>CM054145.1:45806548-45814048 GCA_028751875.1 Rapana venosa
AAACAGTACACGATCACCATCAACACTCATTTTTGATTATACTCGTTTCAAATTATATGTCATGATAATGAAATAAACTCAATACCCATATATTCACACAATAAAAACAAGAAACAAAACAAAATAAGAATCTAAACCTATACAGTCATTGAGGGAGAGAATGTGAGTGAGTGAGTGAGTGAGTGTGTGTGTGTGTGTGTGTGTGTGTGTGTGTGTGTGTGTGTGTGTGTGTGTGTGTGTGTGTGTGAGTGAGTGTGTGTGTGTGTGTGTGTGTGTGTGTGTGTGTGTGTGTGAGGGATAATACTAAATATATAATACTCACAGAGCACACGGAGAGAGAGAGAGAGAGAGAGAGAGAGAGAGAGAGAGAGAGAGAGAGAGAGAGAGAGAGAGAGAGAGACAGACAGACAGACAGACAGACAGACAGACAGACAGACAGACATAGAGTAAAGAGATACACAGGATGAGTCAAAGAGGGTCACAGACAGAGATATATATATATAAAAGAGTGAGAAACAGAATCACACACATTAAAAAAGGTAAAAGTGTCCCATAACCTATAAGGTCGTAAGAGAGCGAGGCGTCAGAGACCTCAACTTCTCTAGGGGCCAGCATATTGAGGGCAGTGCCCATCTCCTCTCCCTCGCTGCTTTACCTTCCCTGACCCTAAAGAGGGCAGGTACCCATTCACAGCTGGGTGAACTGGGGGGAACTGTACTGAAGCCAAGGCGCGCAAACGGTCACCCATCCAACTGGTAACCACGCTCGATGCTGCTTAACTTTGGCTGGGGGAAAGCGAGTGGTCTGACCACTGAGCTATCCCGTCCCCATAAAAAAATGGAAACAGAAAAACAGATGGAGAGATCCCCGCAGTCAGATTCTGGCTACCTTATTGGAGGGTTAAAAAAATCCTGCCACACACACACAATCTCACCAATGGCGAACCTTGAAGCTGTAGCTGGGGAATGAATGAAAAAACCAAACCAAAAAGAAAATTCGGCATAAATACAGAGCCAAGCGACAAGAGGCAGTCTTCTCAGTGCAAGCCGAGAGTAAAGTAAACAAACACCATCTCAGCAAATTTTGTGAGTGCATTTATCTGAGACACCCCCTCCCCCCGCCCCTCCCTTTGTGATGCTGGGAGTCTGTCAGTATGAATAGCAAAAAATATAGCACACCGACTCCCCCCCCTTTCTGGAAAATTCTGTGCAAGGAATTCCTTCTTTTCTATCCCTCTCTTTGTTTCGGCCTTGCTCAGTTTTCTTCCTGTCACCTCCTTCTTGTCTATTTTCTGCCTTCTTGGTCCATTCTCCTACTCCCTTTTTTGCCCACCAGAAAGACTTAAAAGATAACAATTCTCTCCCACGCAGAAGTCGGATATGCTGGGCCTGACTTGTCAGGCGCTTAACGGCAGCAACAACGCATTTTCGTTCCTATGACAGACAGCAATAGCTGCTGTATGAACGTTCGATGAAGAAGAATCTGAGACTTGCTGTTTTCCCAATACAAACTAACAAGCGTATGTTGGACATTGCAAGACAAACAGTGCCTCATTAAAAAAAAAAGATTCATGACATGATGGGCATATCGAGTTACGTTCATTGTGTATGGAGAAATTTATGAACTGTTATGTCTTATAGCCCAAGTTCAAAGTGAGCCATTGCCCTTTTCAAAGAGAGAGAGAAACACAGTCAGGGATGTCAGAAGCGGAAGGTGGGAGGGGGTAGGGTGGAGGGTTTTTAAAATGCATGATGATCAATGACAATGAGGATGACGTAATAATGCTGCTGTGGAAGTACATATGCTTTGAGACTTCTTGACAGGGTTGGATTCTACGCTGACTATTTTTTATATATGTGATATATATATATATATATATATATATATATATATATAAAAGTTATTTCCAGTGTGGCCTTTGGCAGACCAAAAGGCCAAAGCATTTTGCAGGCTTGTTCTCCAAAGATCTTCCACTGTTCTGCTCAACCTGAATTTTCTTTCTATGGAAAAAACTGACTACAACTATAGCATCATGCCCTCTTTCACGTGTGTCATATCTGATGCTGGTGGAGTGGGAAGACTATCAATCATTTTTGTAAACTTGAAAAACAAGTATAGAACCATGCTTCTTTAATATATTTTTTTATATTCGTAGAATCACTACCATAGTGTACCAAACTGAGACAATACCCAAAGTTCCCTCCTTCTTATTGGAATCTAGATTGATATTGCCTGCACAATGAAAGCAATATCGCCTATTCCTCCTCCTCCTCCTCCCCCTCTTTCCCCCACCTGTCCCCAACTTCTCCTAATCTATTGATTTTTCTTTTCACCCCCCTCCCCCTTCCCTTCAAGCGACACGCACATACAGACACACAGACAGACAGACACACACATACAGACACATATATAGGTTGTAGTAATGTTGTAATTTAACATTATCATTAAGAAAGGTTTGTTTCTAGATAGGTGGCTTGATGAAATAAAAGCAAATGCATTAATTGTACCATCTGGAAATAAAAATTTGACTTGACTTCACACACACACACACACACACACACACACACACACACACACACACACACACACACACACTCACACAGATACACAGACAGGAAAACACACAGACAGGCAAACAGACAGAAAGACATGCATGCATACATACATACATACATACATACCTACAGACAGACAGACAGACAGACAGACAGAAAGACACCCCCTGCCCCCATACACACGCTCGAACAATCCATTTTCAAGTTCCTTCAGTTCGCCAGGCCATAAATCTAGGTGTCGCAGTGCTCCTCTGTTCAATAGGCCTTTGAGGCAAGGATTATAAACCCTGAAAGATTATCTCCTCTTGATCGAGTGAATGTAATCAATGAAGCATGCCCAAAGAGAAGAAGTAGTAAGAAGAAGAGAAGGAGGTGGAGGGGGAGAAGGAGGAGAAGAAGAAGAAAAAGGAGGAGGAGGAAGAGGAGGAGGAAGAGGAGGAGGAAGGGGAGGAGAAGAAGAAGAAGAAAAAGAAAAAGAAGGAAGAAGGAGAAAAAGAAGGAGAAGGACAAAAGAAGAAGACGAAGAAGAAGGAAACAAAAAGAAGACGAAGAAGGAAAACAAGAAGAAGAATAAGAAAATGAAAAAGTAAAAAGAAGAAGAAGAAAGTTAAGCTTTTAATATTCTTCAAAGACACATTTTTGCACACAGAACAATGCATATACGCTAACCACATCTCGATCTACGATAAAAAGTTCACACGGTAGAAATGTGACCAACATGATTAACCCTGAGACAAGAAAAAGCAACTTTAACCAATTGAAAACAATGGCTACAACAACAACAACAACAATAACAACAAAACCTAGTTGTTTTTAAGACTTCTAAGAAAACAAAACATTAACATCCATCAACAAAACTTACGTTTCGGAGTAGTCTGGCACTTTTTCCACAAAAAAAAGAAAAACAAAAAGCAGACGACTTTCTTCAGCCTCACCCTGGTACTACTACGTCACACACACACATAACAACCACAAAGAACCGTAATCCTTTCACATTGTGCACCACACAACACTAAAAAAAAAACCCACCCTACAACAACAAAAAAAGTTTCTCTTTCAACTCCGTCTACTTTTCTAACCCGAATTCTGTCCCTTTCTCGTTGCCACGGAGATGTCTCAAATCCTGTCGTCTGCTGGACATTTTGGAGGTAAGCGGCCAGCAGACGACATTGGAGAGAGCGCGCGCGAGAGAGAGACTGCCTCCCCGGGAGACAGACAATGGAGGACAGGAGAGGCGAACTGGGAGTTGTAAGGATTGTTAGGTGGTACCTCGCCAAGGCGCCTGTATTGCCCGTAGAGACGGTGGGTGACCACAGTCAGCCCCTGGCCTAATCCGCTCGCGTTGACGCTGGGTGTGTGTGTGTGTGTGTGTGTAGACCAGCCGACAGACCGTTCTGCTTTTTTTCACCTCCCCCCTCTCCCCTCCTTCCTTACAGTGCACTCGCTGTGGTGGTGGTGTTGCCTGGCCTGTCTGCCTTGCCTACTTAGGCTGCACTCCGGAATTTTAAAAATTCGCACTTTTCCTTCTGTTTTTCTATATAACTCTTATATTAATAATAATAAATGGAACTTATATAGCGCTATATATTACAAATCAAAGCGCATGCATACAACCTAATCTGACACAGTCATGCAATCAATGATAAATAATCAATAGTTTAAACAAACAGATATTACAAACATGGTGCGCTGCAGACAAAATCTATGAAATAAAATTTCAATAGTCAAATGTTTTTCAAAAGCGCGCACACACACTCACACAGGTCGTATACGTTAGCAGGGTGATAGGACATGGGTTAGTGAAGAAGGAATAGTTCTGATATGAAACAAAAGGGGGGAAATCTTAGGTTTGAAATAAATATGTCTTGAGGCTGGATTTAAAAGTGTCATAACTAGGTTTCTGGCGAAGAGAGAGAGGGAGCTCATTCCAGGTCGATGGACCCGAAATAGAGAAAGAGCGGCGGCCAACGGTGGATTGGATGAATACTCCATACCAGCGCACGTACTAAGGCATCTACAGAAATTTAAAAAAAAATCAAACTACTTTTTTATGAAAGACTAAGCTTCTGACTCATTAACTCTTGTGTGATTTTTGTACAAATTTGGTAGGTTTGAATTTTTTTTTAACACAACACACACACACACACACACACACACACACACACACACACACACACACACACACACACACACACACACACACACCACACACACACAATCACACATACACACACACACACACTACACACACACACACACCACACACACACACACACACACACACACACCACACACCACACACACACACACACACACACACACACACACACACACACACACACACACACACACACACACACACCACACACACACACACACACACACACACACACACACACACACGCACACACACACACACAAACATACACACACACACACACACACACACACACACACACACACACACACACACACACACACACACACACACACACACACACACATTTCTTTCTCGGCTAGAGTTCCGAGGCTCACCAATGGTGAGATTTTGCCTATGCAACTGTTTTTGCCCACCATGAAGGTAGCCGAATTCCGACTTCGGGGATGCATACTGGGTAGGTTCGTGTTTCTGAAACCCACAGAATGCTGACATGACTTTACGGGATCTTTCACGTGCATGGTTGATCTTCTGCATGTGTATATAATTAATTACACACGAAGGAATTGAAGCACTGGCAGGTCTGCACTTGAAGTTGACCTGGGAGATCATAGAAAACCCCCCCTCCCTTAATTCACCAAACGCTTCAGAGATTTGAACCCACGACTTCATACACCCCCCGGATGGAAGTCGAACGGTCTTAATCCACTCGGCCAGTTCGTCTCGTCTAACGGGGTATATGACCTGGGTGGAATGGTGACTGCAACTTCGTAGTGACAAAGTAGAGAAAACTCACAGTCACATTACTTTGGGAAAACTTGATCTTCTCTTAGTTGTACTAAATCTAGACACAGTGCAACTCTTGTAAGAGCTGATAGAGCACAACTATAAACTCTACACAATAAAAACTCCGAAATGCACCCCCCCCCCCCACTTCCACTCTCCTTACCCTCCCCCACCCTCCCCTAACCTCTTTACGAAGTCTGAACTCCAATACTGCAAATACTGCAAGGTTTGTTTGATTTTTTTCTCAAGTGCACAAGCCAAGCGTAACGGTTTTTGAATAGTCGCCAGATAATCCTGGCCGCTGTGTTTTAATCAAAGCTGTGTACATATAGAGCCCGCTTCGTGTTACAAACTTACATCTGTCTGTCTTCTTATTCCTATAGGGGCTGTTTAAAATGGAAAAAAAACCCTCCACCCCAAACCCACAACAAAAGTCCTTCAAAGGAGTGCCCCAATGACTCGTCAAGGAATTCAGAAAGAGATTAGAAGAATGCTAAAAAAAAAGAAAAAAAAAGAGATGAACATTGCGAAAAAAATGCGACGAAGAATGTAAGGAAGAATGCGAAGAATAATGCAAACAAAAAAATGAGAAGAATTAGAATGCAAAGTTGAAGATGAAGAAGAAGAAGAAGAAGAAGAATGCAAAGAAGAATGCGAAAAAGAAGAATGCAAAGCATATTGCACAACAGAATGCAAATAAAAAATGCAAAGAAGAAGAATGCAAAGAAGAAGAAGAATACAAAGAAGAAGAAGAATGCAAAGAAGAAGAACACAAAGAAGAAGAATGCAAAGAAGAAGAAGAAGAATGCAAAGAAGAAAACTGTAAAGGAGAAGAAAAATACAAAGGAAAAGAAGAATTTTGTGAACAAAAAGAAGAATGCAAAGAAGAGCGCAGAGAAGAATAATGAAAAAAACTGCAACAAGGAAGAAGAAGAACGCAAAGAAAATGCAAAGAAGAAGAATGCAAAGAAAAATGCAAAGAAGGAGAATGCATAGAAGAATAAAGAGACGAAGATATAGAAGGAGAAAAAGTACGGAAAGAAGAATGCAAAAAAGAAGAAGAAGAAGGTTTTTATCTATTTACAGCCTATGATGTTACCATACTGTTGCTATTCTGTTTTCAGCATGTTCATAATCATACATTTGAATAATTTTTCATAAATTAAAGTGTGTGTGTGTGTGTGTGTGTGTGTGTGTGTGTGTGTGTGCGCGCGTGTGTGTGTCTGTGTGTCTGTGTGTGTGCTGGGAGAGGTGGTGGTGGCAATCTAGTGGTTAGAACACTGAGCCAGTGATCTGACGGCCCGGGTTTCGATCCACCCCAAAGCACTCGCTGGAGAGAGGATTTTTCCCCTCTGGTGTTAACACCAGTGCTGACTCCACTCCCTTGAAAGTCCTTCGGATGAGACTATAAACCGATCTAAGTACCATGTACGAACGCACGCAGAACATCTTGCGCAGACGTTAAATCCTGTTCCGCCTTTGTGATGAGTAGGCCAACGTGTGCCGGTAAGAACGGATGACAAAATTAAAAAGAACGAACTCAAACACACTGATGTTGTGTTTAATTAATATCATCCCCGAAGTCGGAAAATGGCTACCTAATGAATGCCGTGTGGGCAAAAAAATGGTCGCATAGGACAAACAATCTGGTGAACTTCAGAGCTCTAGCCGAGGAACGAAAATAAAAGATATCTGTGGTTGGATGGCTTGATCAAGTTGATTACAATGAATAAATGAACTGTGGCCACACTACACTATACTACACTACACTACACTACACTACACTACACTACACTACACTACACTACACTACGCTACGCTACACTACACTACACTACACTACGCTACGCTACGCTACACTGCACTACACTACACTACACTGCACTACACTACACTACACTACACTGCACTGCACTGCACTGCACTACACTACTCTAAACTGCACTGCACTGCACTGCACTACACTGCACTACACTACACTATACTACACTACACTACACT
>CM054145.1:45819048-45861548 GCA_028751875.1 Rapana venosa
AAAAAGAAAAAAGAATAGAGAAAAGCCCCATAAAATATCTAAAGTAAATGGAGTCTTCGATGACAATGAGGTTATTGCTTTCATGGCCAAAGCCTCAAGGCTACCCACACACACACTGAGTGAAGTTTATACATAGGATTAGAGAGTTTTGAGGCATAAGCATAGCCGAGGGGTGGGGGTGGAGGTGGAGGGGGGAGGGTGGTGGGTGGGAGTGGGTGGGCAGGTGGGGGGTGGGGTGTTCATATTGAGATTACTATCGCAAGGCATTCCGTGATTATTTTGGATCCACCATAATAACATTTGGCTGTATGCCGGAGAGACGTTTAGTTACTGGCACCTTAAGTGTGTGTGTGAGAGATATTTTATTTATTTATTTATATTTTTTATTTATCTATTTTGATGATAATGGAATAAGCACTCATGTGCTTTTTTTGTTTTCTACACCCAGTCCAGTTTTGTGCATTTTGTCATCCGTTCCCACCAGCACCCAATAGCCCACTGTTCCAAAAAGCGGAACAGGTTTTAACGTGTGCGCAAGATGTTCTACGTGCGTTCGCACACAGGATCTCGGTTTATAGTCACATCCGCAGGACTTTTGGGGGGAGTGGAGTCGTGCATGCGTGCGTGCGCGTGCGTGCGTGCGTGCGTGTGAGTGTGTGTGTGTGTGTGTGTGTGTGTGTGTAAATTTTAATATCTTTTAATCCTATTCGTGAATGGTGGCATACGTGTACATGGTTTGAATGTAAGAGTTTTGGTTTGCTGCTTTAAAGATTCAGTGCTATGTAAATTCTGTACATTCTCGTTGTTCTTTTGAATACAGCTCCACTTCAATGCTGCTAAAGACAGTGAACCACATGCCGGATATAGGTTTGTTCAGCTGGTCTTCATCACAGTCACTGGAGATACTGTTCTCTCAATCAATTTTACGTTTATAACATTTTGACGAAATCAATAAAACCACATTCACTTACAAGACAGCACAATATTTCCTAGGCTGTCCTTGAATAATGCGACTGTCTCTTAACCCTACGCTACCCACACTGACAAAACCCATGGCTATAACCAGGCCAGTTCTCTTGCCCAACTACGAATTATTCAAATATTGACTGACGGAAAGCTGAACTAGAACTGCACTGCCCGCACTTGTTTCCGGAGCATTGTTCTGGCAGTGTTGCCCGATATAATAATAGCTCTTCGCCTGTCAGAAGGAAGACTTGCCGCTGCTGCCGTTTTCCGTTGCAGGGAAAAGTGGGGAAACTCTGGCACCTGCCTGCCTGCCTGCCTGGCTGCCTGACTCCTGCCTGCAGTGTTCGATATCTAGCGCTGGTCTCCATTTCTGAAGACCTCGATTCGATTCCGGACGCCCGTTGGTCTTTTCGCTGCCTACCTTTCTTTGATGAATGTGTTTTGGTTCTGGCGGTGTCAGTGTTCTGTTAGAATGGAGGAATTGGGCTAGGACCGCAGCTATCAAACTTTGACCTCCTTCTTCTTCTTCTTCCCGCCTTTTTCTGGTCTCTCTTTCTGGTATGGTCGACACTTTCCGTCAAAATGACGAAGCACTTTATATGTCCAAGTGAAACCTGAACAGAAAGAACTTGGGTTCTTCTTCTTCTCTCGTTCACTTCACACCGTCAGAATTGTCTGGGAACAATAATGGTATGTCATGTTCAGCTCCTCTCGTGGGCCCTACAGCTTGGTTTGCAGGGTTATCTGTGTGGGCCACACAATTTTCCACAGATTGATGTATAGCGTGCATCTTTGAAGGATTCGCTCTATGCTTGTCAGTCTGGTTTTATTACAGGCACACAGGGGAGAAGGAACAAGTTTCAGCTTTGTAGACAGATTATGTTTAGAGGTTATGGCAGGTAGTGATTTGTAACTTAAATGAAAAGGTGTAAAGTTCAAGATCCGTACCATATTTTATCAAAGTACTTTAAAGAGTTTCAAGATGGGATGAAATACCAGCCCCATGTCTAAGAGATATAGTGCTAAATGATCAATATAGAGCTTCTGTAAGACTTGTTTTGTGTTGGTTTTGACAACCGTAGAAATATCAGTGTGTAGTCCCAATCGCTTGTTAACTGTGTGTTGCTTCTAAAGTAATAGAATTACTTCTTAGCGACAAATAATCGTGTCAAATTTAATAATAATAAACCTGAGTGCCAAATAACAACGTGGATCCTGTAGCAGGACACACACACCACACACACACACACACACAACACACACACACACACACACACACACACACACACACACACACACACACACACACACACACAACACACACACACACACACACACACACACACACACACACACACACACACACACACACACACACACACACACACACACACATATATGGGTGTGTATAAATAAATAAATAGATAAATCTCTCTCTCTCTCTCTGTTTCTCTCTGTCTTTCTCTGTCTCTGACTCTTCTGTCTGTGTCTGTCTGTCTGTCTGTCTGTCTGTCTGTCTGTCTCTCTCTCTCTCTCTCTCTCTCTCTCTCTCTCTCTCTCTCTCTCTCTCTCTCTCTCTCTCTTCATATATTATTATATATATATATATTATATATATATATATGCGAGAATTGCGCTCACAGAGTTGAGGAGTACATAATCATATTGATAACAAAAATCTAGCTGATATTTTGATTTTGTGAACTTAGATTTTTCTAACGCATTTGTCATCATTCTTCAAACTAATTATAAAATCATAAAGGACGAGAGCTTATTGTATTGTGGAGAGTATTTTTGCAATGGTTAAAGCGATAACATTCTTTGATTCAGTGGTAGAGTTGTTAAGGTTAGAACTGGTAAAATCTCACATTACTAAGATACAGCACTAAGTGGTGTTTCTCAAGGGGATTTTCTGAAACCCGTGTTGTTTTTGCTATTTTGGTAATCATTTACCAAACTGCATCCAATTATCAAATAAAAGTACTATCTGCAGCACACTGAACTACACACAGGAGTTTGTCGGGGCATGGACTGATATAATTAAATGCAAAAAGAATAGTTAATTGCAAGTCATGGCTTGATGTGGACAAGTGTTAAACTATAACAATGCGACTCGGATGTCACAACAGAATAAGGTCTCAAGCGCAATATGCATTTAAATTTCGTGACAGGGGACTTACGGCAGCAAAAGAGTTGACTGGCATATTCTAGAAGAATACCAAATCGCATAAACAAACTAATCATAGAAACCACTCCCATAAGCGTACTAATAACTCTCTCTCTCTCGAGGAAAAAATCCGCTGTAATTGTAGTGTTGTAGTGTGTTGTGTGTGTGTTTGTGCTCTCACGAGCGTGTGTACATACTTGCGTACATGCATGGGTGTAACATAAACATAACCAATTGTCAAACACAAGGTGTGTAGTAAATGGAACTTCTTACCTACTCCGAAAACATCCCCCCCCATACCCACCCACCTCTTGCCCAAATCCTGTCCCCCCCCCCCCGACCCTCCACCTCCCCCCCCCCCAGTTCCCCCCAAAGCACAGTGTGGCATGGCACCTCATGTCAGTTCAGCGTGCAATGTTGACACACTTTGCAGACCAGAGTCGAGTGGATTTAAAGGAACCGGCCGTTTGGACTTTGTGGAGCCACAGCATACAAGCACTTACCGAGACTGGACATGGAGAGAGAGAGAGAGAGAGAGAGAGAGAGAGAGAGAGAGAGAGAGAGAGAGAGAGAGAGAGAGAGAGAGAGAGAGAGAGAGAGAGAGAGAGAGAGAGAGAGAGAGAGAGAGAGCGTTTTTTTTTAACTTTTTCTTTCTTTCTGTCTGTCTTTCTTTCGGTCTGTCTGTCTGTCTGTCTGTCTCTTCCTTTCTTTCTGCCTGTCTTTCTTTTTTTCTTTATGTCTGTCTCTCTGTATGTCTTTCTTTCTTTCTTTCTTTCTTTCTTTCTGTCTCTCTGTCTGTCTTTCTTTATTTGTCCTGTTCTTCTTCTTCTTCTTTTTTTCTGGATTTGATCACCTATTGTACTTACCTCGTCAACCTCGTCCGCTCAGGTAGCCAAGTGGTTCCTGTATAACACTCCTTGTGGAGAGTGTGTGTGTATTACATTCTATCTATCTGTCTGTCTGTCTGTCTATCTATCTATCTATCTATCTATCTATCTATCTATCTATCTATCTATCTATCTATCTATCTATCTATCTATCTATCTATCTATCTATCTATCTATCTATCTCTCTATCTATCTATCTATCTATCTATCTATATGTGTGTATGTGTGTGTTCGTTCGTTCGTTCTTGGATTTAACGTCTGTTCACTATAAGTAATATTAGATATTCACTGTAAGTGATGTGTGTGTGTGTGTGTGTGGGGGGGGGGGGGGGGGTGTGAGGGGGGTCGGGTGAGAGTAGAATGTGTAGTATGTGCGCGCGTGAATGCGCGTGTACCTACATGCGTGTGTGTTGACGCGTGCGCGTGTGTGACCCTCTCCCCTTCTCTCTCTCTCTCTTGCTCTCTCTTCACTTCTCTTCTCATTTTCTCTTTTATTTTTCCTTTCTTTAATATAATTATAATTTTTTAAAAACCTGGCCAAACCAAGGGTCATTTGACGCCAGTCGCTTTCAGTGTACGACCCTACAAGCTGACCAATCTCCTTCCTGAAGCACTGACCGGTCTGTAGCAAGACTGAATATTCTAGACAACTTTCTTTTCTTCCTTTTCGCCCTTGATTGTTTGAGTCGTTGATATGTGGAACCTATCGGTGGGTTACAAATGAGTCGTCATACGACTTGAAATTGCGACAAAATGTAACTTTTCTTCTTTTTTTCTTCATTTGTTGTTTCTAGATATGGAATATCATCATGAGTTGTTAATTATCTTTTTTTACTCCATCCCTATATCTATCCAGTATCTAAATCTAAACAATCTTCCTATATAAATCTGCCTTCCACGTACTTACTACAGAACTACGTTCGATCTGTTCACATCTATCTATCTTGCTTAATTAACTATCTATTATATATATATATATCTATTTTATCTATTATCATATATTATTATTATATATATTATTATATATCTTTATATATCTATCTATCTTTTATATATGTTTCTTTATCACTAATAGTCTCCTGTTGCTATCTATATCTATCTGCTGAATCTATAAATCGATGGTAAACTGATCCATCTATAATTCCAGAGAAACGTTTGACTCCTGATGTGTGGTGTTTGGTTGTAGTGTGTGTGTGGCATTGGTGTGGTTGTACTGTGGGATTCGTGCTTACTGTAATGATTGTGATTCACGAATATTGGGCGTGTTCAGTGATGATGCGTGTGTGGTGGTTGTTTTGTTGTGTGTTGTGTTGATAGTACATGTAATAATACTAATAATATTAAATGGATTTGATATAGGGTTATGTTGAATGTCATCAATGCTGCTTGTCTCATGTGTGTCTACATCATTATCAACATATCATATTATTATTCATCTATCTATCTATCACTATCATCACGCACCTATCATCACCACTGACCACCATCGCCGCGTCCGCACTGCTTCTTACACCACGACGAAACAACCTCACAAGTAAGAGCTGTTGAAGCAGGAAAACTATGAAATAGGCAGGAGGGAAATACAGCTCAGTCAATTTGTCGGAGACGTTGGTTCCCGCCGGACGCTGCAGGATGGATCGCAAGGGTCTGTCGGGGGCTAGTTTAGTGAGGTTGGTGTGAGGGGCGGGGTCCTTGATGTTGGTAGTCAGTCTTGTTCGTGCGTCCTGCTCCTGCACTCCGACATCGCGCAGGGCATTTGACAGTCTTGCCTGTGTGTGGCAAACCATTCAGTCTACCTGACTTATCTAGCAATGGTCTTGTTTAGACACACCTTATTTCCAGTCTTATAGTGTCTGCTTTTTCTTCTTCTGAGTAGCAGTTCAAGATTCGCCGAAATGGTATACAAAGCATGATGCACAACGTACAATCATCAAGTAATGTCCATGCTTACAGCGTACAACATCAAAGTAATAGCATCGAATGTGCACTTAAATCGAACACAGTGGTTCTGATTTGGTTTCCCAAAAATATCTTCCCGCTGCAGTATGAAACATTGCCACAGAACTGTTCACTCTTGCTCTGCCTTTTGGTGATAACTGTCCAAGTACTTGCAAAGTTTCACAACTTACTAGTCCTCACCACTTATTGAAATGTGTCGTGTATATTTGCATAATCTTGCTCTTTTCCGTTGATCTTAGGTTGATAAATTACTTAGACTGGATTTAAAAGTGTCAAAAAGGCTTTGGCGGAGAGAGGAGGGAGATCATTCACCACAATGGACCAGAATGAGAAACACCGAGCGATGGTGGATTGGTTGAATCTAGGTATTCTAAGGACAAGGTATCTGCAGCAGAGCGGAAAGAACGAGAAGGAGTGTACAAGTGAAGACATTCACAAAGGTAGGCGGGTGCTGTTTTGTGGAGACATTTGTAACAGAGGGTACTGATCTTATAGTTTACTCTCTGTACACAGGCAGCCAGTGGAGAGATTGCAAGAGAGGGGTAATATGCTCAGATTTTTTCTTTCTGAGGATTAGACGAGCTGCAGAGTTTTGTATACGTTGAAGGGATTGGATTGATGATGCTGGCAGACCAGCCAACAGAGAATTGCAATAGTCCAGACGTGAAAGAATGAGAGACGCAACAAGTTTGGATGTTGCATCTGTGGACAGGTACTTTCGAATTGCACTAATACGCCGTAATTGATAGTAGCAGGACTGGCAGATCTGGGTGATGAATTTTTGCATAGAGAGTGTGTTGTCAATAATGACCCCTAGATACCCCTAGAACGTGTAGTATATGCGCGCGTGAATGCGTGCACGTACATGCGTGTGTGCTGACGCGTGCGCGTGTGTGTCCCTCTCCCCTTCTCTCTCTCTCTCTCGCTCTCTCTTCACTTCTCTTCTCATTTTCTCTTTTATTTTTCCTTTCTTTAATATAATTATAATTTTTTAAAAACCTGGCCAAACCAAGGGGTCATTTGACGCCAGTCGCTTTCAGTATACGACCCTACAAGCTGACCAATCTCCTTCCTGGAGGCACTGACCGTTCTGTAGCAAGACTGAAGATTCCAGACAACTTTATTCTTCCATTTCGCCCGAAGTCGGAATGTGGCTACCTTAATGGTGGGTTAAAAAAATAGAGGGTCACATACAACAAAATCGCACAAATAGTGAACCTTTTCTCTTATTTTTTCCTTTTATTATTTTATTTCGAGGATAATGGAATAATCACTCATGAGCTTTTGTTAAAATTATTTTTTTTACATCCAGTCCCCTGAGAGGTCTAGCCAAGGTACAAAACAAAACAAAATCTTCCATAAATTCTGGCGTTCCACGTATTGGTACAGAACTAGACCTATACTGTCAAGTCGTTGGTACTGAGCGTTCGAGTCAGTGTTCACACACTCACATTATTCTTTGCTTAATGAAAGCATATATATATATATATATATATATATATATATATATATATATATATATATATATATATATATATATATATATATATATCTTTGACCAGCGGAAAGCACCCTGCATATCTACTATACATCAGGCTGAAAGGTAAGAGTGGAGTGGGTGGACTGGCCCAAAGCTTAAGTCCAGCAGAAACGATTATGACTCCTGATAGAGTGGTGTTTGGTCAAGTCAGGGCCATAGTGATCCAGGCATATGACGCTGTGGATGTGGACTGTAGGGGGGTTGACTGCTAGCTGTACTTGTGTGAGCGTTACACACACTTCAGGAGCGGCTTCCAGTGACTGACTGCGTTGTGCTGGCGTGCTTCTTTTCTTGCTGCTCTTTACTGACACTCCCTGTCTTTGATATACAAGTCCTTCGGGTGAGACTCTAAACCGAGGCCCCGTGTGCGAACGCATGCAGAACATCTTGCGCACACGTTAAATCCTGTTCCGCTTTTCGAAAGAGAAGGCCATTGTGTGCCGGTGGGAACAGATGACAAAATTTACAAAACCGCACACACACGGGGACTAGATGTAAAAAAGCACATGAGTGCTTATTCCATTATCCTCGATATAAAAAAAAGTCATCTGAGCGCTTTGATTTGTTGCTGTACAAGATTCAGCGCTATATAAATTCCATAAATTATTATTCATTATTATTATATATCTATATGTGTATGTGTGTGGTCTATCTATCTATCTATCTATCTATCTATCTATCTATCTATCTATCTATCTATCTATCTATCTATCTATCTATCTATCTATCTATCTATCTACCTACCTACCTACCTACCTACCTACCTACCTACCTACCTACCTACCTATCTATCTATCTATCTACCTACCTATCCATCTATCTATCTATCCATCCATCCATCCATCCATCCACCAATCCATCCATCCATCCATCCATCCATCCATCCATCCATCCATCCATCCATCCATCCATCCATCCATCCATCCATCCATCCATCCATCCATCCATCCATCCATCCATCCATCCATCCATACGTCTGTCTGTCTGTCTGTATGTTTGCCTGACTATAAACAATCCTCACAAAAGTATAGCAACCAAGCACAAACAATCACGGTGGGAAAACAGCAGCAGATGATTGGCGATGATTGATTTTCCACTAGCGGCGGAGACTGTCAGGATGGATGAGGGGGAGAGGGGGGGGGGGGGGGGTAGGTGTGTGTGTGTGTGTGTGGGGGGGGGGGTGGGGTGAGTGAGGCAGTTGCCTGGTCTGTTGTCCATCAGCAGCAAGTCACAGAGGAAGAGGCAGGGACAATGGATCAGTCCTGCACTGACTGACGTGACTGATGCAGTACACACACCACTGCCTTGTTAATATTAGGGGAACGCCTTTTATTTCTGTCTTTTATTCAGCTGCTCTGTCCTTTTTCTTCTTTTGGTCACCAAACAAAATTGAGCACCAAATGGTAAACAAACAACAACTGAGCATCAAACAGTAGCAATCATCAAAGTAATCAACATCAAACTGTAGCAATCATCAAAGTAATCAGCATCAAACTGTAGCAATCATCAAAGTAACAAGCATCAAACTATAGCAGTCACCAAAAATATCAGTGTCAAACCGTAGCAATATCTCAAACAATTAACATGAACCTGTAGCAATCCCTCAAATAATTTGCATCAAACTGTAGCAATCCTTCAAATAATTTGCATCAAACTGTAGCAATCCCTCAAATAATTTGCATCAAACTGTAGCAATCCTTCAAATAATTTGCATCAAACTGTAGTAGTCCCTCAAACAAATTGCATCAAACTGTAGTAATCCCTCAAATAATCAACATCAAGCTGTAGCAATCCCTCAAACAATCAGCCTCAGTCAGTAGAAATCACCAAAACAATCAGCCTCAATCAGTATCAATCACCCAAACAATCAGTATCAAACTGTAGCAACCAATCAAACTCTCAACATCAAACTGTGGCAATCGGCCAAACAATCACCGCCACAAAACTGTAGCAATCAAGCCAAAACGATCCACTACCAACAAAACTGTAGCAATCAAGCCAAAACAATCAAGGTGTGAGAACAGCAGCAGATGACTGGCGATGATTGATTTTCCTATAGCGGCGGGAGAAAGTCAGGGGTGTGGGGGTGGGGGTGGAGGGGTGGTGGGGGGGGGGGGGGCAGTTGCCTGGTCTGCCATCCATGAGCAGCAGTGCACAGGGGAATCACGGACTGACTGACACAGAAGCTAGGTGCCTTGTTAGCGGAAGAGCGCTTTTGCCATTGTCCTTCTCGTTGCCTTTCTACTGTTACTTTTGCTTTCAGTCTGCCTGCAAAATTTGGTGCAGAGAGTGGCGTATATAGTTGGGTGTTACAGTGTTGATATTGTTTTGGTGGGGGAGTGTTTTGTCCAGGTTGTTTATTGAAACGACTTCTTTCTGTCTCTTGTCTATTTTGTTTTGCTCTCTCTCTCTCATTTTATGAGTGCGTATATTTATTGGTGCGTACGTACGTACGTGCGTGCGTGCGTGTGTGTGTGTGTGTGTGTGTGTGTGTGTGTGCGTGCGCGCGCGAGTGGGTGAGTGGGTGAGTGAGTGAGCAATTAATGTGTATATTCATACTTTTGCTGTGTGGGTATGTGATTGTGCCTTTGCACACACATACACACACGCACAAATACAGGTGTATATGTATGGTTCGGAGTCTGTATGTGTATATGAATGGTTGTGAGTCTGTATATGCACACGTGAGTGCCTC
The DNA here is from genome assembly GCA_028751875.1 of Rapana venosa. NCBI lineage: Eukaryota > Metazoa > Mollusca > Gastropoda > Neogastropoda > Muricidae > Rapana > Rapana venosa. The sequence goes on from CM054145.1 coordinate 45,829,263, forward strand.
CTCTGAATGATTCTGTTCAGATGTGAGGGAAAACCTACGAATTGAATTGTAGACTTTGGCAATGTAGTGTCTTTGTCTTCTTGACATTTCATACACGGACCACATTACCAACGAAGAAGTCCGACAAACCATCACCCAACAAGTAAAGCACTACGAAGACCTGCTGACCACAGTAAAGAAAAGGAAACTCAGATGGTATGGACATGTGACAAGATCAGATGGGCTCTCCGAGACCATACTGCAAGGAACAGTGCAGGGGAAGAGAAGGCGAGGCAGGCCGAAGAAGAAATGGGCAGACAACATCACTGAATGGACCGGGAAGAGCTTCTCCACAACCCAGGCACTTGCCCACAACCGCCGCAAATGGAGCCAACTGGTACAACGTTCGTCACTGCAGTGCCCCTACGGCCCTGGAGGGGGTTATGGGAGCAGATGAGATGATGACTTTTATTTATTTTTATATATTTTATTTTATTCTTTTATATCGAGGATAATGGAATAAGCACTTGTGTGCTTTTTTTTTTTTACATCCAGTCCCCGTGTGTATGCAGTTTTGTCAATTTTGTTATCTGTTCCCACCCGCACACAATGGCCTACTCTTACGAAAAGCGGAACAGGATTTAACGTGTGCGCAAGATCTTCTGCGTGCGTTCGCACACGGGGCCTCGGTTTATAGTCTCATCCGAAGGACTTTAAGGGAGAGTGGAGTCGGCACTGATGTTAACTCCAGGGGAAACTATCCCCTTTAACGGGAGTCGAACCCGGGTCGTCAGATTGCGAGCGCAATGTTCTAACCACTAGGCTATCCCGTCCCCCGAAATGAGATGAGTGTCTTTGTGTGTATGTTGAGTGTCCATTTTCAAGGAAACCTATTATGTTCTTTTTTTTTTTCTCAGCTGAAGCTGCAAGATTGGCAAATGGTGTGACCATTCTGGACCACTATTACTTAGGGCAGCCATTTTCCGACTTCGGGTATAACGTCTTAAACACGACACCAGTATGCATGTGTTGTTTTTTTAAAATAATAATTTTTGTCATCCATTCTTACCTATCTCATCCTATTCTTCTGAAAGACAGAACAGGTTTTTTTTAACGTGTGCAAGCAAGACGTTTTCCGTTGTGTTCTTACAAGGGGGGTCTCGGATTATAAGTGTCATCTGAAGGACTTTCCGGGGTAGTAGAATCACAGTACTGATGTTAACTCCAGGGGACATAAAATCCCCTTGAATGGGTATCTCGATGGTGGATGGAACCTGGGCTTGATCCCAGGTCGTCAAATCCCGAGGGCAACGGTCTAACCACTAGGCCATCCCGCCACTGTGTAACTCTATGTAACATGTGTATTGGCAAGAGCACCCGGCAAAACAGATATAAATGGACAGACTCGTGTCTAGTCTGCTCTGTTAAATGACACTTGCTTAGAGTGGTTTATGACCGATTCACGCGTCTGAGCGTAGAGATAAGGCCATACATACACTGAGCGTGTCGTTACTACTGTAGTGGTGTGAATACCGTACTTTGAAATAGGATACTTGAACCGCCAATCCCAAGTCAATATCTTGTGTGTGTGTGTGTGTGTGTGTGTGTGTGTGTTTGTGTGTGTGTGTATGCGAGTGTATGAATGTGTGTATATGTGAATGTGTGTGAGCGCGGGAGGGAAAATGCATGTGTGTGTGTGTGTGTGTGTGTGTGTGTGTGTGTGTGTGTGTGTGCGTGTAGTGTGCGTGTGTGTACATGTATGTTTGTGTAGTGGTGTGTGTAGTGTGTGTGAGTGTGCGTGTGTGTGTGTGTGTGTGCGTGCGTTTGCACGAATGTTTGCCTGCACTTGAGTTTGTAACTAGTGTATCCGTGTTCGTACGCACACACGCGTGTATACATAAATGCGTGTACACACACAGAAACTGCCTTTTTAGGGGAACAGTTTGTTTAGTTGCTCATTCTTTTGGCCATGTTGCAGGTGTGTGTGTGTGTGTGTGTGTGTGTGTGTGTGTGTGTGCGCGCGCACGTGCGTGTGTGTACGCGCGGTTTGTGTGAGAGAGGGATAGAGAGAGAGTGTGCGTGTGTTCATGTGCACACTTGCGTGCGCACGAGTGTGTGTATGTGCGTCTGTGTTCATGCTCACACGTGTGTATATATGAATGTGTGCACGTGCGTCTTTTCGTGTTCATGCCCACACGTGTGCATACATGAATGTGTACATACATACATACACACACACGCACACACGCGCACACACACACACGCGCACACACACACACACACGCACGCACGCACGCACACACGGACGCACGCACGCACGCACGCACGCACGCACGCACACACACACACACACACCACACACACACACACACACACCACACACCACACACACACTCTAACGAAAACATATCGCACCCATCACATCCTTAGCCGAGTTTTGCCCTTAACAATACAACCTACCTGCCTACCTTCTTTATGCGGCTTTTGTGTCCGCCTCACGAAAGCTGACTAGTCTTGGAATTAATTTTTTAAAAACCCATTACACAGATAAAGACATGAAAAAATACAACACCAATATCAGTAATTGTATCTCTCTCTCTCGCACGCACGCACGCACGCACGCGCGCGCGGCCGCGCCCCCAGAAACAAATACCCTCGCCCCCCCACCGCCCCATCCCACACACACAAACATGCAAGTAAACAACCTTTTGATCTGGTATAACAACAGAACACATTGCTAATGTCAGACATCGAAAATCCAAGAAAACCACGACAAGATATGGCTGAAAATCAGCAACTATTTTGTCATCATATCATTTTCCACATTAAAAAAACCAACAACAAAAAATCCCAAACCCACCTATAAAGCAACCTCCCCCCCCCCTTTCCCACTCCACAAAAGATCACGGTTTTTGAAGCGATTTCACATTATCATTTACACACATTAACATCCGAAAATTGTATTGCGCTCATAACAACCTGAGGTTTTTTCTCTTCAAGATGAAACAAAATACAAACTCACAAGGAAGGAAGCAAGTTTGTTTTTTTTGGTTTTTTTGGGGGGGGGGGGGGGGGGGGGGTCGCTGCTTTCGGACAGTCTTTTTATAATATCAGAATGAAGAAAGCACATAGAAAATACAGCATGAATTTCAATAGTTGTATTTTAACCGTACAAAAAAACAAACAACCAACCATACAAATAATTATTCAAGTACGCAACGGCTTGTATCACTTATACAAGATTATAAAGAAAACTAGCTCCCAAAACCCGACTATATGCACATATAACTGAAAACCATATCGCAACCACTTTTTTCCTTAACCGCATTTTACATATTAAAAAAAACACCAAGAAGAGACAAAACCCCCCACCTCACCTACAACCCCTCCCCCCCCCTTAAAGCAAGACTAGACACAGACAAGAACAAGATTTTTGAAGTGATTTCACAGTAATGCACTGCTAACTAAATACATTCAAAAGTTATTTTTTAAAAAAGCACATCTTAACCGAAAAATATATCACGCCCATTATGTCAGTAGTAGAGTTTTCTCAGTAAAAATATAACGACACACGCACGCACGCACGCACGCACGCACGCACACACACACACACACACACACACCTATACGCACGCGCGCGCGCACACATACACACACACGCGCGCGCGCGCGCGCGATCAATTATCCACCATTTGTGTTCTTTCAGGGCAACATGCTACCGAGTTAAAAAAAAAAAGAAAAGATGCAGTAAAAAAAAATGCAGTACCCATTTTGGTAATTGCAATTTATATTTGAAAAAATACCCCACTTAACAAACCACTCAATATGGATGTACATATCTTTTGTGCTAGTTTCACTCCCTAATATATTGGTTAAAAAAACCCACCAAAAAACCCCAAGCAAAAATTCAAAACTTCACTCTCCTTATGGAAAGCCATTGTGCACACATCACAATAGTTACAAGTTTCCACTTTAAACACACCACACACACACCTGAAAATCAAAAGACAACCCAACATTTCAGTAACTGTATTTTCCACTTTAAACAAATGCACACACACACACACACACACACACACACACACACACACACGGCAAAAACAAACATTGTCCTGGTTTGACAACATTATGATTATAGAAAACCAACACAAACTAAAAACTAGGAAAAACATCGTCCTGGATTGACAATATGATTATAGAAAACCAACACAAACTAAAAACTAGTGAATACACGTGATTTTTGGGAGCCATGTTTTCTATTCAACACAAAAGCAAATGCGCGCGCGCGCTCGCGCGCGCACACACACACACACACATCCACACACACACACACACACACACACTTTCTCTCAAAACAATACCTAAACCTCGCTAATAACCACCCCTTCTATCACAACTTGTCTTAATTTAAGACTACACATAATATAGGGGATCGATTAAAAGAAAAACAAACCAAACCAACCAACAACTGCATATCAAAATCGAAATTTTATAACACGAGATATATTGATAAAAAAATGTTCACTTCAAAAATGCAAACATATATTTTTTTCCTCGTTTTACTACAGCATGATATCATTAGTGATTGAATACCAGTGGTATACTGTCACATTGGTTTGCCTGTGACAAAAATCAGTCCTCCTCTCTCTCTCTCTCTCTCTCTCTCTCTCTCTCTCTCTCTCTCTCTCTCTCTCTCACACACACACAAAATTCAGTTGTTTGTATGGTTGAAGGTTTGTGTGTGTATGTGTGTGTGAGGGGGAGGGGAGGGAAGCAGTTGGTGCGTTTTAAAATTTTTTTTATTCTGTTTTGTCTTCTTTGTTTTGGTTTTTTTTTTGCGTTGCTTGTTTGTGTTATGACGGAAATTTTTTCAAGATTTTTGAATTATTTGAATTGTATGGTTTAATATTTTTCTGGTTTTTTTGTTTTGTTTTTAATTCCACATATGCATATGTTGTTTTTCTTGTTTGATTTGTATAGTTTACCATAGATTAGGTTTTTTATTCTATGTCTGCATATACATTATCTTTTTTTCTCGCTTTTTCTTTAGATAGATGGCTTGATGAAAAAAAGCAGATGCACTGCTTATTCGATGTACCATCTGAAAATAAAAGTTTGACTTTGACTTTCGCGCACACACACACACACACACACACACACACACACACACACACACACACACACACACACACACACACACACACACACACTTATTCCTCCTACCCATCCCATCTTATTTTCCCAGAAGGTGGAATAATCACCCTATCCCTAAAACTCCCCCAACCCTTTCCTCCTTTGGCCTTAAACCCCAAGCTAAAACGTTATTTGTCATCATAATACTTAACAGCTTGCACCATGGTATCCAAGTACTTTTGTGTCCACATGTGGGGCTGGAGTTATGATTTTAAAGTTAGTGGAGTTAGGGTTAGGGTTAGTGCCAAAAGAGGTAACACCTGGGGAAGGGGTAGGCTGGTCAGTTGGTTGGTTCCTCTGTACATGTGGACACAACAGCACTTAAAGACAGGCAATGGTATGTAGCTTGCAATCACTTCCAATACCCAATATTGTTTCATAGACTTAATTGTTTTGAGCTTTTCTTTTTCACTAACAAGTTTGCCCTGCTATCAGCAAGGACATTTTTTGTTGTTGTAGGCCTACCACATTTAAAAAAAAAAATGTTCCATCTTAAAAAATTTGAATGAAAATACAAAAGGGAGGGAAGGAATAAAAAAACATTATCCAGCCCTCTTACTTCATTTCCCAGTTTTCTGAATATGCGCGCAGCCTTACCTCTCCTCCCAAACAACCTTGTTTCTTGAATAACTCGACTACAAATTTTGATGACCCCCCCGCCCTTATTTTTCTTTCTTTCTTTCTCTCTCTCTCTCTCTCTCTCTCTCTCTCTCTCTCTCTCTCTCTCTCTCTCTCTCTCTCTCTCTCTCTCTCTCTTTCACTCTCTCTCTCTCCAATCTTCCCACAGTCTTATAACTACCATATGCATTTTTAGCATTGAAAAGGGTTATTTCCCCATGTTTCTACTGTGAGACTGTATAAGTGTTGGGTTATTATTAAGATGTATCCCTACGGGTGGGAACTGGATGTAAAAAAGCACACGAGTGCTTATTCATTATCCTCGAAATAGAATTTGTCATTGTCATCTCTCTCTCTCTCTCTCTCTCTCTCTCTCTCTCTCTCTCTCTCTCTCCATCTTCCCACAGTCTTATAACTAGCATATGCATTTTTAGCATTGAAAATGTGGGGTTTTTACATTAAAAAGTCTCGTTATTTATGGAATAAGTGCATGAAAAAATCTCATCTGTATATTCTTTTTGCTATGCCACAGCGAAATAATTGTGTGATAGTATATCAGTGGCAGACCTGCACTGTGATCCGTCTGCAATACCCTGTAACCTCTTTATTTCACCTTTATAGCCCCATCTTGACTAAATAAAAAACAACAAAAATTACCCTCCCCCACCCCGTCATTCCTTTTCTTTGACAAATACTATCACTAAGGTCAAACAATAATGATAAAAAAGCGAACTTCTTTTGCATATGGATCATGGATACTCATCTTTTGATAAAATTTGTTGGTATTTTACTTCTTTACCCCTTCGTTAGGGTGGTTGTGGGAGAAGCTTATTTGGGGTGGGTGGGGTGGGGTGGTTCTTTTTCCTGTTAACGTGTAATTCAGTATCCTTTCAGTAAACCATAAAGCTCTCTCTCTCTCTCTCATCTCCTGCCCCAATGCTGTTTCTTTTAACAAATCTTTCTCATAACTATGGGGCTAATGTATAGATCAATAAATAATTGTCCTAGTGAGGATTGTGGCATTCGGTCTAAGAGTGTATGACAGTGGAGTACATTCATCTGCTGCACTAGTGAGAGTGACTAGCATTAGTTGGGGTTTATTATTGCTCTAGTATGTGTTGCCACATTAAAAGTTTGACTTTTTCCATACAACCTTATAACGTCAAGTGTATTCTTTGTATGAAATATATATATGATATATATATAAATATCATATACGATATATATATAAATATCATATACGATATATATATATATATATATATAATATATATATATATATATATATACATATATATATATATATATATATATATATATATATATATATATATATATATATATATATATATATTAGGGGCAGGATAGCTCAGTGGTCAGAGCACTCGCTTTCCCCCAACTAAGGTTAAGCAGCATTAAGCGGGATTACCAATTTGGATTGATGACCGTTTTCGCGCCTTGGCTTCAGGACAGTCCCCCACTTCACCCAGCTGTAAACGGGTACCTGCCTCTTTTAGAGTCATGGAAGGCAAAGTAGCGAGGGAGATGATATGGGCACCTCCCTTATTATGCTGGCCCCCCTAGAGAAGTGAGGATTCTGATGCCTCGCTCCCCTACGACCACATAGGTTATGGGACACCGTTTTGAAGGAACTCTTGTTGAACTTTTGGTTTCGAAGTCACCGGACTCTTGCTGAACTTTGGTTTCGAAGTCACCGGACTCTTGCTGAACTTTGGTTTTGAAGGCATCGACTCTTGTTGAACTTTGGTTTTGAAAGTCCTACCCCTTGCTGAACCTTGGTTTTCAATAAAGTCTCGTTGCACTTTTGGGTTTTGAAGGCTCTGGCTCTTGCTGAATCCTTGATGTATGTAGAAGGCGCGGACTGGCCAACTCCCTGTGTTGAAGATATTGACTCTTGCCGACTCGTAGGAGTTGAAAGTGCTGACTTTTTACCTCTGGTCATTGTCATGGGTGTTGGATGCTGACTTGTCAACTTCCTTGCACTGAAGATGGTGACTCCTGACTGCCTGGTGTCGGCGGTTCCAGCTGGACTCTGAAGGTTCTGAGAGCCTCGAGGCCCAGGCTTTTTGTAGGGGTCGATTCTGAAACATACATCTCAATGGCGGGCCTTCAGCATCATGCCAATGTATTATATCTCGGTGTCAATTTTGGGTCTGGGAACCTACGTGCATGTATGTAGAATAGCTTATAATGCTTGCACGTGTGTTGTGTGTGTAGTGTGTGTGTTTGTGTGTGTAGTGTGTGTGTAGTGTGTGTGTTGTCAGTGTTGTGTATAGTGTGTATTGTGTAGTGTGTGTTGTTTGTGTGCGCGCGAACGAGTGCGTGTAAGTGTGTGTGTGTACATTTGCGTGAGCGCACGCGCAAATGCACATGCGGGAACACACTGTATATAAATGATAGGTATCTGTTATGCATACTTATTCTATGCATTTGTTAAATATATGCTGTCATTGTCTACATTTCTTGCCTTGTAAAAATCAATTACTTCATGTTTAAGTAGCTTATTACTTTCCTTAACGTGAAGGTTTTACCTCATCTAAACGGTTTGCATGCACCCATCTCTTAATTACTTGGCTGATCTTTGGCTTCAATTTTTGTGAACAGAATATAACGCTTAAAAAAGGGTTCTCTTTCATCTTTTATAGAATGTTGTTTTACTCTCTAGCTCTTTTATGATTTATTTTTGTAACTGACTTTTAAAAATGATGAGCTTTATCGTTTTTTTAAAAAAAAATCTCTAGATTTGAACTTTCAAGAAAGAAATACTTTTGTGCTTTAGTGCTAAGTCTGGTTTTGGGGGCTGGGTTATTGGTTTGGTTTCGGGATTTTGGATTAATTTTGAGGGTTGGGTTCGAAGTTGGTTTAGAATAAACATTTGGATTTGATCAGGGTAGGGATGGGAATGAGCATTTTGGCTTGCTTTTGAGTATAGTTTTGCTGTTCGATTTGAAGTTTGGGTTTTTTGTTTGGACTTTTGTTTAGGGATGGGAGGATGGGATTTTGAGTCTTGATTTTGTTTTTAGGTTTGGGTTTTTGTCAGGCTTTATCTTTTTCGGTTTGGTTTTGGATTTAGTTTTTAGCTTGCTTTTGGATTTAGTTTTTACCTTGCTTTTGGATTTAGTTTTGAGCACGATTTTTAGATTTAGTTTTTATTTTGGTTTTGGGTTTAGGTTTTTAGTTTGGTTCTAAGTTAAGCTTTTAGTTTTGTTTTGGAGTTTTGTTTCAGTTTTGTTTTGGGTTTAATTTGGTTTTAGTTTTTAGTGTTTTTCCGGGTTCAGTTTTTAGGTTGGTTTAGTCTTTTGTTTATGATTATTTGGGTTGAGTTTTTAGTTTGGTTTTGGATTAAGTTTTCAGTTTTGTTTTGGTTTAGTTTCTTAATCTTGTTTAGGGTTTAGTTTGCTTTTGAATTCAGTGTTTAGTTTGCTTTTGGATTATGTTTTTAGTTTGGTATCGGGTTTAGTTTTAGCTTTAGTTTTCAATGTGGTTTTACGTTTGATTTGGGTTTAGGTTTTGGTCTTGTTTTTACCGTACTTTTAAAGTTTTCATTTTAATTTAGTTCCTATATTCGTTCTGGATCAAGTATTCAAGTTTCTTTTAGGATCTTGTATGAAGTTTGGTTTGGGATTTAGGTCTTAGTTTAGCTTTGAATATACTATTTAGTTTTATTTGCAAATTTAGTTTTAAGCCTTGGTTTGGATTTAGTATTCAGTTTCGTTTTGGGTTTAATTTTCAGTTTGGTTTAGGATTTAGTATTTACTTTTGTTTTAAATTCAGCCTATTTTGGGTTTGATTCAGTATTTAAATTTGTTTTTGAATTCGGTCACTATTTTGGTTTAGAATATAGTATCCAAGTTTGGGTTTGGATTTAGTTTTTAAGTTTGGGTTTTGGTTTAGTTTTAAATTTGGATTTAGATTTTGTTTTTAAGTTTAGGTTTGGATTTTGTTTTTAAGTTTGGGTTTGAATTTAGTCTTTAGTTTGATTTTGGATTTAGCTTTAAGTTTGGGTTTGCATTTAGAGTTCAGTTTGATTTTGGGTTTAGTATTTAGTTTGGTTTTTGGATTTAGGTTTCAATTTGGGTTTTGAATTAAGTTTTTAAGTTTGGTTTTGTGTTTAAGTTTTAAATTTTGTTTGAAAATTTAGTATTTAGTTTGTTTTTGGGTTTAGTTTTTAACTTGGTTTTGGGTTTAGATTTCATTTTGTTTTTGGATTTAGTTTGGTTTTGGGTTTAGTATTTAGTTTGGTTTTGGATTAGGCATTAGTTTGGTTTGGGATTTAGTATTTAATTCTGTTTTGAGTCTCGTATTTAGTTTTGGTTTTGGGTTCAGCAATTACTTTGGTTTTGGATTTAGCTTTTACATTGGTTTTAGATTTAGTTTCCAAGTTTGGTTTAGGATTTATGTTAACTCTGTTTTTAAAGTTAGTTTCTACGGTTTTGTTTGGATCTTGGTTTTGAGTTTGAGTTTGGACTTACTGACTAGTTTAGTTTTAGAATGAGTTTCTGGGCTTGGTTTGGGTTTAGTACTTGCAGCTTCGTTTAGTTTTGAAGTTAACTGAACTTTAACTTTAAAGCTTTCTTTTGGGTTTAGATTTTACTTTGATTTTTTAAAATTTAGATTTTATTTAGTTTTTTTAAAGTTTGGCTTTGGATCTAGTGTCTCAATTAAACAGAACTCTACTTGTATCTGACCTTGTTTTATATTATGCATAATACTAATACTGACAATGCTAAGATTGACTTGTGATAGTGATCTTTTATATCTATATCTATATCTATCTATCTATCTATCTATCTATCTATCTATCTATCTATCTATCTATCTATCTATCTATCTATCTATATATATATATATATATATATATATATATATATATATATATATATGTATTTCCTCCATTTTTATTGAATGACATTTTCCCACTACCCCTACTACAGAAGTCTTAACTATGAAAGCAAAAATCACTACTGACCTACTTATCTATCGATATCTGTCTACCTATCTATCTTGTCTACCTACTTACCAATCTGTAACTGTTTTGTTGTGTGCGAGAGTTTAAAATGTGAGTGACAGTGTGATGCAGGTCAGTGCTCCCTAGCGTTTGCACACTCACACACAAGTGAGAGAGAGAGAGAGAGAGAGAGAGAGAGAGAGAGAGAGAGAGGAAGAGAGAGAGAGAGAGAGAGAGAGAGAGGAGCGTGTGCATGTACAAGTGGGTAAGTGTTTTCGTGCGTGTGTAAAAACGCGCGTACGCACGCGGTGTGTGCCCGCAAGCACATTCAGGTATGAGGGCGTGAGCGCTTAAAACACCCGTGCATGTAAGCATGCATGTTATGCATATCATAATATGATGAGTGTATAACTGTACCGAAGATTATGCATGTATTTCTTACCTTATGAACCAAACAGCCGGTAAGTCTCATCTACGTCGTTGTCGTTGTCATTGCTTGTCGGCAGCAGCGTCGTGTTTCTGATCCTGGTGGGTTTTTATTCGTGATCTGTTCACAGACATGATCTGACTCATGTTTCCAGAAAGAACGCAATATTTGACAATCTTACTTAAAGCTAGCAAAACTGTACTGCGATTGTTTAAGATACAAAGTTTGTTGAAATAGACCTTTATTCAGAAAAAATCCTAATGGACAAACAATCTAATTATTAAGAGCATCAAAAAGTATATGCATCAGAGTGTGTTTCAATAGAACCCCCCCCCTTCCCCCCCTAAACCAAACAAAATCAGACAAAAAGCAAGCACATACACATACACTCACCTTTAACAGACAAAGCCTTCCAACATATTTTTTTTCGGAGTTTGTATACACATCAATCCCCTGACTAAAAAAAAAAATGATTTCCACACAAATTCAGTCGAATTCAAAACATTATTACTTTTCAACTCTGCTGCGAAGAAAAAAGTTCAAGAAAATGCAAAAAACTAAATATGATAAATGTATAGAGAACGACGAAACAAATTGATTAACCAACCCAGTGACCCACCAACAATGCAACCTCGTCCACCCTCTCCCCCCAAAAAAACCCCCCACCAAACCAACCCACCACCTAAATATAAGCAAGCAAACAAGAGAAAAAGTACCGTCGCATCTCGAGTACAACACAAACCTCTATGCATGAGACTATAAACCAAAGTCCCATGTCCGAACGCACGCAGAACATCATGTAAACACATTAAAACCCTTTAAAAAGGGTAGACCATTACACTGCCTGCTGGAAGAAGGAACGGACGACCAAATAAACACATTTGCACACTGGTGTCACCTATGTTATTAATACATCGTTCATAAAATCAGAATAAAGCTACCTTAATGATGTACTAACGGTCGCAAACACAAAAACTCACCATTGAGGAACCTCGGAGCTATAGCCAAGGAATAACTATAAAAACAAAAGCTGCAACAATATCTATCATGACTACATACCCACTGGCTTCGACCGGTCTTGACATGGCCGTGTTGTTCCTGCAGAAGGCTGAAGGCAAGACCAGCCTGGAGACAACTGCCGGCCAACACGTCCCTCGTGTCCACTCAATGACCATCTTGGTCCAGGGACTGACAGATTAATGATCCTCTTCCTCTCGTGTGTCATTCCCGCTGTTCACAAGCCGCCATGGCGGATTTCCACCCTTCTTTTCGGCTTCAATGTCGTCAGCCCCATCATGTTTCAAGCAGCAGCCGTATTTTTCAGTCCCACTCGTACTCTCACTCACTCACTGCAGCAAGGCAAATGCAAGTGTGTCGGGATTAGAAGCCGGGTATCGGTACAAAATTCCGGGTGGAACGAATTACCCGTGCAAAACTCCGCATCGTGCGTTTCCAGTTTTGAGTTGGTTGAGTTTTTTTTTGTGTGTGTGTGTCTTCTTCCTTGGCGCACACGCACACAGGTCTATCAACACATGCAGCAGCCAAAACTGTGAAGTACGATATGAAGGATTCTTTTTTTTTCTTTTCTTTCTTTTGTTTTTTTTTTTAAACAGAAAAATGGCTGCTTTGGCCACACTTTTTATAGAAAAAAACCCACCACCCATGCACGTCAACTTCATTTTCACTAGATATTTCGGCACAGAAATTTCGCTTATATTAAAAACGAAATCATCCCCGAAGTCGGAATGCGGCTACCTTAATGGTGGCTAAATACGGTGGCATACGCAAAACCTCACCATCGGTGAACCACAAAACTCTAGCAGAGGAACGAAATCAAAAACCAAAAAAAAAAAAAAAAGAAATCATCAGAAAGGTGAAAGTAGTCCTGGGTACTTTTAGCGTAAGAGATCCAAGCAAAACAACCAATCTTTACAGACCTAAAGGGAAAATTGTAGAGAAAAAAGGGGCGAAGGTACCCGCAGTTTGAAAAGATCTGGAAGAGCGAGAGGGGTGGGTGGCCCTGTACCCACAAAGAGGGGACTGTTCTCTGAGCTACTAATAATAACATCAGGCACTCCTTGACAAGGAACTGTTTGTCGCAGAGGCGGCTGTGTTTTTTCTTTCTGACTTTTCTCCCGTACCTTGGCTAGAAGTCCAAGGTTCTCCAATGGTGAGATTTTTGCGTATGCGACCGTTCTTACCCACCATGAAGGTAACTGCATTCCGACTTCCGACTTCCGACTAAACACGACACCTGTATGTATGCATTAAAAAAAAGTCATCGTTCCTACTGGCACGAAATGGCCTACTTTTTGTTGTCGTTGAAAAGGCAGAATGGTGGGGTTTTTTTTAACGTATGGGCAAGATGTTCAGCGTGGGTTTGAACATGAGGCCTCGGTCTATAGTGTCAAATGAAGGACTTTTGGTGGAGTGGAGTCAGTACTGATGTTAACTCCAGGGTAAAATCCCCTTAAACGGGTACCTGGGTGGTGGTTCAACCCAGAGCCGTCAGATCACGTGTGCAAAGCTCTAACGTAAGGTAATCTAAGCTATACATGACTAAGACGGGTGTTTAGGTATTGGTATTCTTTAGTCTAACATGATATTCATATTAGATTTGACCACACCAGCACCCGCCCCTTTAGCTATGTCTTTAAGATATTCGTGTAGTTCAATTAGAACATACTGAGCCAGTAGTTCAGTGAAATGACAAAGACTGTGTTGTGTTGCAGACTCCAAAAAGGAACCTTATTACTCACGTTTGCAAATGAATATGAATGTCGTATCAAATGTCATACATAGCAATATGTTTCAATGAGACAAAGACTGTGTTGATTTGCAGACTCCAAAAAGGAACCTTTTTACTCACGTTTTCAAATGAATATGAATGTTGTATCAAATGTCATACATGGCAATGTTTTTCAATGAGATCGGATACCTGTTAATCAAAATTTACTGACAGGTCTTTGAGTTGGGGTGACACTCGGAGTTGCTATGTATTTCTAAAAAGAAATATTTTCAGAAAATTCATATTCATTGAAAGGTATGGACCCTTTTCATTTTGGAGTCTCCTTGCCGCATATACTTCCAAATAAATGACAAGATTCTAATCACAGCGAGTACAAGAAAACAACAAAGCGAAAAATTAATTAACTCGGTATATATACAAAACATGAATCCAGGAAACATTGCAGGAATCTGGCTGATCTGAAAATTGAACTTCTTATTAACTTTTTGATACCCCACCCACAATTTTCTTTTCCCATGGGTTCAATAAGAGTAACCAGTTTGTTTTTTTCTTTTTGATTCCAGCAGGTTTTGTCAATATGAAAATTGAGACCGCCACCGTGGGGTGACGTTTCTGTTTGTTAGTCTGTCTCTCTCTCTCTCTGTCTCTGTCTCTCTCTCTCTCTGTGTCCCCCCACCCCCACAACAGAGCTTTTACAAATATTAAAAAAAAAAAAATTATAACACGGAGACCAAAATTTAAAGATGATCGCTGCCGGGTGGTCTATTAATTTTTTTTTTATAAGGGCATAAGTTCAATCCTCCTGTAGTGTTGAAGTGTGACGTCACCGGTCATACCCACAGTACTCTCTCTCTCTCTCTCTCTCTCTCTCTCTCTCTCTCTCTTCCCCCTCCCCCGCCCATCCACAGAAACAGCAGACCACTGTTTAGGTGAAATTGAAGCGTTCATAATATATGTAAATTTTATTCAACAGGAGACACACAATTTATACATTTCTACCACTAAACAAAACAAAACAAAACATGGACAGTGCCAGTGACGTCACACCTCAACCATCAACCTCCCCCCCCCCCAAGGAGGATGGAGCATAGACTCTTTGAATACCACCAGCAACACATGGTCTGTCCCCTGTGCTCTTCATGTTGCCAGCCGAGTCCAGCTGTCTGTCTGTCTGTCTGTCCCCTTTCATCCTTTCATTTTTGCTACAGTTTCCTTTCTTTTGAAGATCGAACTTTACATACAGAGAGAGAGAGATTGAAAGGACGACTGTCTTGACAACCTTCAACAAATCATCTGGGAGAGAGAGAGAGAGAGAGAGAGAGAGAGAGTCTTTATTCCCAAGGGTTACACATAAGTGTTGAGTTATTTTTCTTCATCCAGCCCTTGCCCCCGGAGAAGGGTCTATCATTAACAATCACAGCCAATAATTTCAAGCAAACGTAAAGAAATATATATATATAAAATAAAAGATAGATAGATAGATAGTGTGTATGTGTGAGTTTTTATTACCAAGGGTTGATTGATGGGTTGATTGTTGATCTTTATTCCCAAGGGTAACAGATAAGTATTGACATACTTTTTTTTTTATCAACTGGCCCTTGCTCTGAGTAGGGACTATCCTTAATCCCTCAACTACTAATATATAAAAGTTGAGAGAGAGACAGACAGACAGAGACACAGACAGACATACAGAGACACAGACAGACACACAGAGACACAGACAGACATACAGAGACACAGACACACAGAGACACAGACAGACAGACAGAGACACAGACAGACAGACAGAGACACAGACAGACACACAGAGACACAGACAGACACACAGAGACACAGACAGACACACAGAGACACAGACACACAGAGACACAGACAGACAGAGACACAGACAGACAGACAGAGACACAGACAGACACACAGACACACACAGAGACACAGACAGACGTACAGAGACACAGACAAACAGAGAGAACCTTATCATAATAACAGAGACCTGAAAAGATTCGATAATGCAAGCCGGGAGTCTTTCATTTGAAAGAGTCCTCTTTGCTAATAACAGGTCCCCACGTTCAAAGATTCAAATGTGTATTGACAAAAAGTCGGGTAGGTAAAAAGTGGGTTCGTTGGATTTTGTTCAACAGCATGATTTAATGCTTTCTTCATGCAGTGACATGAAAATAACTGTAGGGCATTCCTTTGAATTGACTTGTGTTTTCGTTCATGAAAGATTGGTGTGGTGGTGGTTCTCCCTGTTTGTTTGTCTGAGCGTGGCATAGAGAAGACAGAACGGTGGTGGAGGTGACAACCGAGAAAGCGGGTAGGAGGAGGCCTTAGAATAAGAAAATAAAAACAGTGACAGAGGCTAGAGCCGAGTGGTTCAGACCGTTTGGGTTCAGTCTCGTGTGTTCATGAAGGCTTGGGGTCGAATCTCGGCAGCAACGTCTGGTGAATTAAGGATGGGAATTTTGTACAATATCCTTAGTAAACTTAAAATTCCAGACCTGCCTGTGCTTTAATGTCCCATCGTGTATAAACACATGCAGAAGATCAAATAAGCACGTTAAAGTTCCCATAATTCACGCCAGTGACTCACTGGATTACCTAAACATAAACCATACCCAGAATGCATCCCGTACATGGCAAAATGAGCTGCTCTGAGGTCAGAATGTATCAACCGAGGCCAGTGGGCAGACCTCCTGCAGAGTTACAAGGAGATGACCAGGACTACACGCTCCACCTCATAAGGGGAGGCAGAGAAGAGAAAAGGAGAGAAGAGAGGAGAGACGTTTAGAAACCGAAGGGAAAACTTCTGGGGTAAACGACAAAGGAAAAGGTCTTCCCATAACGTATGCTGCCAGTGTAGGGAGTAGGGAGCTCTGGGAGTGGGGAGAAAGGCACAGAGACCTCAGCTTCTGTAGGAGCCAGCATGTTGAGGGCGGCGCCCATCTCCTCTCCTTTGCTGCTAGAGAAGGTACCCATTTACAGCTGGGGGAACTGGGGGACTGTACTGAAGCCAAGGCACGCAAACGGTCATTCGTTCATTTCATAACCACACTCAATGCTGCTTAACCGTAGCTTGGGGAAAAGCGAGTGCTCTGACCTCTGAGCTGTCCCGTCCCCTAATCTTTCCGTTACACCCATCTTAATATCAGCTGTAGGTCAAAGCTCTAAAATACCATTTAAAGTATGCAAGCTACACTTGAGGACTGAACCTAAGACAGCCAGGTTTACAATCTGTAGTGTTAACCACTCTGCCAAAGTGATTAGGTTAATAATAATAATGATAATAATGCATGGAACTTATATAGTGCTGAATCTTGTAAAGCAACAAATCAAAGCGTTCAGATGACAATTTTTTATATCGAGGACAATGGAACAAGCAACCACGTGCCCTTCCACATCCAGTCCCCGTGTGCATGCGGCTTTACAAATTTTGTCATCTGTTCCCACCAGCACACGATGGCCTACTCTTTCGAAAAGCGGAACAGGATTTAACGTGTGCGCAAGATGTTCTGCATGTGTTGACACCAAGCTGTTTGTGCTTACTTCTTTGAGGGCCCCCACTCACTTATTTCAAGTGTTTACTGAGAGGTGGGCAAAATCCGAAACAGTATATGCGCTGAAGAACTCTTTCTATTGCCATTTTTTGGGGGGGGGGTAAAATATCAGATTAACACGCCCCGCGATTTAATTCGCTGACTAGCTGTTCAAGAGTTCTCTGTGCTTCACTGCAATCTAACAG
The DNA here is from genome assembly GCA_028751875.1 of Rapana venosa. Classification (NCBI taxonomy): domain Eukaryota; kingdom Metazoa; phylum Mollusca; class Gastropoda; order Neogastropoda; family Muricidae; genus Rapana; species Rapana venosa. The sequence goes on from CM054145.1 coordinate 45,846,940, forward strand.
CCATCATTCGTCACGCTTGGACGCAGGGCAAAATCTCCTCTATTCAAAATGGAGAGAGGGAACATGACTCTTTATGGCCCAAACCTAAGGGAGCAGAAGAGCTTAAGAATAATGAAGGGATAGAATGAACGGAATCCCTAATTCAAAGCGTGCAGAGAGGACAGAATAATGATCTTTGTGACGCAGTGTATCAGTATGGAAAAGGAATCCATTACATGTATCACTTCCTATAAGGTATGTCATGTACCTTTACAATGTATAAGAAAGTAATTTTTAAACCACCTTTCAGTTTGCATATTCGTTACACGTGCGTCAACCAGCGCGCCTGAATACACACACACACACACACACACACAGTCTACAAAGTCTAGACAGTAAAGCAGTAAAGATAGCTCTTGGTGTTCCGGCTCATGCAAATACAGCTAATACTTATAAAGAAGCTCATTTATTATCTCTTTCTGATCAGCGAAAACTGTCAGTATCAAAATATGTGGTTCGTAGTATCTCTATTCCAAATTCAGTAAAAGAGGAAATATTTATTAATCAAGACACTGATTTTCCTAAACGGGCACGCAATATTTCATTTCTGCAGCCAATTAAAAATTATACAGACACATTTATGAAAGAAAATGACATCGATATATCAACAATTCCAATTTTACCGATTGTTCCACAATTACCTCCTTGGGAACATATTTCAGCTAAATTTGACATTGACTACACGGAAATAAAGAAAAATGAAGATCAAAATCTTCTCACCGTTGATGTAAAAAGTCACTTAGAAAATAATTATTCTAATCACTTAAAAGTGTATACTGACGGATCTGTATTAGAAACAGGCAAAAGTGGTGCTGCATATGTGATTCCGACTTTAAAAGTTCAAAAATCTTTTCATTTAGGACAACATTTTTCTATTTTTACTTCTGAATTATTTGCAATTCTTATGGCTTTGAATTTGTTGTCTGAAACTGCTATTGATGTTTGCCAAATTCTGTTTTGCGTTGACTCAAAGGCAGTGTTAATGGCATTAAAGTCATGGCATGGTAAAATAAGGAATGATATTATATTTGAGATAAAATTCCTGATACATTCTATTGCAAGCAGAGGCATCAGAATAACTTTTTGCTGGATCCCCTCTCATTGTGGAATTTATTCGAATGAGCTGGTTGATTCTTTGGCAAAACAAGGTGCCTCTGAATACAGTACTGAAGTGTTTGATTCTAATCTTGCATTGTCGTCTTATAAAATTCATTCTAAGTTAATGAAATGCATACATTCAAAGATTATAGTATCAGCAGTTTCCTTGCCCACGGAAATTAGAAATTCTAATACATAAACTGAGATTAAATGCATGGAATACTAAATATTCAAAAAATGTAACATGTTGTTGTTCTATTCCACTTTCAGTCCACCATTTGTTGTTTGATTGCCCAATTCTTCTTGACATGTATAAAAGGAGAGGTTTAGATATTCATAATAAATATGCCACTAGTCAAGAAGTTTTATATGACTCTCAGCAATTCATAGTGTCAGTTGCTGAAGTCATATATTCTTCACCTGTAAAACCTTTACTGTAATCACATATATATATATATATTTATATATATGTATATATTTATATACTTATGTGTGTGTGGATGTGGGTGCGTGTAGGGGAGAGAAAGTGAGAGAGAGAGAGAGAGAGAGAGAGAGAGAGAGAGAGAGAGAGAGATGCAGTGTGTAATAATAGGTACTTTGGTATGAATGCGGGTGTGTCTAAATCACCATGTAGTGAATAGACATTAAACAAAACAAAACAAACAAACAAACAAAACACACACACACACACACACACACACACACACACACACACACACACACACACACACACACACACACTATCTATCTATCTATCTATCTATCTCCACACTTCAGTGAACCTAAGACAGCCAGGTTTAATAATAATAATAATAATAATGTATGGAATTTATATAGCGCTGAATCTTGTAAAGCAACAAATCAAAGCGCTCAGATTTCCTTTCATACCACTTTAAGTCACGGCAGATTTCTCTCCGTGAAATTCGGGCTGCTCTCCCCGGGGAGAGCGGGAGAACGCGTCGCCACTTAGCGCTGCGCCACCCTTTCACCCTTTTTTTTTTTTTTTTCTGCAGCTGTATTTGTTTCCCTATCAGAGTGGCTTTTTTCTAAGAATTTTGCCAGGGACAACTCTCTTGTTGCCGTGGGTTTTTTTACGTGCGCCAAAGTGATTAGGTTAATAATAATAATAAAAATAATAATAATAATAATAATAATAATGTATGGAACTTATATAGCGCTGAATCACTGTACGATTGCTAACAAACCAATACACATGCTGGGAGGAAGCACAATGCAGTGCTCAGGAATACTCATAGCACTTGCTTTTTTCTGTTGTAAAAACTTCTTAATATTCTATCTCATTCAAGCTATGGCAACGATATGTTTGTGTTTATTTTGAATCGAGTTGAATTGAATATCCATGTGGACTAAAGCCAGTTACATAAAGATAACATAAAAACAAGTTAAAGGTGTTCCCTTAACTTATGTGTCGTTGGGGAGTGAGGTGTCAGAGACCTCAGCTTCTCCTGGGGCCAGCATATTGAGGGCGGCGCCCATCTCACCTTTACTGCTTTAACTTCCTTGTCTTTAAATAGGGTAGGTAGTCATTTACAGCTGGGTGAACTTGGGGACTGTACTGAAGCCAAGGTGCACGAAACGGTCACCCATCAAAGAGGTGACTAGGCTTAGCAGTGCATAACCTAACTTCGTGAGAGTAAGTGCTCTGACCTCTGAACTATCCCGTCCCCTTTTAAAGATGGCATTAACACGAACCCAAACTGTAACAGGTAGGAAACTTGAAATCTTCATGTTTGGCTTCTTCGAGGCTTTATATAAGTGAAAATGACATCAGAAACAGCAACGGACTTCATTTCTAAGCCACGTTGAAGTTGGAATGCGGCTACCTTCATGGTCAGCAAAAAGTCGCATATCCCAAAAATGGCGAATGTGGGAGTTCTAGCCCAGGAAAGAGAAAAAACCCAAAGCAATTTTGGCAATGAGTTCTACCAAAAATAATGAAAAAGTTATTAGACATTACGTCAGCTATCTACCAAAATAAAGAAGTTGTCAGTTAGGTACTATGTCAACTATGCCTGTCAACAGAAAACAGCTTATCGTTGAGCTAAAGGACACATCCACATCCTTCATTTGACTACATATACCCCGGATTTAGTTTCCATGAACCCCCAAAACCCCTTATTATTTTATTCAATGCAGATCTTTAAAAAACGTTTTAATATCAAGCTCAGTATTGAACACAATGGGAGGTGACTAAATTCTGAGATTAAATCATCATCTTTGTATAATTATGTACATCTAGTTCTCCCTTCCTTTATTGTAAGGAGCATGCCTTTGATCGAAGATAACCTTTGGCACAGAACAGATTGAAAATGTTCCATATCTTCTGACAGTGCCTAGAAACGGTTAGAGAGAGAGAGAGAGAGAGAGAGAGAGAGAGAGAGAGAGAGAGAGAGAGAGAGAGAGAGAGAGAGAGAGAGAGAGAGAGAGAGAGAGAGAGAAGGGTGATACTGTTGATAGGCACAGACATCTAACGTTGTCAACCTGTTCTCCCGTGGGTCTCTGTGTAATTTTTCAAGTGTTTATTGGAAGCTGTATGACAACATGAAAGGATATCTATAGAGTAGCGTTTGGCAATAATCTGTTTACATAAAAGAGGCAAATCTATTGACCACATTCTAGAGAGTGAGGGTGGGTTTTTTTGGTTTAAAAAGTTTACTGGTAATTATTTGCTACACTGTCATGACCATCTGGGCGCATCGGCTTCAGTACAGTCCCTCAGTTCACCCAGCTGTAAATGGGAAAGCAAAGCAGCGAGGGAGAGGAGATGGGCACCGCCCTCAATATGCTGGCCCCTGGGGAAGCTGAGGTACTAGGTGTCTGACATCTCGCTCCCCATTGATCCCATAGGTTATGGGACACCTTTACCCCCTCCCTATTTTTACTGTGGCTATGAAATCTCCTTCTTCTTCATCAAACGCTCAGACAGCAGCCATTCTTGTCTGCCATCTGAGCACGGAATGTGTTGAACTGCCCTTAAGCGGCTGACAGTCAAGGAGTCACAGGACCAGCGCCTCCCACTTCCACGTAGGAGAAAATTGTTATCTTTCGAATATTATCATGGAATGAAAAAGGTCTTTAGAAGAGGTGAGAGGTGGTGGAGGACGTGAGGAGTTTAGAGTCTGTAAATTGTGCTGGCTACACCCGTTCTGATTTATTTTGTAACATTTGAGTTGCTTTGAAGTCGGAACGTGTCGGCTGAGGCTGGTTGAGGGGACCTCCTGCAGAGTTACAATTCCTGGGAGAAGACCAGGTACTCTGCATTCCCTCTATTCGGGGAGAGAGAGAGAGAGAGAGAGAGAGAGAGAGAGAGAGAGAGAGAGAGAGAGAGAGGGAGCGAGATTGTAATGAACACAAACTGATTTTTTTCGTTGACTGTATTATACATTTATCAATGTCAACAAAGAAAAGAAAGCTTCAAGATCAGTGTACATATTTTTTTCCAGTCCATTGCCAAGAACGTATGTAAGCAATTTGCAACTGCTAGCACACAAACATAGACACACACACACACAGCCACAGCAAAATTCCCCCGTCATAAAAATTACACACAAAAGCTTATATTTTTTGTCTCATTCTTCGGCTAGAGCTCCAAGGTTCACCACTGGTGAGATTTTACGTATGCAACTGTAGTTTTCCCCCCACAATTAAGGTGACTGCATTCCGACTTCGGAGATGTATGCTGGATATGTTCGAATTTCCGTAACCTACCGAACGCTGACATAAAGTACGAAATCTTTAACGTGCGTGTTTGATCTTCTCCCTTGTGTATGTACACGAAAGAAACTAAGGCACTGCAGATCTACACTTGAAGTTTACCTGGGGGGTCGTAAAATCTTCCACTCTTAACTCACCAGACGACGCCGCGCCGAGATTCGAGCCCACGTCTTCAAGAACCCATGGGATGAAGGTGAACGGTCTTTTTTGTTGTTACTGCCTCATCTTCCATGACGTCCCCCGTCTTGCTGTTCCCACGCCACTCATTCCAATCTCCCCGCCACAGCCATGCCCAGATTCGTTATGTCTCATCCTCAGGGTCGGAAGTCCAAAGGGAGCCCATCAATATCTGGCCGCCGTGGGGCCACCAGCCAGAGGGGCCCTGCACTGCTGCTGGGTCACTTAGGTGGTGTTCAGTGGTGCCTGTTCTGAGCTAATATACGCAGGACACCATCTATTAAGCCCCCTACTAACGACAGTATTAGCTCAGTCGCGGAGCCAGACTGAGTGAGTTGTCCATCCGAGGTGGCAACCACCACAACGTCCATCCAACGACCGTCCCCCGCGAGCCTCCAACCCCAAAGGCTTTGACACAAACTCACCACAGGCACAGAAGTGTATGGGCAAACCAATCTGAGGTCACCATAACAGAGCAACAGGGACCACCAAATCAGAGGCAACTTTTTTTTAATTGCATGATAATCAATGACAATGAGGATGACGTTATTATGCTGCTGTGGAAGTGCATATGCTTTGAGACTACTTAACAGGGTTGTACTCTACGTTTACTATCATAATATGTCCTGGTGTCAACCTGGCCCGAGAGACACAGACACCTGCAGTGTTTGTCAGGTAGTTTGAGCAACACTCTCAAACTCGCATCCGTTGAGTGGATGCAGCTCGACTGTGTGGTCCCAGTCTTCCCATTGAGCCCACAGCACGCTCACTCCGGGTAGGAGCCGGAAAATCCGAAAAATCCGAAAAATCCCTATGACTCTTATGGGAATCGAACCTGCGACCTTCCAGTCCGTAACCCAAGGCGCTAACCACTGCGCCGTGGCGGCTGGTCAGAAGGTGAAGGGTCTTAACCACTCAGCTCTAGCGTCCATCAAAGCTTACAATAGATAATAACGTTGCTGTCAGTAGAAGGAGAACCAGTTTCCTGACCATGATGTTTTCAATATTTTCTGTTATTGCCTGCCTTGGCCCTCTGTTGTTTTGGTTTCTGTTTGCTCAAGGTCTGCTTTTCTTCCTTCTCTCTTTGACTATAGCGGGATATGAACTGAGGCACTAATCTCCCCAGGCTGTTAGGAGTTCAGACCAGAAACTGAAATGTCTATGCTACTACAGACCCACTTTCCTTTTGGATTGATTGAATGATTGATTGATTCATTCATTCTTGGTTTCTTTGTTTTTTGGCTTTCTTTCTTTTTTGTTTCTTTGTTTCTTTTCTTCCTTCCTTCCTCCTTTCTTTCTTCCTTTGTTTGTTTGTTTCTTTCTTTCTTTCCTTCTTTCTGTCTGTCTGTCTGTCTTCTTTTCTTTCTATCATTCTTTTTATCATTCATTCTCTCTCTCTTTTATGTCTGTATATCTGTCTGTCTGTCTTTTTTCTTTCTTTCTATCATTCATTCTCTCTCTCTTTTATATCCGTCTGGCTGGCTGTATGTCTGTCTCTCTTTCTTTTAGTTCATAGCCACACCTAGTACCTTCAACTGATTTTCACCCACATTGTGCAAAGAGATTGAAGAGGTGTTTATTTTGACAATCCCCTATAAATAATCAGAAAGAGAGAGAGAGAGAGAGAGAGAGAGAGAGAGAGAGAGAGGAGAGGGAGAGAGAAGAGAGAGAGAGCCACAGAGACAGAGAACTCGAACAAGAATATTTTATGCCCCTGAATGGATAAGCCAGAGCTTGTTTGTTTACACCAGGTCCTCATGGGGGTAAAATGGGAAACAAGCACGAATAAATCAATGCATTCACAAACACCTCAATGACAGATAACTATATGAAACCGAGAGAGAGAGAGAGAGAGAGAGAGAGAGAGAGAGAGAGAGAGAGAGATGAATGCAATAAGGAAATCTTAATTTTTGAGAGTGAGAGAGAGAGAGAGAGAGAGAGAGAGAGAGAGAGAGAGAGAGAGAGAGAGAGACAGACAGACAGACAGATAGACAGACAGACAGATAGACAGGCAGACATAGACAGACAGACTGAGAGAGACATTGAGATTGATTCAGTGATAAACCACACAAGACAGATCGTTATATTGTCAGCCTGTGTGGAGACCTGGCAACTATCAACCAAGTCTTTGTAGGTCTCCCTGCAAGTTCCAAGTGTTGTGTTGACATACAGAGGACTGAAGAGGGGCACCTAGGCCACAGTGGATTTCTCCAGTGACCCACAATTTCTCCAGTGACCCACAATTTCTCCATTGCTACATACAAGTAGGAATCTTTTCTAGACATTTTTTGTTTTATTATGGTGTGTGTGGTTTTGTGTTGTATTAAGTGAAAGAAAAAGAATTATGTTGGTAAGGTAAGGGGGGGGGGGGGGCAAAACTATTGGTGAAGAATGTAAAAGGTTTATAGTTTATACACTGCAACACAGAAATTTTATGTTTGGTCTTGTGACATTTGTTTTGCAGAAGCAATATTCAATTGAAAAAAAAAAATCTCACATATGTGACAAAACTGCTTGATTTGTACAAGTGGGGTTTTATGTGTGTTTCTTTTTTGTAAACTATATTTTTTTCACTTTTGGGGAATGGGAGATGGAACACACACACCAACACAACAACAATTCCCAGTCACAAAATACACACAGCAAAGCTTATACTAAGTATCCGTCAGTAAAAGAAGAACCAGTTTCCTGACTATAATATTTCAATATTTTCTGTTATTGCCTGCATTGCCGGCTATTATTATTTTGGTTTCTGTTTGCTCAAGGTCTGCTTTTCTTCCTTCTCTCTTTGACTGTAGCGGGATATGAACTGAGGCACTAATCTACCCAGGCTGTTAGGAGTTCAGCCCAGAAACTGAAATGTCTGTGCTACTACAGACCCACTTTCCTTTGCATTGATTGATTGGTTGATTCGCATTACTTACTTACTTACTTACTAATTAATTAATTAATTAATTCTTTCTTTGTTTTGTGTGTGATTTCTTCCTTGCTTTGTTTCTGTCTTTCTGTCTGTCCCTCTTTCTTTCTCTGTCTGTCTTTCTTCTTGTCTATTTGTCTGCCTTTCTTTCTTTCTTTCTTTTGCTCATAGCCATGCCTTCAATTGATATTTACCCATATTGTGTAAAGAGAGTGAAGAGGTGTTCATTTTGACATTTCCCTACAAATAATCAGAGAGCAAGAGAGAGAGAGAGAGAGAGAGAGAGAGAGAGAGAACTCCCAACTAGAATATTTTATTCAGGGTAAATGGATAAGCCAGAGGCTTGTTTGTTTACACCAGGCTCCCATGGGGGTAAAATGGAAAACAAGCAGGAATAAATCAATGCACTCACAAACAGGTCAATGACAGATAGCAATATGAAATGGAGAGAGAGAGAGAGAGAGAGAGAGAGAGAGAGAGAGAGAATGTAAGGACATTTTATTTTCTGAGAGAAAGAGAGAGAGAGCCCCTGCGAGAGAGAATCAAAAACAGAAACAGAGACATTGAGATTGATTCAGTGATAACACACACAAGACAGATCTTTATAATTATTGTCAGCCTGTGTTGAGACATGGCAACTACCAACCAAGTCTTCGTAGGTCTCCCTGCAAGTTTCAAGTATTGTGTTGACATACAGAGGACTGAAGAGGGGTACCTAGGCCACAGTGGATTTCTCCAGTGACCCACAATAAAGATTTCTCTATCCTTACATACAAGCAGGAATCCCTGGTAGGGACTTTGTTCAATGCGTTTGCTTTTTAGTGTGCTGTACTGGGTGAAAGATAAAGAGAATCATGTTGGCAGGGGGTGTTGTAGAATGAATAGTGAAGGAAGGTAAAGGGTTTATAGTCGATACGCTGGGACACAGAAAATTGTATGATGTATGTTTGTGGTCTTGTGAAATTTGCAGTAGAGAAGACATAGTCTTAATGTAAAAAACCAACAACTTTTACTGATGTAACAAAACAAGTTAATGTATACAACCAGGTTGTATGTGTGTGTGTGTGTGTGTGTGTGTTGTGTTCTGTGTGTGTGTGTTTATATATTTTAGTTTATTTTACTCTTTTATTTTGAGGGTAATATGTGCATTTATATATATTTTATTTTATTTTATTCTTTTATTTTGAGAATAATGTGGTGTGTGTTTATTTTATTTCATTCTTTTGTTTTGAGGAAAATATTGTGTGTGTGTGTGTGTTTAATGAAATTTTGTTCTCTTTTTTTGGGGGAAAGGAGGTGGGAAATGGGGTGGATTGATATCTTTATTTGTCTGTATGCTTGTGTCTTTCTGCCTTCGGGTTTTACTAGCAAGGGGCTGGAGGGAGGGGGGGGGGGGGGTGTTGGGGTGGGGGGAGGTAGAGCCTGGTGGTTAGAACATTAACTCCTGGCCTGGGTTCGAGCCACCAACCATGGCCCCATTAGAGGGGATTTTTCTCTCTGGAGTTAACATCAGCGCAGAACACCATTCCCCACACAGTGCTTCAGATGAGACTATAAACCGAGCTTATTGTGTGCCAGTAGGAACATGACAAAATTTTACAAAACCTCATGCATACTGGTGTCATTTATTTTTAAAGACACCATCTGGGATGTCAGAATACAGCTACTTTAATTGGGGGAGGGGGGGGGGGGGCAAAAAAAAAGGGTAGCATAGGCAACAATCTCACCATTGGTAAACTTGGAGCTCTGAGGGACGAATGAAAGAAACAAAAAGAACTGTGGCTGCTATCATCAGATGGTAGGGTATACAGGTTACACTCCTGTATTAGCTGCCAGGACATGTAGTTTCTTCTCTAGAGTGTAAGTTGGATATTTTTGGGGGGAAGGGGTAATATTCACAGATTTTTTTAAAGTATGAAAAAATTAATGCACTGTGTACTTATTTTGGGGATTTGAGGACATAGAGCAATACCAGGGAGTCACATGAAAGTTGGAAATGATCATCAGATGAGGATTGCTTGTATTCCTACAGCGTTGACCCCACGCATGCATATTGTGGTAATGAAGCTAGCAGACAACAAATTACTGAGGGGGTACAGTGTTTGCTGAAAATTAAACAAAACAATTCAAACCCACCAAGTTTGTGCAAAATCACATGAGTTTTGAGTCAGAGGCTAGTCTTTCACAAAAAAGCGGTTTTTTCCCCCCTGCAGATGCCTTAGTACGTGCGGTATGAATATAAGAATCAAATGGAAAAACAGAAAGAAAAGTGGGCATTGTTAATACAGGTGTGTAACCGGTAGGGCACATATTCGAATCTCCCTTAATGTGTCGTGTGAAGGAAAGTTTTTTCCCCTCCATTGGTGTCAACACTAATTAACAAACTGCCCTCCCTCTGTAGGTGAGATGATAAACTGAGATCCTGTGTGCAAAGTATGCAGAACACCTTGAGCAGAGGTTGGTTACACACTCACTGGCATGTGTATGTGTATTTCTATTTATTTATTTATTCATTTATTTATACCACTTTAAGACAGGGCAGATTTCTCTGCGTGAAATTCAGTCTACTCTCCCCGGGGAGAGCACCACATGTGTGTGTGTGTGTGTACATGCGCGTGTGTGTCAGTGTCTCCGCGCGTCTCTGTGTGTATGATGTACTTGCTTGTGGATCTTAGTGGAGCAAGACCGGTAAAAGTGTATTAGTCAAAGGGGAGAAACCCACCACAGGGAAAAAATTCAGACACTACACAGGTTTCTTCCCTTTTCATCATCATCATCAGACCCGTGACCTTGGCGGTCGTGGGGGAGACATGAAAGACGATGCCGTGGTAAGCCTCCTCCATCCATCTCGGTCCTCGGCTCTGCGCAGTAGTGCCGAGTCATTCATCCTGGTCCATTCTCTGATGTTGTCCATCCATGACTTGTTCTGTCTTCCCCTCCTTCTGCCACCTTCGAGTGTTCCCTGCAGTACTGTTTTTGGGCAGAGTGTTGTGGCGGGTGACGTGGCCGAACCATGTCAGTTTTTTTCTTTTTGACGATGGTGAGAAGGGGTTCCTGTGACCTGCCAGCTGTGTTAAATTTGACTCTTGACAAATTCATTGGTCTTTCGTTCTCTCCAAGATATGCCCAGTAGTTTTTCTATGGCATTTTGTTTCGAATGACTGGATTCGCTTTGCTGTTTCAGCATCAATGTCCAGGTTTCACTTCCGTACAACAGGATTGACTGAATTAGGCTTTGGAGAGCTTTAGTTTGATTGGAAACTGATCTCTTTTTCTTTTCCATATGGTGGTGAGGGTTTTTTTTCATGGAAGATGTTGCCATGGCTATTCTGACTTTGATTTCTGTCGGTCGAATCGCCCGTCCTTTGTGAGGTAGCGCCCAGGTATTTAAAAGCATCTACCTCCTCCTCCAGTTGTTGGGGCCGTTCATGTAAATTTTAGCGTGGCATTGCTCGTGCTGTTCACAAGTACTTTACTTTTCGCCGAGCTCACCTCCATCCCATATGCTCCACTTGTTCTCAAGCTGTCGTAAGATCTTGCAGCTCTGTGTTACTTCCGCCCATGATCAATGTCATCGGCAAACCGAAGTGTGTTGAGGGGTCTGCCGCCAATGGAGATGGTAGAGTGGAAGTCATGGAGGGTCCTCTCTCATGATGTTTTCCCAAGAACAGATTGAACAGGACTGGAGATAACAGGCATCCTTGTCGGACCCCAACTGTGTTTTGAAAGTAGTCTCCGACCTGATTGTTCAGAAAAGGGCTGCACTGCCCTTTCAGTGTTGTATAGTCTTGGATGGATTGCACTATCCTTCTTCAATGCCAAACATTCTGAGGACCTGCCACAGCCTTCGTGCCATACTCTGTCAAAAACCTTCTTTAAAATCGATGAAGTTTGGAACAGGTTCTCTCTGATGTTGGAGATGTTTTTCCATCATGATTGGCAGTTAAAAATCTGTTCGATTGTGCTCCTGCCTGCCCTGAACCCACTTGTTCCTCTGCAAGGGGTTCTTCTGCCTCCTTCTTGAGTCGATTCAAAATAACTTTGACATGATCTTGCTGGCGTGGCTGATGAGGCTGATTGTTCAAAAGTTTTTTGGGATTGGGGGTAAATTCCCCTTCTTGGGCAGGGTATGATGAGTGATTGTGTCCATTCTGTTGGCCACTGTTTTGTCTCCCAAATCTTCTGACAGATAGCTGTAACATATGTGATGACTGTTTCGCCACCATGCTTGAGCAGCTCTGCTGGTATATTGTCTGCTCCTGGGGACTTTCCTACTGGTAAGCTGCGGATGGCTTCTTCCACTTCTTCCCTCAGTATAGGTAATGGCGAGGGTGCTCTTGATGTTGCTGCTTTCTCTTCTATTATGCTCTTCCCTTTTACTTAGCCATTAATTTTTTTTTGGGATCGGAGCAGTTTGCACTTTAAGAATTAGAGTTCGCTCTGTCTGTCTGTCTGTCTATAATTATATGTGATTAACCCTAGTATTCGTAGCCTGTAAGTGTATATACACACTTCACAACCAGTAGCTTCTTCTTCTTCTTCTTTTTTCTTTTTTTAAAAACTTTTTAGAATATCTCAGTAGTCAGAAAACGGGGTGGGGGTGGGGGACGAAGCCTAGTGTTTAGAGCTTTGCACTCGTGATCTGACGGCCTGGGTTTGAGCTACCACCGAACACCCGTTTAAGGGAATTTTTCCCACTGGGGTTAACATCAGTACCGACTCCACTCCTCCGAAAGTCCTTTGGATGAGATTGTCTTGCGCACAGTATATCTTGTGCACAGGTTAAAACCTGTCCCGTCTTTCAGAAGAGTAGGCCATTTCGTGCTTGCAGGAACGGATGACAACATTTACAAAAGCACATGCGGACCGGGGATTTATAAATGTAAAACATCCACAAAAAGCTACCACAAAATGTTCAACAGTTCTTATTCTATTCTTTTTCAAATAAAAGAAATATGATAGACGCCACACTACACTACACTACACTACACTACACTACACTACACTACACTACACAACACTACACTACACTACACTACACTGCACTGCACTGCACTACGCTACGCTACACTACACTACACTACACTACGCTACGCTACACTACGCTACAGTACACTACACTTCACTACACGACACGACACTACACAACACTACACTACACTACACACACACACACACACACACACACACACACACACACCACACACACACACACACACACACACACACACACACACGCCCACACCCACACACTTACATATGCACACTTACACACTTACACACACACACACACACACTTACACACACACACACACACCACACACACACACACACACACACACACACACACACACACACACACACACACACACACACACACACATGTAAATCACCTGCACCATCTTCTGTATTGAATCTATATTCCTGTGCAGCAAAAGTAAAAGTCAATAATCATCTCATAAATGTTGTTTCTGTATATCTCCCTAAAGGTCCAAATGAGGAAAATACTGAATGGATTCACACATTGCAAGATTCAAATAAAAAGTGGATAGTCGTTGGCGACTTTAATGCGCACTCTCCTTTTTGGGATAAGGGCAGCACATCAATAACTAGCAAGAGATTTGTTGAATATATAGTAGATTCTTGCCTTTATTTATTAAATGATGGTAGTGTAACCAGAATCCCAGATATTGCTAGTCATAGGGCAAGTGCCATTGATTTATCTTTCATTTCTCCTGTGCTGGCTCCAAAATGTAAATGGGAAACACACACCAACACTTTAGGGAGTGATCACTTACCAATCGTGATAACCCTTAATGACCACTCTTGTGGATGTAGTAATGATAAAGATGTTATCCCAAAATATAATTATGATCTTGCTGACTGGAATAAATTTAAAACTCTTTTAACTGCAGTAAATACAGAAAGCATTAAAGATAATGATGTCGACATTTTTTACCAAAAATTTACAGATATCATTTTACAAGCTGCTGATGGTTCAATTCCAAAATTTTCATCTTTAAAATCCAACAAACATTCAGGTAATATATGGTGGAATGATTCTTGTCAGAAAGCTGTAAATGAGAAAAAAGAAAAATATAAAAACTATATAAAAGAACGCAATGAAAAAAAATCATCTCTTGATGAAAAGAGCAAACTCTGCATGCAACAGTGTTATAGCACAAGCTAAGCACCAGTTTTGGAGTAGTTTCTGTACAAAAGACGTTTCCAAATACACAGATCTAAAAAAGGTGTGGAAAAAATTGAATGACATGAAAAATGGGGTTTGTTTACAGAATTATCCAATCAAAATACAGGAAAAAGAAGTTCTTTCTGATTCAGAAAAAGCTGAAATTTTTGTAAACATGTTTTCTGATCTATGAGTACTCGGAACCTTTCAGATAAATCTAAAACTTTTAGAGAAACTGAGGTACAAAAAGATGAATATTTAGATCCAGAATGCAATAATACACACTATGTGAATGCCCCTATTACGTTGCAAGAAGTAAGAGATGTAATCTTATCCCTGCCCACTAAAAAAACATCAGTGGGTAAAGATTCAATATGCAATGAACTACTAAGGCATCTCCCTAATGAGTGGTTAATTCTTTTGTTAGACCTTTTTCAATGCTGCTGGATTCAT
>CM054145.1:45866548-45870929 GCA_028751875.1 Rapana venosa
ATCTCCTTCAAGAGTATTCCAGGATGATGTCATCTGATTCACAAAATCACAATGTTTTGATCAACCGAACTATGTACCACCACCTTTCGAAACCGTGTTTTTCTCTTGCTGTCCCTTAATCGACGTGTACACGTTTGTCAGTTAGAGTAGGACACATATGTTTCACAATACCAGCATCAGTATCAGAGTCACCCACTTTTGCAGCCAACTGTCAGCTCTTCCTGCACATCAGGCACCTCAGAAGACACACAGATTTTCTTTCTGTTGCTGGATCACACAGTAGATAAAGTGAATCTGGTGTGGCTGAGGCATTCAATTCACTGCGGGACAATAGTTCTGTGTACACACTGGTTTGTTTTGCTTCTTTTTTCCACATCGAGCCAGGGAGTCAATGTTACACAAGACCGGCTCTTCCAAGACACTGTTTATTGTCACATTGGCGACTTGCCTGTCTTTCTTGGTTTTGTCTACTTCTTTGAACATCGCGACGTCTTTGACAAGGGGTTTCTTGCGATAGAAATGAACACGGGAGTTACGGTTCAGCCCCGGGTCCGCCATTTCTGTTGACACTGGCTTGTCAGCTGGCTTCATTCGCAAGACGAACACAACACTGCCGCTCTTCCCCCCGGACTTTCCAAACTCGATACGACGTTGTCGATCAGCAGGGCTTTTAAAAGTTGTTATTACAGTACGGGAAAGGCCAGTAACTGACTTTTTTGAAGCTAAAATGCAAAAATTTGCAGCAGCTTACTAACAGAACACCCGTTCAGTTCGAGAGAGAGGAGGAGGAGAGAGAGAGAGAGGGGCTAAACATACAGAAACAGACTGATGATGATGATGATTATGGACATCGGTCTTAAGGAAGCAGACAGGACAGACTAGCAAGACTCACAAAAAAAGAGACAAGTTACGAGGATAAGAGCAATGGAAACAGACAACCAAAAAACAAAACAAACAAACAACTGTAAATAGTTACAAAACAAAAACAAAACAAAACAAAACAAAAACAAAACAAAACAAACCCTCGCAAACATAATTTAGACAGGAGAGTTAGTGACATCAGACGAAGAAGAAGAAAAAAGAAGGAGAAGGTAGAGCCGATAGGAATTAATGCTAGGATGACTGAGACAGGGAGCAGAGAAAGAAAAACAGCCAGTGACACAACACACACACACACGAAAACACACACACAGCACACGCACACCACACACACACACACACACACACACGCACGCACGCAGGGCCCCACGCACGCACACACACACACACACACACACACAACCACACACGCACGCACACACACACACACACACACGCACACGCACGCGCCACACACACACCACACACACACACACACACACACCCCACACACACACACAACACACAAACCCCACACACACACACACCACACACACACACACACACAACACACACAAACACAACATACCCAAAACACACACACACACACACACGCACACACCACAAAACACACACACAACACACACACACACACACACACACACACACACACACACCACACACACAAACAACACAACACACACACACAGCAAAACCCCCACACACACACCACACACAAACACAACATTTCAACACACACACAACACACACGCACACACACACACAACACACCAACACAAAACACACACCCCACACACACACACACACACACACACACACACACACACACAAAACACACACCACACACACACACACACACCACCTCTTTGTATGAACATAAACCCAGTTTGATGTTTAAAGTTGGATTATTTCGTTTCAATGTTAGATATCAGAAGTAGGATGTTCACCTTACATGAAAGTATATGATTAACTGTTGTTCCTATGGGCCATATGGCCTGCAAAAACTGAATTAAAATTATTGTTATTGTTATTGTTATTTTTAGCACCCCCCCCCAAAACCACACCATTCTACACCCCAACACACCACACCACACCACACCATACTACACCACACCCCACACCACACCACACCACACAACACCACACAACACCACACCACACAACACCACACCACACCTACTACACCACACAGACAGGCACACAGACCCAGAAAAAAAGAAGAAACTAAAAAGAAAACTAAAACGCGACAGGGACACAGAAAAAAGGCAAGAAACAGCCAAGAAAAGAAACGATGAGAGAAAAAAGAAAACAACAAAACAAAAAAGATGTGCAATCTCCTTTAAGGTCAGCGATTCTAAGTGTGTGTGTGGTTTTTGTGTGTGTGTGTGTGTGTGTGTGTGTGTGGTGTGTGTGTGTGTGTGTGTGTGTGTGTGTGTTGTGTGTGTGTGTGACCAGAAAAAGAACATGGAAATAAAAATAATAATAAAAATGGAAATGGAAATAAACACGTACTCCACCCCCCCCCCCTGCCCCCCCCCCCTTCCCCTTCCAACCCCCTCCAACTCCAACCCCTTTCCCTCCCTGCCCTTTCCCGGGAATCTTCCCGTCCCCCCCTCCCCTTCCTCCCTCAACCATCCCTCCACCCCCCCTTTCTGTCCCCCCCCCCCTCCCCCCACTACCCCACCACCACTGCTTCCATCTCCGTGATCATTATCGATCTTTGCTTCCGTGCTTTCTTTTCATAGCTGTTGCCACTGTCTACATGTGCACCCGCCTACCTACCTACCTGTCTTGTGTGTGTGTGTGTGTGGGGTGTGTGTGTGTGTTGTGTGTGTGTGTGTGTGTGTGTTGTGTGTGTGTGTGTGGTGTGTGTCAAGTCAAGTCAAGTCAAGTCAATTTTTTATTTCCAGATGGTACATTGAATAAGCAATGCATTTGCTTTTTTTTTTTTTACATCAAGCCGTCTATTTAAGAACACATTTTTCTTAATGATTATACTGAAATACTACATTATTGCAACTTTTACGAATAAAATGAACCAGTAAAAGGGGTAAATGTGTGTGTGTGTGTGTGTGGGGTGTGTTTGGGTTTTCTGTCTGTTCGGGGGGGGGGGGGGGGGGGGGGGGCGGGGGGGGGGGGGGGGAGGGGGAGGCGTTATTTATTTATTTTATTTTATTCTTTTTTTTTTATCGAGGATAATGGAATAAGCACAGTTTTTTTACATCTAGTCCCCGTGTGCATGCGGTTTTGTCAATTCTGTCATCTGTTCCCACCGGCACACAACGGCCTACTATTACGTAAAGCGAAACAGGATTTAACGTGTGCGCAAGATGTTCTGCGTGCGTTCACACGCGGGGCCTCGGTTTATAGTCTCATCCGGACATTTAGGGAGGGTGGAGTCTGCATTGATGTTAACTCCAGGGGAAAGTATCCCCTTGAACGGGAATCGAACCCGGGTCGACAGATTGCGAGCGCAATGTTCTAACCACTAGGCTTTTCCCGTCCCCTTTTAGGAATAGGGAGGGTCCCCTGTGTTGTGTGTGGTGTGTGTGGGTGTGTGTGTTTTGTGTGTGTGTGTGGTGTGTGTGCGTGGGGTGGTATGTTGTGTGTGTGTGTGTGTGGTGTGTGTGTGTGTGTATGGTGTGTTTTGCGTGCGTGGTGTGTGTTGTGTGTGGGTGTGTGTGCGTGTGTGCGTTGTGGTGTGAGTGTGCGTGTGGTGTGTGTTGTGCGTTTCTTGGTGTGGGGTGGTGTGTTTTGTGTGTGTGTGTGTGTGGTTGTTTTTTGTGCGTGCTGTGTGTGTTTGGGCGTGTGTGTTTTGTGCGGGGTGTGTGGGGTGCGGGGTGTGTTGTGTGTTGCGTGTGTGTGTGTGTGCGTGTGTGTGTGTGCGCGGTTTGGGGTGTGTGTGCGCGGTGTGTGTGTGTGTGGGTGTTGTTGTGCGGTGGTGTGGTGTGAGTGTTGTAGTTGCTTCGATTTTACGTTGTTCATCAAAATGAAAATTGACGAGTGTGTGAGGTGTGTGCATGTGTGTGTGCGTGTGTGTATATCTATCTATCTATCCATCTATCTATCTATCTATCTATCTATCTATCTATCTATCTATCTATCTATCTATCTATCTATCTATCTATCTATCTATCTATCTATCTATCTATCTGTCTGTCTGTCTGTCTGTCTATCTGCTATCTATATATGATTTGATTTGATTGATTTATTTATTCTTTTATATCGAGGATAATGGAATAAGCACTCATTTTCTTTTTTACATCTAGTTCCCGTGTGCTTGCGGGTTTGTTAATTCTGTCATCTGTTTCCACCGGCACACAATGGCCTACTCTTCCAAAAAGCGGAACAGGATTTTACGTGTGCGCAAGATGTTCTGCATGCGTTCGAACACGGAGTCTCGGTTTATAGTCTCATCCGAAGGATGTGTATGTGTATGTGCGTATTTGGTTTTGGGGGGGGGGGGGGGGGGGGGGGGGGGGGGGGGGGGGGGGGGGGGGGC
>CM054145.1:45871429-45878929 GCA_028751875.1 Rapana venosa
GATGATTGTGGGTGGGACAGTGGGGTGATGGGGGTATGATGGTGGTGGGATGGTGATTGTGGTGATGTAGAGGGTGGTGATGGTGATGGATGATTGTGGTGATGGTGACAGTGGTGATGATGGTGGTGGTGATGGATGATTGTGGTGATAGATAACAGTGGTGGTGATGGTGATGGTGATGGATGATTGTGGTGATGGTGACAGTGGTGATGGTGGTGGTGTGTGATGGATGATTGTGGTGATGATAACAGTGGGGGTGATGGTGGCGGTGATGGATGATTGTGGTGATGGTGACAGTGGTGATGATGGTGGTGGTGATGGATGATTGTGGTTGATGATAACAGTGGGGGTGATGGTGGCGGTGATGGATGATTGTGGTGATGGTGACAGTGGTGATGATGGTGGTGGTGATGGATGATTGTGGTGATGATAACAGTGGGGGTGATGGTGGCGGTGATGGATGATTGTGGTGATGGTGACAGTGGTGGTGATGGTAATGGATGATTGTGGTGATGGTGACAGTGGTGGTGATGGTGATGGTAATGGATGATTTGTGGTGATGGTGACAGTGGTGGTGATGGTGGCGGTGATGGATGATTGTGGTGATGGTGACAGTGGTGGTGATGGTGGCGGTGATGGATGATTGTGGTGATGATAACAGTGGGGGTGATGGTGGTGGTGATGGATGATTGTGGTGATGATGGTGATGGTGACTGTGGTGTGATGGTGGCTGTAACGGATGATTGTGATGATGGTGACAGTGGTGGGTGATGGTAATGGATGAGTGTGGTGATGATAACAGTGGTGGTGATGGTGGTGGTGATGGATGATTGTGGTGATGATAACAGTGGTGGTGATGGTGGCGGTGATGGTGACAGTGGTGATGATGGTGGCTGTAACGGATGATTGTGATGATGGTGACAGAGGTGGTGATGGTGATGGTAATGGATGATTGTGGCGATGGTGACAGTGGTGGTGATGGTGGCGGTGATGGTGACAGTGGTGATGATGGTGGTGGTAATGGATGATTGTGGCGATGGTGACAGTCGTGGTGATGATGGTGGTGGTAATGGATGATTGTGGTGATGGTGACAGTGGTGGTGGTGATGGTGGTGGTGGTAATGGATGATTGTGGTGTATGGTGACAGTGGTGGTGATGATGGTGGTGGTATGGATGATTGTGGTGATGGTGACAGTGGTGGTGGTGATGGTGGTGGTGGTAATGGATGATTGTGGTGATGGTGACAGTGGTGGTGGTGATGGTGGTGGTGGTAATGGATGATTTGTGGTGGTGGTGATGATGGTGGTGGTAATGGGTGATTGCGGTGATGGTGACAGTGGTGGTGATGATGGTGATTGGTAATGGATGATGGTGGTGGTGATGGATGATTGTGGTGATGATGGTGGTGGTGATGGATGATTGTGGTGATGATGGTGGTGGTAATGGATGATTGTGGTGATTGTGACAGTGGTGGTAATGGTGGCGGTGATGGTGACAGTGGTGATGATGGTGGTGGTAATGGATGATTGTGGCGATGGTGACAGTGGTGGTGATGGTGATGATGGTGATGGTATTAGATGATTGTGGCGATGGTGACAGTGGTGGTGATGGTGGAGGTGATGGTGACAGTGGTGGTGAGGGTGATGGGGATGATGAGGGTTTATGGTGACGCTATGATGAAGGCGATGGCTGTGGTGGTAATAGTGGGAGTGATGGCAATGGTGGTGGTGGTGGTGTTGTGATGATGATGTGTTTGATGATGGGTGCGTTTCTGTCTGTCTGTCTGTCTTTCTGTCTGTCTGCACGTCTGTTAAACCTGCTTGCATGTGCTTGTGTGTATGTATGTGTCTGTCTGTCTGTCTGTCTGTTTGTTTTGTGTACGTGTGTCTGCGCGTTACTGTTTGTGTGTTCTATTATCTGTTTTTGCATTGTACTTTACTGTATCATTGTTTGTTTGTTTTTTAGTTGGTTTTTCCTTATTTTGTCTTGGGGGTGTTTATTTACCTGTTTGTGGCGGGAGGGGGTTGTTTATTATTGGGTTTTTTATTCGAACAAGATTTTCCGCAAGAATGAAACACTACTCTCCTACCAGTAACTCGTGGCTACAGTACAACAGTGTCTCCTTATTCTTAGGCCTTTTTCTTTACTGTTTTGTGTTGTTTCTCTCATTTTGCATGCCAAGAATAACTCTCCTTTTTTACCACGGAAGTTCAGTTACGAGCTCTAAAAGAGTAGTGCGGGGGTGTTTAGGTTGGAGGTTTGGTGGTTTTTTTTTATTATTATTATTATTATTATTCCTCGGCTAGAGCTCCAAGATTTACCAATAGTAATATTTTGCGTGTACGAGTGTGTTTGTTCATCGTTAAAGGGCAGTGCATTCCCATTTGGGGGATCATGTCTAAACACGACACCAGTGTGCGTGTGGGATTTGGCTGTTGTTGTTGTTGTTGTTGTTGTTGTTGTTGTTGTTGTTGTTGTTGTTGTTGTTGTTGTTGTTTTAGTCGATACTGATGTTAACTTCGTGGGAAAATATCCTTGAAAATGAGGCTGGAACCCGGGCCGTCAGATCAGGAGCTCAGAGCTCTAGCCACTAGGCTGTCCCTCCCACCCTGACTGTGGTTTGGTTTTGTTCCGTTGTTCCTATTGTTGGCTATCATTCCTTTATTTATTTATTTTCTTCTCTTTTAAAAAAAATATTTCGAGGAGAATGAAATAAGCACTCCTGTGCTTTTTTTTAACATCCAGTCCCTGTGTGTATGCAGTTTTTGTCAATTTTGTGATCCGTTCCCACCGGTACACAATGGCCTGCTTTCCCCAAAAGCGGAACGGGTTTTAACGTGTGCGCAAGATGTTCTGCGTGCATCTGCACACGGGACTTCGGTTTATAGTCTCATCCGATGGAATTTTGGAAGAGAGCGGAGTCGGCACTGATGTTAACTCCAGAGGAAAAATCCTCTTGAACGAGATTGGAACCCGGGTCAGCAGATCACGAGCGCATCACTCTAACCACTAGGTTATCCCGTCATCCGTTATTGTTATTGATGGTTTAAACACAAATGCATGCGTTCAGATTTCGTTCAACATAGGATCAAGACATGAAATGAGTACAAAAAGCATTGATTATATGAGTTTTCAAAAAATATAGAGAGACATGTGCAAAAATGAGCTGTAACTGAAGAAGATTAAGAAGAGATGTTGATAAGTTCGTTCATGTTGTCGTCTCTGTTGACATCGGCATCTTCGTCGACGTTGTCTTCATTAGTATCTTTCCTTTGTGCTCGCCACCGTCCCCACCCCCACCCCTACTTGATTTTTCATTTCTTCGCCTTGTTCTTCTTGTTCTTATTATTGTTGTTCTTCTTCTTCTTTGCAGCCTTCTTCTTCTTTGCGGTCTTCTTTGCAGTCTTTTCATTCTTCTTCTTTGCAGTCTTCTTCTTCTTCTTCTTTGCAGTCTTCTTTGCTTCTTCTTCTTCTTCTTTCTTCTTTGAAGTCTTCTTCTTCTTTCTTCTTCTTTGAGTCTTCTTCTTTTGCAGTCTTCTTTCATTCTTCTTCTTTTTTCTTCTCTTCTTTGAGTCTTCTTCTTCTTCTTCTTTTCTCTCTTTTGAAGTCTCTTCTTCTTTGCGTCTTCTTTGCAGTTTCTTGCTTTCTTTTCTTCTTTGCGTCTTCTTTATTCTTTCGCTTTCGGTCTTTGCTCTTCTTTGCATTCTTCTTCTTCTTTCTTTTCTTCTTTCTTGCATTCTTCTTGTATTCGTTCTTCTTCTCTTCTTCTTCGCATTTCCTTCGACTTCTTTCGTCTTCTTGCTTTGCATTTCTTTCATTTTTGTTGTATTCTTCATCATCATCATCATTATCATTATCATCACCATCATCGTCGTCGTCGTTGTCATCATTATCACCACCTTCTCCTTCTTCTTCTTCTACTACTTCTTCTACTATCATTTCGTCATCATCATCCTTGTCTTTTTCTTTTCCTTTTTTCTTTTTTGTTGGTCTTCTTCTTCTTCTTCTTCTTCTTCTTCTTTCTTCTTCTTCTTCTTCTTTCTCTACTACTTACTACTACTACTACTACTACTACTACTATCACTTTGTCGTCATCATCATCCTTTCTTCTTCTTCTTCTTCTTCTTCTTCTTCTTCTTCTTCAGTCCTAGCGAGAGAGTTGTCATAAAATAGTGTAATCTGCCGCTACCGCCAGTTATCTCCCTTCCTGTTGTTACAAGAGGCCGAGGACAAGGATTATATTTACAGCATCCAAAGTTGTCCTGCCAGACAGACTCTATTTACACGGACGTTGTGTCAGACAGGGCAGACGTATTAGGATATCAGTGTCTCAAGTGTCTGTAACTGCTGGGGTCATCATATCTCAATTGCCTTTTTAAGGTTGTTGGGTTTTTTTGTTTTGGGGGTATTTTTTGTTATTCTATGGCTGATTTTTTTTTAAAGTCTGTTTGCGTCATGACGTAATTATTATTGTTAGAGAACTTTCCAGAAACGAAGATGGGGGTGTGGGGGCGTTGGGGGGGTTTTGGGGGGTTGAGGTGGGGATGGGGGTGGGGGTCGGGGGGGGGGGGGGGGGGAGGGGGGGTTGTTAGATTGTTATCTGTTTGCTTCGTTGTTGTTAGTTAATATTCATGTCATTGTTGAGTTTTTGTTTGATTGTATAATTATGGCTTTATTGCTTGAATCTGTGAGGTTGATTACTTTAGTGTTATATATTATGTTTCCGTTTTGTTTGTCTGTGTGGCTGTGTCTGTCTGTCTCTCTCTCTCTCGCTCTCTCTCTCTCTCTCTTTCTCTCTCTCTCTCTCTCTCTCTCTCTCTCTCTCTCTCCTCTCTCTCTCTCTCTCTCTCTCTCTCTCTCTCTCTCTCTCTCTCTCTCTCTCTCTCTCTCTCTCTCTCTCTCTCTCTCTCTCTCTCTCTCTCTCTCTCTCTCTCCCCTCTCTCTCTCTTTGTGTGTGTGTGTGTGTGCACATGCGTACATGATAGTTTTCGTGTTGCTTTGTTCTGGAAAACTGCTTTTCCCCTACACTTAGCACAGTAATAATCATCACAGACATGACTATTACCTTTCCAAGTGTTCCCATCACAGATGCTACACAACTCTGGAAGCTCCATAAGCCAATCAGTGTCTATTGGCAGAGTTCCCCGTGGGGAGGCCAGGAAAGGGGGATGGGGAGAGGGGGAGGGCTGTCAGTATAAATAGCATCCCCACCTTCCGGAAATTTTGTGCTTGGAATTCCCTCTTTTCTATCCCTCTCTTTGTTTCGGTCTTGTTCCTTTTCTTCCTGTCGCCTCCTCCTTCTCCTCCTTGACTATTTTCTGCCTTCTTGGTCCATTCTCCTTGGGTTTATTTTTTTCCAGAAAGACTTAAAAGATAGCAATTCTCTCCCATGCCGTAGTCGGGGCGCTTAACGGCAGTGCGACGCATTTTCGCTCATATGACAGACAACAGTAGTTACTGCCTGAGCGTCTAAAGGAGAAGTGGAATGTTGGCAAGGGGACTTCATCTGAAACAAAAACAATGATTATCTCCCATCGACATCGTTGATGATGTGGTGATAAAACCCGGTTCACGTTTAATCAGATAATTATTTGTTTTGCTATAGATCGTTGTTTTTATTTCTGATATTGCCTCAAGTATCTTGAATATGCTTGTGCCGCTTCCTTGTAAAATAGTCTAGAATTTTTATTCACAAAGTGTGATTAATGATATAAAGTATTTGAAGTCTTTCGTTTGGATTAATTAATTGAGGAAAAAATAATACGATAATGAAAAAGACGAAATACCAGAGGCTACTTGATCAGTGACAGTTTCCAAAGCTAATGCATGATGACACAAATGTGCATTACGTACGGGTCAGTCGCATTTGGACTACGATATGTTATGAGCATTTATTTATTTATTTATTTCTTTTATATCGAGGATAATGGAATAAGCACTTATGTGCTTTTTATACATCCAGTCCCCGTGTATATACGGATTTGTGAATTCTGACATCTGATCCCACCGGCACACAATGGCCTACTCTTACGAAAAGCGGAACAGGATTTAACGTGTGAACATGTCTGACTAAGGGGGCTAACTCTGTACAAACACAAAAAGTGCATTCAGAGTTGGGCATGCATCTATGTGTATGTCACAATTATAAAATATTTTCGCATGTGTGTACTTGTGGGAGAACACACACACACACACACACACACACACACACACACACATGTAGATGCATTTTTTTAAACATTCATTGGCTAGATTTCTAAGGATCACTGATGGTTAGATTTTGAGTATGCGTCCCCTTTTTCTCCCTACCATTAAGGTAGCCGCATTCTAACTTCTGGCATGATGTCAAAACAGGATATCAGTGTGCACGTGTGTTTTTATGCTGTCATCCGTTCCTACTGGCCCAAAATGGCCTACTCTTCCTAAAAGCAGAACAGGTTTTAACGTGTATGCAAGATGTTCCGCGTGCGTTCGTCGCACACGAGGCTTCTGTTTAAAAATCTCATCATAATAGTTTTTGGAGGAGTAGAATTTGTTCGAATCTCGGCAGCGTCTGGTGAATTATTATGGGAGGGGGATTTTTTACGATCTCCCAGGTCAGCTTCAAGTGCAGACCTGCTAGTGCCTTAATTCCCTTCATGTATATACAAAATGCAGAGGATCAAGTATTCACGCAAAAAATCCTGTGTTTCATGTCAACGTTGGGTGGGTTACGGAAACACGAACATATTTACTACTCAGCATACATCCACGAAGTCGGAAAACAGCTACCTTCACAGTGGGCAAAAATGGTTGCATACGCAAAAATCTCACCATCAGTGAACCTCAGAGCTCTAGCTGAGGAACAAAAAAAAACAACAACAAAAATAACAAACACACACACAAATCCAGGCGGCTAAGCAGAGACTCGACCCAGCATCCTAAGAATGATGACAGATCACGAGTCCGGTGTTTTAACCACTAAACCACTATACTCTTCCTCCTTCTCCTCTTCCTCCTCCTCCTTTTCCTCGTCCTTCTCCTCCCCTCCAGACGTCATATCTACGGCATTTAATTGAATGCAAACCGCTCACTCCACCCCCAGACTCCGTAATATTCACAGACACAATGTCACAGACATCGCCCGTCTGATTTGGGATTATGTGTCTGAATTATCGGTAAGCTAGCTGTCCATGTGTGTGTGTGTGTGTGTGTGTGTGTGTGTGTGTGTGTGTGTGTGTGTGTGTGTGTGTTGTGTGTGTGTGTGTGTGTGTGTGTGTGTGTGTGTGTGTGTGTGTGTATGTGTGTGTGTGTGGTGCGTGCGTGCGTGTGTGTGTGTGTGTGTGTGTGTGTGTGTGTGTGTGTGTGTGTGTGTGTGTGTGTGTGTGTGTGTGTGTGTGAAACAGAGATAGAGACAGAGATAGAGAGAGACAGACAAAGAGAGAAGGACGGATAGAGAGACAGACAGACAGATCAAGAGAGACACAGACTGATAGAGAGACATACAGACAGACACAGGC
>CM054145.1:45883929-45888929 GCA_028751875.1 Rapana venosa
GATCATCACGCAATTTTTTAAAAAATTGCTTCTGATTCGGTGACCCCCATTGCTTTGGCCTCATGCTGACCTCAGATTCGGTTTCTCCATACACTTCTGAGCCTGCGGTGAATTTGTGTCAAAGCCTTCGTAGTTGAAAGTTAATGGGAAAAGGTCGTTGGAGGGACGTTGTGGTGGTCGCAACCTCGAGTGGGCGTCTTACTCAGTCTGGCTCCGCGACTGAACTATTACTGCCGCCAGTAGGGGGGGCATAGTAGGTGGTGTCCTGCGTATGTTAGTCGAACAGGCAATGAAAAACCCCCAAAGTGACCCCCCCAGCAGTGGGGGCCCCGCTTGGTTGGTATCCGGGCAGTCTGACATTGCGGGGGCTCCCTGCGGACTTAAAAAAACCCTTAGATAGATGTAACAAAACTGGGGCGGGGAGGGAAAGATGCAGTGAGCGGGGGGGGAAAAGAGGACAGGAACGTACCCGAAGATGAAGCTTAGAAAAGAAGAAAAAAAATGCAAATTTTTGTGGGATAAGGTATGGTTTAAATTGTGTTTGTGTGTGTGTGTGTGTTTTGGTGTGTGTGTGGGGTGTTGTGTGTGTTTTGGGGTGTGTGTGTGTTAGTGGTGGGTGTGTTTGGGGTTTTGGGGTTTGGGGTGGGGTATGTTGTGTGTGTGTGTTTGTTGTGTTGTCTTAAATGTGTGTTGTTGTGGTGATGTATATGCTGTTTGTGGGTTTGTGGGTGGGGGCGTGTTGTGTGTGTGTGAGTGGGGGTTGCGCGGTGCTGAGTGGGGTGTGTCTGTGTGTGTGTCTTTTGTCTGTGTGTCTGTGTTTGTGTCGTCTGTATTTCCTGTGTCTTTGCCTGTCTGTGTTTTTTGTTGTCTTTTTTCTGTGTCTGTGTGTTTTTGTGTGTTTTCTTGGCATTATTTATTTATTTATTATTTTTTCCCTTTTGTGCTTTTTTTTACATTAAAGCCCCTGTTATGGGTTTTGAAAAATTCTGTACCGTTCCCCCCGGCAACATGACCTCTTTTACAAAAAGGGGAAACGGATTTAACGTGTTTCTGACACCAGGCCTAGACAGATCACGACTCGCATGTGCCTGTCAAATCCGTACACGTGGAAGGAAAGGGAAAATACACTGAACCACACGTTTCCCAGTAAAAATCCGGGACGGCACTAGCAAAAACAACGTGATTATGTATCGCAGACCCCAAAGTTTTGGGAAAATGTCGGGAGGGGGGGGGGGGGGGGCCTGCCCCGTTAAATTAATCCCTCCCTTCTAGAAATTCTGTGTAGGATTTCCTTTTTTTTCCCTTCTTTGTGCCCGCTTGTTTTTCCTTTTTTCCCTGTACCCCTTTGTTTGTCTTCTTTTTGCCTTTGGGTCCTTTCCTGCGGGGTTTTTTTCCCCAGAAAGACAAAAAAAGATAACAATTCTCCCCACGCGAAGTCGGATGTGCTGGGGAGGGATTGTCAGACTTTTTGGGGGAAAGGTGACGTTTTTCCCCCAATGACGAAAACAGTTGTTGCTGTTGAGCGTTCGAAAAAGAAAAAGAAGGAGGTCGAGAAGAAGAAGAAGAAAAAAAGAAGAAGAAAGAAAAAGAAGAAGAAGGGGGAGGAGGGAGAAGGAGAAGAAAAAGAAGAAGAAGAAGAAGAAGAAGAAAAAAAGAAGAAGAAGAAAGAAAAAAGAACAAGAAACAAGAAAAGAAGAACAAGAACAAAAAGAAAAAAGGTACCCATTAGACACTATTTACCAATGTTGTGTCAGAACCGACAGCGTCAGACAGACGCGAAGCAGACTGAGAATCAGTGGTTCTCATTGTCTGTAATTGCCCCCGATAAGAGATCTTGATTCCCGTTTGTTTTGGCTGATAAATCTTTTTGTTTCGTCATAGTTTATTTTTTTTTTTTGGGGGTTTTTTTTTTTTTTTTTTTTTTTTTTTTTTTTTTTTTTTTTTTCAGGGCATTTCTGGGGTATTTTTTTTAAATTTTTGGGGGGGGGTATTTTGTTGTGTTTTTTTTTTTTCAGGGGTTTTTGTTGGGGTTTTTATTTTTTTACCCAACCAAGGGGTTTTGGGGTAGTATTTTTTGTGTGTTTGGGGGTTTGTTGGTTTTTTTTTTGTGGTGTGTTTGTTGTTTTGTGTTGTGTGTTTTTGTGTTGTTTTTGTTTTTGTGTGGTGGGTGTGTGTTGAATGATGCGTTTCGATTTTTTTACTTTCAAGGGCGTGAAATTCCCTCATATTTTATTTTTTTTTTATTATTATTATTTTTTATTATTATTTTTATTCATCATCATATTGTTGAGGTTTTTTGTAGTGATCGTATTTTACAGTATGTCAGTGTTCTAAAAAATGTTGAGCATGGTGTGTGGTTTTGTGTTGGGGGTGTGTGTGTGTGGGTGTGTGTGTGTGTGTGTGTGTGTGTGTGTGTGTTGGGTGTGTGATTTCTGCTGTTGAAAATTTTGTGTGTGTGTGTCTGTGTGCCGCGGTGTGTGTGTGTTTTTGGGGTTTGTGTGTGTGTCTGGGGTGCGTGGGTGTGTGTTGGTGTGTGTTGTGTGTGTGAATTTTATGAAATTGAATGGGCAGTTTAAGTCACACCCCCAAAATACTAGCACCATGCCCTGCACACACACAAAGTTTGTACATACCCATACGCCCGCGCACATACACACAAACCCAAAACATGAAACCATGCCCAACACACATGGCACACACACATGCAGCCAACCCGTTCGCGCGTGCGCATGCGCACACGCACAACACTGCACACATCGTCAGCGGTATGTGCGCGTGCTGCCCCAAAACCCAAGGGGCGCGGGGCACGAAAAACACATGCACCACACACCCACAACACACTACACACAACACATCACCATACAACACACTGTAAACGATCTAAATAATTTTTAGATGCTATGGGTAGCTGGGGGGGGGGGGGGGGGGGGGGGGATGGGGGAGGAAAAGGAAAAAGGGTGGTTTTCCCAAAAGGGCCATCGGAGGTCGCATGAAAAAGAAAATTTTTTGATGTCCTTAAGTGATTTTTGTCCCTAATGGATAAGACTGGAACCCGGGAACAAAAAAACTTTCGAGGAGACTAAAACCGAGTCCCCTGTGCGAAAACAAGCCCGGGCATTTGTTACACCTTAAAATTGTTTCGCTTTTCGTAAGAGAGGCCATTGTTGCCCGGGAGGGAAAGGTGATAAAAATTTCAAAATGCATGCACATGGGGACTGGGGTTTAAAAAACAATGAGTGTTATTCCTATCCCCGCCCCCAAAAAAAAAAAAAGAAAAAACCGAAAAACCAGTGAAATTTTTTAAAAAAGTGGAAAAGTACCAAAAATTTAAAAAAGAAATTATAAATGTAATATATAAATCAAGCCAAAACTCACACATTCCCCCCCTGAAGAAACCCAAAAAGCCTAAGATACAACTTTATGGGACGGGAAAAAAAGTGACGATAGTATGTCAGAAAAAAAAAAACCAGGACAAATTAACCGGAAAAAAGGGAGGGGGTGGGGGGGGGATTCTTTATTTTGAAGATTTAAAAAAAATAAGGGACTAGTGCTTTTTTTCATCCCGTCCTGTGTATGCAGTTTTGTAAAATTTTTATCCCTTCCCCGGCACACGGCCACCTTCCGAAAAAAACCAAAGGGGTTTTTTTTAAAGTGTGGCAAAAATGTTTTTTGCTGGTTTGCACCGGGACCCCGGGTTTTTAGTCTATTGAAGGACTTTTTGGGGAGAGTGGAGTCGGCACGGATGTTAATTCCAGAGGAAAAATCCTCTTGAATGAGAATCGAACCCGGGTCAGCAGATCATGAAAACATCACTCTAACCACGAGGCTATCACGTCCCCAGTTTTAAACTACTTAGCACTTCAACTTTTTTTTTATCAACTTCGAAAAATACACAAAATTAGTCAAAGTAACTAAAAGAAAAAAGAAATCGATTCCATAACCATATTATAAGCTATTTGGTTGTTGTTGGTCTTAACATCAGTTTGTATCTAATGTACGTTTTTAGTCTCTCTATAAACATTAGTTAAACCCGTTAGATCAACCTCAATTGATAATCCAGACCTTTTTTCTTTCCCTTTACTTTCTGCGGTTTTGTTTTCATCTGTGTTGATAATATGAAGGGATGTGCTGGGAAACAGTTTTAGAAACTAAATTCCCAGTTACTTTTTGAGCGGCAGGGTTTGCACCGTTGAACGTCTTTATGTTAGTCCGTCGTGTTCGACAATGACCTCCAAAACAGCAGAGGAGGCAGCTGCTGTTTCGGAAATTGGGCAGAAATTTGATTATAGTGGAGATGCCTTGCCCACAGTACATCCCCACTCTCTCGGCCAAGTGGGCATAAGGACAGTCAGCGTTGGAGATGTTCCCCAGGGCTGCAGCACATAAGGACTGTGCAAGTCAAGCCTCCTAGTCAGAGAGTCATAGTCGATCACTAAAGACTAAGCTGTAAAGTGGAATTCCATGAGTGGGAAAGAAAGCCACTGGTCATACAGCCTCTCACTTTGTTGTTGCCCCCAGCGTCAATGGTTTAGCGACACTACGCTACTTAAGGACACCATCCGCCCACACACGGATAGGCCGGCCTAGATCGCTGTCCTTCACTATCCACCGAGTGGGCTGAGCGCCTTGTCTGGCCCCTTTTCTCTACAGGTGCTCGTTTTCAATGATGGAGGAGGAGGAGGAGGAGGAAGGAGGAGGAGGAAGGAGGAGGAGGAGGAAGAAGAAAAGGATGTCTGTGTGCATGCACGCACCTCTCTCTCTCTCTCTCTCTCTCTCTCCTCTCTCTCTCTCTCTCTCTCTCTCTCTCTTCTCTCTCTCTCTCTCTCTCGCTCTCTCTCTGTGTGTGTGTGTGTGTGTGTGTGTGTGTGTGTGTGTGTGTGTGTGTGTGTGTGTGTGTGTGTGTGTGTGTGTGTGTGTGTGTGTTGTTTTATTTTATTTTATTTTGTTCTTTTATATCGAAGATAATAGAATAAGCACGCGTGTGTGTTTTTTCATCCAGT
>CM054145.1:45893929-45903929 GCA_028751875.1 Rapana venosa
ATGATCTAATGGATGGGGGAAAAGTTTCGGGTCCAAACGAGGATTGAACCACCGCACACTTCCGACCCGGACTTTTCGCTTTCTAGACAGGCGCGTTACCTCTAGACCACCGATCCACCATCCAGATGTTGCCTATGCGACTGTTTTTACCCACCATTCCTGTAACCACTTTCCGAATTTGGAGGATATTACATGAAACAAAAAACTCAACCAAGTCTGCAAACGTAAAAACGAGTACTCCTTAACCTTCCCTGGAAAAAATCTTTCCTTTGGTTTTGTTTTTTAAAAACCCCATTCGCTCACTTACAAAGACAATATGAATGTTCATATTTGGAATCCTTTGTCTTACAAACTGCAGCCTATATACTGGCAGCCCACCTGGCGAAGCGAAAGGAGAAGGCAAGTTTCCACAGGAGGTTTGCTGCCAGACTTAAGGGAGAAAGTTCTTATTTCCGTTAAACTTCCAATCTCGTTCAAGGGGATTTTTATTTTCCTCTGGAGTTAACATCAGAGCCGACTCCACTCTCCAAAAAAAGTCCTTCGGATGAGATTATAAACCGAGGCCCCGTGTGCCTACGCACGCATATTATCTAGTGCACACGTTAAAACCCGTTACGCTTTTCGGAAGAGTAGGCCATTATGTGCCGGCTGGAGCGGATGACAAAATTGACAAAACTGCATACACACGGGAATTGGTTGGAAAAAAAGTCACATGAATGCTTATTCCATTATCCTCGAAATAAAAGAATTTTTAAAAATAATAATAATAATTTGTTTTCAAACTCCACTTAAGGACAACCAAACTCTTTGCGACACACAAACACTGGCACGTCTTACAATAGGTAATTAAAAGTTGCAGACAATGCAGTGTAGAAACAAGACAGGGTGACACGTGTTTTGTTAGCGATCTAATTCCTTACATTGTAAACGGGGTATGGATAGTGCATGACTGTCTGGATTGATTGCAGATACAGGGCAGGGCATGCCAAGAAAACAATTGTCCCTACTAGTCCCCCTGTTAATTTCAAACCGGTTCCAAATGTGCGCACGCGCTTGGGCATGCGTACAAATACGCGTCTTCTGCTTCCGGGTCACGGTAACCTCCAGACAGGAGAGGAAAGGATATTTTTTGTTTTTTTTTGTTTTAGTGTGCAGTTAGGTACAGAAACAATGCAGTTCATTGGCGTCATTAACGAAGTAGCGGGACGTGTGAGGTGATTTCGGGGGAGTGGAGTTTGGAGGGAGTTTGTTGATGTTGTTGTAGCGGTTGTCGTTGTTGTTGTTTGTGGTGGTGGTGGTGTATGTTCACCAGCTGAACATCTTTTGGGAGGTCATCTAGAATATTGCACTCTGACTCCCTCATCCTCACACCTGGGAAGCACCGTGAGATTGAAAGTACACACTGGCTAAAACGTTCGTGTGTATGACAGTTTTCGAGTACCTCGCCATTATAAGAAACCATACACTTTCAGAAGATATTATCAAGAAAAACTCAAAAGAAAAACCAATCTCTCCCACGCTGAAATCGGATTGCGCTGGGCTTAACTTTTGTCAGGCGCTTAACGGCAGCGCAACACATTTTTTTTTCCTCATAAAACAAGACAACAAACAATACTTGCTGTCGGTAGAACGTTCGACGACGAAGAAGATGCTAATTCTTGGCCTACTTAACAGCGTTGCATGAAATAGCTTGCCACCATCCCCCACTCGCCACAAAAGTCTCCATCAATGATGATCGTTCTGGATGACCTAAGCACTGGAATAGCCGGCACCGTAAAAGGCTTGATGGTGGTGGTGATATCAAAAGGAACACTTGTTGCCTGCCATCTCCTTTTCCAAAAGTCGGTCGGCTGTTGCCCCCCTGAAAGCTGACGTAGACAGAAAGCACTGGTTTCGACATGTTTTGTTTATCTGTCTGTCTGTCTGTCTGGTTAGCTGGTTTGGCTGGTTTGGTTGGTTGGTTTGGTTGGTTGGTTGGTTTGGTTTGGTTGGTTGGTTGGGTTGGTTTGGTTGGTTTGGTTGATTGGTTTGGTTGCTTGGTTTGGTTGGTTTGGCTGGTTTGGTTGGTTGGTTAGGTTGGGTTGGTTTGGTTGGTTTGGTTGGTTGGTTGGTTGGCTGGTTTGGTTGGTTTGGGTGGTTGGTTGGTTTGGCTGGTTGGTTGGTTTGGCTGGTTGGTTGGTTTGTTGGGTTGGTTGGGTTGGTTGGTTGTGTGAGGTTTTCTGTCTTTGTCTATTTTGTGTGGGGGGGGTTTTTTGGCCTTATCATTCTAATCTGTTTCTCTGTTTCTTTTCGAGGCCTGTCTTTCTTCTCTTTTACTCTGTGTATACATGCCTCTACTTCTCTGTGTCTCTTTTGCTCTTTCTGTCTCTGTCTTTCTTTGTTTCTCTTTGTCTGTCTGTCTGTATCTCTCTCTCTCTCTCTCTCTCTCTCTCTCTCTCTCTCTCTCTCTCTCTTCTCTCTTGGGGTAGTGATGTTTGTTTAGGGGTGTTGGGAAGGGGAGATTTTTCTTGTTTAATTGGTCTTGTTTATTCATTCGATTTTTCGATTTCTTGATTTTTCAATAACTGAATGGGAATTTGAGTGATTTATTTCATTGCTATTTGACATTATCTTGTTTATTAATTCATTGTTTTATTTATGTTTGTTGAAGGCTTGGTGTAAAGAAGCCTCTGGCTTATCCAATTACCCTCATTAAAATATTCGAGTTCGAGTTTCTCTCTCTCTCTCTCTCTCTCTCTCTCTCTCTCTCTCTCTCTCTCTCTCTCTCTCTCTCTCTCTCTCTCTCTCTCTCTGCAAACACAAATACATTTCTTTTCGCAGCTATAGAAAGTTTAATGCAGAAAATTTTTTGTCCCACTTATATAAAGCAAACTTCGCTAATGTTTATCAGTTTACTGACCCAGATAAAGCACTTGAATTTTGGTATAATATCTTTTCATCAATCTTTGATGGTCATGCCCCTCTTAGAATCAAACGTGTAAAACCTAGAGATAAACCACCCTGGTTAACTAATGAAATCACTGAAGCCATTACTGTCCGAGATAACTTATCAAAATCAACAGGAAAAGATGAAAAATTTAAGGAGCAGCGTAATAAAGTGACATTTATGAAACGAATTGCAAAAAAGAAATATTTTAGTGAGTTAATATCATCTAAGGACACAAAGTCTCTCTGGAAAGCAATTAATCAGTTAGCCGGTAAATCTTCATCATGTGCTTCATCTGGTACGGGTCTATCTGCAGAAAATATCAATAAACACTTTTGTTCTATTGCAGAAAAAATTGTAAACATTGACCGCTCAGAATTCAATGACTTACCTCTTTTACAGGAATTTTGTAACTCCAAGTCAATAAAGTCTAAACTGTCCTTCAATATATTGGTGTGCATGAAGTGCATAGGAAATTGTGTTAATTAAAGCAAACAAGCTCCGTGGTTTAGAAAATTTAGACAGCAAAATTTGAAGATTTCCGCGCAAGTAATCTCTGAACATCTTACATATATCTATAATCTCTGTATTGAAAAAAGTTGCTATCCTCAATGTTTAAAGATGCCAAAGTTATACTGTTCTTAAATCTGGAGATCCAAAATGACCCTTCCAACTATCGACCTATTTCGATTCTATCTATCTTATCTAAACCGTAGAAAAGCATTTAAAGCAACATCTTCTGTCACACTTAACTAAACATAACTTATTTCATCCTAATCAAAGTGGCTTTAGAGAAAATCATTCATGTCATACTGCACTTAGCAATCTCATTGAGCAATGGCATTTAAATATTAACAATAATATCTTAACTGGAGCAATTTTTGTAGACTTTGCCAAGGCATTTGACTGTATTGATCACAACCTCCTAGTAAAGAAACTGGCTATGTATGGTTTATGTGCAGACTCACTAAAACTATTTACCTCTTTTTTTGATAAAAGAAGACAAGCTGTTTATCAAGATTCAATTATGTCGTCCTTTTGCCAGTGAAGTATGGTATTCCTTAAGGTTCCGTGCTAGGGCCAGTCCTCTTTTCAGTATATATCAATGATCTTCCTCTCCATGTTTCTTCCACTTGTGAACTCTTTGCCGACGACACTACCATACATACAGCGGATCATGATGTAAACTCTGTAGGTAAAATTTTGCAAAAAGACTTAAACAATCTATCAGCATGGACAGAGTGCATTCACATGGCTCTCCATCCACTGAAATCAAAATTCATGGTTGTTACAACAAGACAAAAGCGCCAAAACTTTAAAACCAAACTAAATGGAATAAAGATTTACGATAAAGTATTAGAAGAAGTCAGCTCATATAAACTACTTGGCCTACATATTGACAATAACTTGTCATGGTCTGATCATGTTTTTAGTATTTCAAAAAAATTATCTAAGAAGCTATTCCAACTTAACCGAATAAAACATTTCCTTGATCTGCATACTCGAAAACTATTCTTCTACGCTTACATAAAACCTGATCTTGATTATGCGTCTACATGCTGGGATTTGGCAAGTAAAAACTGTTTACGACAACTTGAGAGAGTATATAAACGTTCTCTCATGTTAATTCTGCTTAGAACTACTTCCTTAGAAACTAATAGCTACAAAGAGTTGAACATTCTTCCTTTTAGTTTACATTGTCTCTTTAATAAAGGTGTATTTATGTATAAGATTATGAATAAACTAGCCCCCCATTATCTTTGTCAGAGGTTCCCTGTTAAAACTGTTCGTAACAAAAGCAGTGTTGTTACTCCTCGTCCAAGAACCCATCTGTTTATGTCATCCCTTGTTTATTCTGGTAGCAAATTATGGAACGAAATCCCAGTCATTATAAAAGAGAAAAGTAGCCTATCATCTTTCAAAAAAGCGTACCACACACACTTGTTTAATTTTCTGTAATATGCATTGGGTGAGCGTGCTTCTTGAACTCTGTGTGTGGTGTGAGTGTGTGTGGCGTGCAAGCGCGCGCAAATGTGTGTGAGTATGTGTGTGTGTATGGGGTGTGTGTGTGTGTATGGGTGTGTGTTTTTGCGTGTGTGTGTGCGTGTGTGTGTGCGTGTGTGTATGTGTGTGTGGTGTGTGTGTGTATGTGTGTCGTGTGTGTGTGTGTGTGTGTGTGTGTGTGTGTGTGTGTGTGGTGTGTGTGTGTGTGTGTGTGTGTGTGTGTGTGTGTGTGTGGTGGTTTTTGATGCTCTGTGGTTTGTTTGTTTTTCGTGCTTCAAATAATGTTCATTATTTGGTTTCGACGGTTTAATGTGTGGTTATGGTATGTTGATGATTATGACATAAGGCTGTTATGATATGTGAGGAAATGTACATGTGTATGGATTTGTATCCTGGGCGATTTGTGTGATTCGTGCAAGCTCGCAAGTGTAGTTGCGTGTCTGTGCATATGTACGCGTAGTGTGTGTGTGTGTGTGTGTGTTTGTGTGTGTGTGGGTGTGTGTGCGTGTTGTGTGGGTGTGTGTGTGTGTTTTTGTGTTTTGTGTGTGTTTGTGTGTGCGTGGCGCGGGGTGCGGGTGCGTGCGTGTGTGTGAGTGTGTGATTTTTGGGGGAGGGTTGTCTGTTTAGGTGGAGGGGGTTGTAGGGAGGGGATTTGTCAGTGTTTATGGTTTTGTTTATTTTTTGTTGGTTTACTTCTGTGGCTTTGTTGATTCAGATTCAGTAATATTGTGGCATGTTTGATTCATTTCTTTGCTTTGTGAATTAGCTTGGTTGATCAATTGGTTTATTTAGTTTGTTCTTTTTCTTCCCATAGGGCTGGTTACCTCTTTTCTCCTCATTATCATCGAGTTCGAGTTCTCTCTCTCTCTCTCTCTCTCTCTCTCTTCTCTCTCTCTCTCTCTCTCTTTCTCCTCTCTCTCTCTCTCTGCTTTTTGGGTTTGTTGTTTGGATTTTTTTTTAATGAGTAATTGATAATCGTGCATAATCGAAATTTCGATTTTTGATTTCTTTGTCTGTGGTCAGTAAGGAGGGGGGGGGGGGGGGGGGGCTTACTAGGTGATGTCCTTCCCATGTTGGCTCAGATCAGGCACCGACCCCTGACCACCACCGAAGTGACCCAGCCCGTCGGCAGACTGACGCTGACGGACTTCCTGAGGACTGCTGACCTTGAGGCTGCCCCATGATCCTTCTGGGTGTGGCTGGGGCGGGGAGACTGGAATGAGCGGCGTGGAAACAGCGGGACGGGACAGGAATGTCACAGAGGGTGACGCTCGCGCGCGCGTGCGTGCACACACACACAGACACAGACTTACAGACACAGAGACACATGCGCGTACAGAACATGCACGCCTCTATATAATTATGTATGTACACTGAAAAATACCTCCTTAGTTTTTGCTTTTTCTTTATTTTTTTTCGTTCATTTTTTGTTTTTAGTTTGTGGCTTGGTTCTTTCTTTATTTCTTACTTTCTATCCTAACTCTCTCTCTCTCTCTCTCTCTCTCTCTCTCTCTCTCTCTCTCTCCCCTCTCTCTTTTCTCTCTTTTCTCTCCCCTCTCTCTCTATCTGAGTTTTGATCTTCGATTCTGTCTCTGTCTTTCTGTCTTTCTGTCTTTCTTTCTTTCTCTCTTTCTTCCTTTCTTTCCTTCTGTCTTTCTTTCCTTGCCCATCTATTGATTTACTTTTTTAAAAATTTATACTCTTTTTTAAAAAAAATTACTTTTCATTGCAATCAACTTATCAACGGTTTCTTTTGCTTTCTGTTCGTGTAAATCTTTACCCAAAAAATTACATCAAAAGATCAATATCTTGCATATATTGCATTTATGCATGCATGCATGTAAGTGTGCATGCATGTATGCAAAAGGAATGTGTGTATATATTCTGTATCCATGTATGTTTATTATGTTTCATATCATTCGTTTACGTGGTAAAGCTTGTATGATGCTAGTGCGTTAAGCTGTGTGTATCAGTATATAAAGCTGCGAGCATGAATATAAAACATAATCATACATGTATATACTTACGCCGTATAAGCTTTAGTAATATATTTTTGTCTTCTGTGAACACAATGTATTCTTAGTGTCAAGGAATTTTTAAAAAAAAACAGATTTAATCTTAACATCTTTTTTGTCAGTTATAAAACAACAGGAAAGAGGACAGGGGGGTGGGGGGTTGGGGGAGTTTTGAGGAAAGTGTTTTAAGTATTCTGGTTTAGGTTTTTATCTCATTTTATATGTGGTTTATGTGGGGGGTTTCCCTACAATGCGGTGCCCATTGGACCCTTATGGTTGGCCAGGGCGTTGATACAAGGAAGGACAGTAGAGCTGGTTTTTAGACCCTGTTTTAATCTGTATATATAAGTGCACAGTTTTTAATCTGAGGTTTTAAATTTGACGAGGTGCCAGCCCTGACAGGGCCTCTGTGGTTGGCGGGACTATAAACAACAGGATTGGATTGGTTGGGGAGGGGGAGAGGGTGAGGGAACTATGTTAAAGACTTCCTTGTTAAATGACAACTTAGCTGAGTTAACTTCTCGTATTTTGGTTTGATGCATGGAGAGAGAGAGAGAGAGAGAGAGAGAGAGAGAGAGAGAGAGAGAGGAAGAGAGAGAGAGAGAGGACGGGGACAGACAGACAGAAACAGAGAGACAGGCAGACAGAATTATTGATTTTTTCTATTCAAAGAGGGTAACAGAGTGAACAACATTTGCTTTTTTACATCCGACACGCTCAGAAAGAGAGACAGACAGAGAGACAGACAGGGACAGACAGACAGAGATACAGACAGAGACAGACAGACAGAGAGACAGACAGAGACAGACAGACAGACAGGGACAGACAGACAGAGAGACAGACAGACAGAGAGACAGACAGAGACGGACAGAGAGACAGACAGAGACAGACAGACAGACAGGGACAGACAGACAGACAGACAGGGACAGACAGACAGCGAGACAGACAGACAGAGACAGACAGACAGACAGAGACAGACAGACCAGAGACAGACAGACAGACAGACAGACATGGACAGACAGACAGACAGAGACAGACAGACAGACAGGGACAGACAGACAGACAGAGAGACAGACAGAGACAAACAGACAGACAGGGACAGACAGACAGACAGGGACAGACAGACAGAGAGACAGACAGAGACAGACAGACAGACAGGGACAGACAGACAGAGAGACAGACAGAGACAGACAGATAGACAGACAGACAGAGACAGACAGACAGAGAGAGAGAGAGAACCCAAAAAAACCCAAAACAATCTATACAATAATAATGTTTATACTGAAAGTCAATACGCTTGGTTTGCCGTGATGCAACACAAAATTGATTAAATGAAAAGGTCATAAGTTGCCTAAAGCTCAGTGGTCAGAGCGCTCGCTTTTTAAGCAGCGTCGAGCGTGGTTACCACATGGATGGGTGACCGTTTGCGCGCATTGGCTTCAGTACAGTCCCCCAGTTCACCCAGCTGTAAATGGGTACCTGCCCTCTTTAGGGTCAGGGAAGTTAAAGCAGCGAGGAAGAGGAGATGGGCGCCGCCCTCAATATGCTGGCCCTAGAGAAGTGGTCTCTGATGCCTGGCTCCCCTACGACCTTATAGGTTATGGGACACCTTTACTTTTATCTTTTTTATTCAATTTCTTACAGTGCGCGCGCGCGCGCATACACACACACACACACACACACACACACACACACATTACACACCCGAACATACACACATACACACACACTTACTTAATATGAAAAGACGATAATTTTTTAAAAAGAAACACACACACACACACAACACACCACACACACACACACCACACTTATTTTAATGTGAAAAGGGGTAGTTTAAAGAAAAAAACTCACGCACCCCACACCCCTTTTCTTTCCTTCATTCCTTCCCTTCCCTCCCTTTCCCTTTTTTTTTCTCTTTCTTTTTTAAAATTTTTTTTTTGATTTCTGTTTTTCTTTTGCTTTTTGTTCTTTTATTCGTGGGGGCGGAATAGTCAGTGGTCGAGCACTGTTTTCCCCCCAGCCAAGTTAAGCAGCATCGAGTGTGTGGCTTTGCGCGCTTGGCTTCAGTATATCCCCCATTCACCCAGCTGTAATGGTCCTTCCTCTTTAGGGTCAGGGAAGGTAAGCAGCTATTTGGTTTTGTTTTTTTCTGATTTTGTTTTATCACACCACCACACACACACACACACACCACACACAACACAACACACACACACACACCAACACACCCACATTCTTTCTTGTGTAAATATAAATATGTACATTAAAGAGTGGAGAAGAAGAAGATGAGAAGAAGAGAGAGGAGAGAAGAGAGAGAGAGGAGAGGAGAGAGAGAGATGTTGGTTTGAATTTGCGGGTGTGTCCTTATCCCCAAAAGTAGTGAATGGACATTAAACAAAAACAAAACAAAAAAAAACACTTCTTTCCCCGGTCTCTCTTTTTTCATTACTCCCTTTCACTCTTTTTTCCCTTTTTTTTCTTTCCTTTCTTTCCTTCCTTCTTTTTTTGGTTTTTTTTTTTGCTGCCTCATCTTCTATGACGTCCCCCGTCCTGCTGCTCACACGCCACTCATCCCAACCTCCCCGCCACAGCAATACCCACATGTGTATTGTCTCATTCCCAGGGTCGGAAGTCCACAAAGAACCCATCAATATCAGGCCGCCGTGGGGCCACCAGCCAAAGGGGCCCTGCACTGCTGCTGGGTCACTTTGGTGGTGTTCAGTGGTGTCTATTCTGAGCTAATATATGCAGGACACCACCTACTAAGCCCCCTACTAACGACAGTATTAGCTCAGTCGCGGAGCCAGACTGAATGAGTTGCCCACCCGAGGTGGCAACCACCACAACGTCCCTCCAACGACCGCTCCCCACGAACCTCCAACCCCAAAGGCTTTGACACAACTCACCACAGGCACAGAAGTGTATGGGGAAACCGAATCTGAGGTCACCATGAGACCAGAGCAACCTGGACCACCGAATCAGAGGCAAATTTTCTTTATTGCATGATGATCAATGACAATGAGGATGACTTAATGATGCTGCTGTGGAAGTG
>CM054145.1:45908929-45911429 GCA_028751875.1 Rapana venosa
TGAACAGACGTGAAATCGAAGACACAAATACAACACACACACAACACATGCAAACACACACGCGCGCGCACAGACACACACACGCGCATGCACGCACGCATACACATCACACACACCAAAAGAGAGAAACAGACAGATAAACAAGCATACAGATAGACAGACAGACAGACAGATAAAGAGACAAAAAGTCTGGGATTTTGTCAAGAAAACTACAGTTCACTTTAGCTCCAGAAATAGATCCGTTTTTAAACCGTTACATCCTTTCCCTCGAAGGACAGACGCAAAAAAGAAACCTCTAAACAATACCTCCCCACCCCACCCACCACCCACAGCCAACAAAAAAACTTTTTCTAAAGGGGAGGGCGGAAGAGAGGGGTGGGGGAGAGAGGGGGGGGGGTGGCGGAAGCCACGAAAAATAAAACGATGACAGAGCAACTAGTCATTTTAGAAAGGCAATGCTTTTTTTGTTTTGTTATCCTTGTTGACTTTGTCCGTTTGTGTGTGTGTGTGTGTGAGAGAGAGAGAGAGAGAGAGAGAGAGAGAGAGGAGAGAGAGAGAGAGAGAGTGTGTGTGTGTGTGTGTGTGTGTGTGTGTGTGTGTGTGTGTGTGTGTGTGTGTGTGTGTGTGTGTGTGTGTGTGTGTGTGTGTGTGTGTGTGTGTGTGTGGTGTGGGGGGAGGGGGGAGGGGTGTGGGGGTGGGGTGGGGAAATGGTGTGGGTGGGTGTGGGTGTGTTGTGTGTGCATATGTGTGTGCATGTGTGTGTATGTTCCCATGTTTTGTTGGGTTCTTTTGTGGTGGTTTGTTTGTTCTTGGGTTGTAGATGGGGTTTTTTGGGGGGCTGATAGTGTTTGATTTTAACAGATGAAAAGACTGACATTGTGACCATAGAACGAAACTGGAAAGAAGGTGGGTGAAAACTATTCTGCTGACCTCAGTGGAGGCTGGCTTGGACCATGTTGCCCAAATGCTTTTTCCATGTCAGTGTTTCCAACCCGTAACTGTTGCTTCATTGACCAGTCGAATGCTTCTTGTTTAAACTGTTTTCAAAGGTCAGACTGCCTGTTTGTATTCATTTTTCTTCTTCTTCTTCTTCTTCTCCTTCTTCTTCTTCTTCTTCTTCTTCTTCTTCTTCTTCTTCTTCTCCTTCTTCTTCTTCTTCTTCTTCTTCTTCTTCTTTGACCAGTCGAATGCTTCTTGTTTAAACTGTTTTCAAAGGTCAGACTGCCTGTTTGTATTCATTTTTCTTCTTCTTCTTCTTCTTCTCCTTCTTCTTCTTCTTCTTCTTCTTCTTCTTCTTCTCCTTCTCCTTCTTCTTCTTCTTCTTCTTTCTTCTTCTTCTTCTTCTCCTTCTTCTTCTTCTTCTTCTTCTTCTTCTTCTTCTTCTTCTTCTTCTGCCTCTTCTTCTTCGTCGAAAGCTCAGATAGAAACTGATTGTTGTCTGTTGTCGTATGAGCGAAAATGAATGTGTTGTGCTCCTGCTAAGTACCTAACAAGTCAGGATCCAGAGCTTTCCACTTTGGCGTGGGAGAGACTTGTAATCCTGTAAGTCTTTAAGAGGGGGGGGGAGGGGGTTGGCAGGAGAATGGGCCAAGAAGGCAGAAAAAAAAGACAAGAATGAGGTGACAGAAAGAAAGGGAACAAGGCAGACACAAAGAGAAGCATAGAGAAGAAAGGGGAATTCCTAGCACAGAATTTCCAGTGGGTGGGAGGGGATGCTATTTATACAGACAGACAGCCCCACGGGTGGAGTTTTGTACCGGAGTGAATTTTACATTGCAATATATAACACTGTCATGTACTTCTGATGGCTTAAAAAAAAAATTTAAAATAAACGTTTGTCTTGCCTTCTCATGCCTTGCTATACATGATCCCTGTCCATTATTCTTTCTTCAAATCGGTTGCAGATAAATAATTTAGTTTAACTATCAGTTTGATTATTCATTCATTCAATTTCTTTTTTTTTGTAGGTGGTGATTTTGTGATTTGAGCGTTCGATATCTCATTCTCTCGCTAAGTCATTTATTTATTCCTTTTTTTTTTTCATTCGTTTAGTTCAATTTTTCGTGCATATATTTCTTTATTTATGCATTCACCCCCCTTTGTTTTCTTTCCTTACTTCATTCAATTGCTCATTCATTTATTCGGACTGCTCCTCTGTCACTGTCGGTAGATCTCTCTGTCTATCTGTCTGTGTCTGTCTCTCACGGTCTTTGTCTCTGTTTCTCTGCCTGTCTGTCTGTCATTCTGTCTGTGTGTGTGTGTCTCTCTCTCTGTTTGTCTGTCTGTCTGACTGTCTCTCTCTCTCTCTCTCTCTCTCTCTCTCTCTCTCTTCTCTCTCTCTCTCTTTTGCGCGCGCGCGCGCGCTCGCTCGCTCACTCGCTCGCTTTCGTCTTCATCCTCCTTCTTCTTCTCCTTTTCTTTCCATCTCGTTTTTATGTGTACCGCTATATTTTTCCAAGCTGACTGTTTTGCCATGAAAATATTAAGCTTCCTGTTTTTC
>CM054145.1:45918619-45936119 GCA_028751875.1 Rapana venosa
GAAAAGTTTTAAAGGGAAATTATACTTTTATTTGGGGATGAGGGACGAGGAAAAAGCAAGATTTTTTAAAAGGGGGGTTTTTTGGAATTTTAAAGGGCAACAATGGCCCCAAAACCAAAAGGGAAAGGATTTAAAAAGGGGGGAAGGGGAAGGGTTTGGGGGGGGTTTGGGAAAGGGGGGGAAAAGGGGGGAGGGGGAAGAGGGGGGGGGAGAGAGAGGGGGAGGGGGGGAGGGGGGAGGGGGGAAAAGAGGGGGAGAGGAGGAAGGAGGAGAAGAGGGGAGAGAGGGGATGAGAGGGGGGGAAGGGGGGAGGGGGAGAGAGAAAGAAGAAGAGAGGGATGAGAGAAGGGGAGGAGAGGAGAGGGGGAGAGAAAAGAGAGGGGGAGGAGAAAAGGAAGGGGGAGGGGAAAGGGGGGGGAAAGGGGGAAGGAAGGGGGAGGAGAAAAGAGAGAGGGGAGAGAGGTGAGGGGGAAAAGGGGGGAGAGGGGGGGAGGAGAGAGAGAAGAAAGGGGACGGGACAGATAGAGCGGGGGAAGAAGAGAGA
This sequence comes from Rapana venosa, assembly GCA_028751875.1. Taxonomy (NCBI): domain Eukaryota; kingdom Metazoa; phylum Mollusca; class Gastropoda; order Neogastropoda; family Muricidae; genus Rapana; species Rapana venosa. The sequence goes on from CM054145.1 coordinate 45,919,164, forward strand.
AAAGGAGAGCTTCTTTTTTAAATTTTTCTTTTATTTCAAAAGTAAGGGGTTTAAGCGAGAGGAGGTGAATGAAAAATTTGTTCATTCGGTTTTTTGGGGCACACCCCCTTTTTTAAAAAAGGGGGTTAAACCAAAAATCATGAATAACAAGAACCACAATATTTTTCCCCAGCTAAAGAGGGGAGATGAGGGGGGAAAATAAAGAGAAAAAAGGAAAAAGGGGAGAAGAGGGGAGGGGAGGGGGAAAGAAGGGGGAAGGGAAAGGGAAAAGAAGAAAGAGGGGAAAGAGGGGAGAAGGGGAAAGAGAGAAAAAAGAAAGAGGGGGAGGGGAACAAAACGGAAAAACAGAGAGGGGGAGAGCCCGGGGGAGAAAAAACAGAGAGAGAGGAGTCAGAGAGACAGAGGAGGGGAGCCCGGGAGACAGAGACAAGAGGAAAAGGAAAAGGGGGAGAAAAACAGAGAAAGAGGAAAAGAGAGGAGAGAGACGGGACGACAGACAGACAGAGGGAGGGGAAAGAGGAAAGTTTGGGGGAAAGGGGAGCCCGGGGAGGAGGAGAGGGGGAAAAGGGGTTTGAGATGAGGAGGGGAGAGAGAGGAGAGAAAAAGGAAAAACGAAAGAAATTCAGAGGGGAGGGGGAGAGGGGGGCCCAGGGGGGAGAGAAGAGAGAGGGGTAGAGAGGGGGAGAGAGAGGGGGGGGAGAGGGAAGAGGGGAGAGAGGGGGAAAAGGGGGGAGGGGGGAGGAAGGGGGAGAAGAGAGGGGAGAGGATAGAGAAAAGAAAGGGAAAGAAAAAAAAGGAAAGGGGACGAGACAAAAAGGAGAGAGGACAGGAGAGAGGAAAAGGGGGGGAAAGAAAAAAGAGAAGGAAAAAAAGGGGAAAAAGGAAAAAAAAGGAAAAGGGGAAAGAGAGAGGACAGGAGAAGGGGAAGAGGGGTCAGAGAGACGAGCAGAGAGGGGCAGGGAGAAGGAAGAAGGGAGGAGACAGAGAGAGGGGAAAGAGAGAGGGGGGAGACAGACAGGGTGAGAGGGGACAGAGAAAAAGAGAGCGGGGGAGAGAGAGGAGAAAAAAGGAAAAGAGGAGAAAGTTGAAGAAGAGGAAGGGGAAAGAGTGTTGGGGAGGACAGAGAAGGAAAAGAGAGCAAGGAGGACGAGTGAAAACGGGGGAGACGAGAGAGAGATTTGGGGAAAAAGAAAGGGGGAAAAGACAGGGAGAGGGGGAAAAAAAAAAAAATAAAAAAAAAGAAAAAAGAGAGAAAAGGGGAAGGAGAGGTGGAGAGGGGAGAGAGAAAGATAGAGAGAGGGAGGGGATAGAGGAGAAAAGAGCGGGGAGAAGGGGAAGAGAAAAGGGAGATGGGGGAAGAGAAGGGGGGGGGGGAAGAGAGAGAGGGGGGAGAGGGGGAAAAGGAGAGGAAGAGGGGGAGAAGAGAGAGGGAGAGAGAGGGGAGGGGGGAGAGGAGAGAGGAGAGAGGGGGAAGGGGGAGGAGGAGAGAGGAAAGGGGGAAATTTAAAATTCATTTTAAATTTCTTTTACTTCGAAGATAATAAACAAAGACTATGTTTTGGGTTTTTTTCAAATCCAGTCCCGCTCTTTTCGGGAAAAAATTAAATTTTTGAAAAAGAGAAGAGGAGAGTAGGAGGGGAGAAGGAGGAGAAAAAGGACGGGAGGAGATAAAAGAGGGGGAGAGAGAGAGGGGAAGAGGGGAGAGAGAGAGAGAAACGACAGACGGGACTTTATGACAGAAAAGACAGAACAAACAGAAACATAGACATAAAAAAAAAAAAAAAAAGGTTTATTCTTTCAGAACAGCAGCCCCCCCCCCCCCCCCCCCCCCCCCCAAAAAAAGGGGGTTTAAATTACCAAAAAATCAAAAGTCTAAAAAGAACATGTGATAAACGATTTGTTTCAGTTGGATTTGTCTTTTAAAAACCATGCCCGGACATATTTTAAAAAAATTATGCCTAGCAGTGTTGTACATTATTCATTGCAATATTTTTGTTTTGGGGAGGGACCACTTCCGGGCCCTGCAATTATTTCTTGAATTTTTTGTAAATTGTATGGGTTGTCGTTTTCTATCTATATCTAAATTTTCTAATTTTCCCATCTATCTTCTATTTTACTATTTCTATCATCTATCTATCATCAAACTATCTATCTATTTTATTTAATATTTCATATACACACACACACACACAAAACACACAAACACAAACACCAATTATATATATATATTTTAATTTTTTATATAGATACAACATACATACATAAAACTTTTTACAAAGTTTGGGGAGTGAATTTATTTGAGAGACTTTGAAGCTTCCTTTTGTAGAAAAGTTTTTTCCCCAAAAGGGAAAAACCCCGTCAAAAGGTTACTGACATGTACAAGGGTTTATCTTTTGTCCCGCCCTTTTGTTTGGGAAATTTATTAGCTAAAAATATTCTTTGGGGCCCTTTGTGGTTGCTATTTTCCTTGTTGCTCTCTCTCTTCTCTCTCTCTCTCTCTCTCTCTCTTTTCTCTCTCTCTCTCTCTCTCTCTCTCTCTCTCTCTTTTCTCTCTCTCTGGTTGTCCTATTCCAACTATTTTTTGTTTGTTTTTGTGTGTTTTTACTTACAAATTGATTGTTTCTTGTGTTTGTTCATGTTATTCTTCATTGCTTAATTGGCCATCATAAGCTACAAGCTTGTTGTTGCTTGATTCCAAAATGCTGTTTGTTTCAATGATTTACTCATTAAAAGTTCTGAATAAAAATAAATTAAACCCAAATCAGTCCTTAAGGTGTCCTTAACCTGGCATCTGTTTCTCCACAGGGCAGACTTCAATGGACACCAGAAAAGGGGACAAAATGTTAGTTTTGTCTGCCGGAGTCACGAAAGGGTTTGATAAACAAGGGTTTATTTGTATCGTGGTTTACTGCCGCTCTAGTTACGTACACGCTTAAAGAAACACAAACTCAATAGAAACAACAACAACAACAACAACAACAGGCATACAGTGTTGGACCTAATTTTAATGACAAGTTTAGCATCTGGTAAGCGAACCTTTTGTTTTCAAAGTTTTTGTCACTGAAACTGGTTTTTATTCAATGAATGATTCCAATATTAATGAAACCCGAAGAAGGCAGACGTGGACGTTTTGTTTTAAAACTGTTGAGTAGATACAGGTACAGTCACAGGACTTAGACAGATAGACAAGCACACACGCATGCATGCATGCACGCATGCACACACACACCCCACACAAATTTACTCACTCACTCCTCCGACCACACACATACACACCTACACACACACATTTGAACACCTACAAACACGCACACACACAACCCCACCCCACACACATTCACTCACTCACTCCTCCGACACACAAAACATACACACCTACACAACACATATGAAACACTACACGCACGCACACACACACACACACACGCGCGCGCGCGCGCGCATGGTATCCCTCGAAAACACACACCTACCACCACACCTACATTATACCACACCCACACCAATACACACGCACGCATTTGGTATCCTCGAAACACACACACTACACACACCACACAACACAAAACCACACACACACACACCACACACACACACACACCACACACCAAACCAAAACCCCTCACTTCATCACTCACTCACTCCTCCGACACACCACGCACCACACACACACACTACACACATTTCACACACCTACACACACCCTACACATACACACACACACAACCACACACACCCCACACCACACACACACCCCCACACACACGCCGCACGCACGCACGCCTGGTATCCCTCGAAACACACACACACACACACTTTTTACACACACACTTAACACACACCTTTTCAGACATACACACACACCACACCAAAACACTACACACCACACACAAAACACTTACAGACACACACCAACCTACAACACACACACAAAACTACACACACACTCAAACACTACACACACAAACACACTACACAGACACAAAACACACACTACACACACACACTACAAACAACTACACACACACACACAAACACTACACACCCCACTACACACACACCAAACACACTACACACACACACACTTAATTTTACGCGAGCATAGAACAAAAAAAACACACCAGCATTTCCGTGTCTTCCCTTAATTCCTTTCTAATCTCCCCCCACAACGAACACCACCATAACATTACACCAACCAGCCCCTCCCCCCTCCCCCGCCCCCCCCCCCCCCCCCCCCCCCCCCTCCCCCGCCCCCCCCCGCCCCTCTCTCTTCCCCCTTCCCCCCCACCTGCCTGTCCTTGTGTCTCCAAAAGACTCCTTTTTCCCCCAAACTTTCACTTATCTTCTTAACCTCAAAACCAAAAATCGGAATAAATTTAGCGGTTTTAAGCTTTTTTTGCATCGCTGTAACGTTTTACATACAAAATTTAACACACGGTGCGCCCCAAAGCAAGCGCACACAAGATGGACGCGCGCATACATTTTACGTGCGCGCATGCACGCCCCCCACGCACACCGCACCACCAAAGCACACACACACACACATACGGTGGGAACGGAATGACAAAATTTAAAAAACTGCATTCACACGGGAACTGGATGAAAAAAGCAATGAGGCTTATTCCATTTTTTCGAAAAAAAAAAAAAAAATAAAAACACACACACTCGCGCGCAAATTAGTATAACAACACACAACACACACCCCAAACACACCACACACACAAACACACACACACACACACAACACAAAACCACACTACATACCGCGCGCGCGCGAAAGGCATTTTGTTAATATGGTTTTAAATGTGAAAAGAAAAAAAAGATTGCGAGAAGGAAGAAGAAGAAAGAGAAGAAGAAAGAAGAAAGAAGAAGAAGAAGAAAAAGAAAGAAGAAGGAAAGAGGCAAGAAGAAGATTTGGCGAAGAAGAAAAAAAGAAGAAATGCGAAAGAGGAAAAGAAGAAAAAGAAGCATTGGAGCAGAAGAAGCATTGTGAAGAAGAATTCGAAGGAGAATTGCGAAGAAGAAAATTTCGAAGCAGAAGAAGAAGAAGAATTGCAAAGAAAAAGAAGAAAACAAAACTATCTGTTCTCTCAAACGGATACGATTGTTGTGAAATGCATGCAAGCTTATTCAGAATAAAATTTATTTTGATGTGGGTTTTATTTGCCGTTCATTTCTTTGGCAAAATTGTACTTTTTGAAAAAGGGATAAGTTTGGGGTTTTTTTAAAAACTGCAAAGGTTTCGTTTTTTTGCACTAAAACCTCAGTACGTCTCTCACCCCAAGAACTTTGGGCAATAGTCAGCAAAGTTGACAATTATCGACAAAACTTTCCTTGAATTCCTTCGGCGAGCTCTCGGTTGGTGACTAAAAACCCGGCCCCTGTTTGAAAAGATCTGGGGTTTTTTTACCCATTTTGTTCCGCCCACCCTCCCCCCCCTCCCCCCCTTGGGGCCTACTCATAATTACTCCCCTTTTCGCGATTTAGAGCAGCATAGTTTGTTAACACTAACATTCAGAGAACTTTTTCGTATCGATTATTTTAGCACGCATAAATGTGATAATATTATATGTATGCGTTTTGTTCTTTGCGCTTAATCATAAAATTTGTATTTTTAAATTTTTTTTTTTTCTTTTATATCGAGGATATGGAATAAGCACTCATGTGCTTTTTTTGCATACAGTCCCGTGTGTATGCGGTTTTTTTAATTTTGTCATCTGTTTCTACCGGCACACAATAGCCTACTTTTTCCGAAAAGGGGAAACAGGATTTAACGTGTGCGCAAGTTGTTCTGCATGCGTTCGAACACGGGGCCTCGGTTTATAGTCTCGTGTGTGTGTGTGTGTGTTTTGTTGTTTGTGTGTGTGTGTGTGTGTGTGTGGGGTGTGTTGTGTGTGTGTGTTGTGTGTGTGCGTGTATTGTTTTGCTTTGTGTTTGTGCTGTGTGTTGTTTTTGTGTGTATTGTGTTGCTTTTTTGTGCTGTGTGTTTGTGTTTTGTGTGGTGTGTGTGTGTGTGTGTGTGTGTGTGTGTGTGTGTGGTGTGTGTGTGTGTGTGTGTGGGGTGTTGTTGTGTTGTGTGTGTGTTTTTGTGTGTGTTGTGTGTGTGTGTGTGTGTATTGTGTTGCTTTGTGTTGTGCTGTGTGTGTGTGTGTTGTATGTGTGTGTTGTGTGTGTGTTGTGTGTGTGTGGTGTTGTGTGTGTGGTGTGTTGTGTGTGTGTGTGTGTGTGTGTGTGTGTGTGTACACGATTCTGTACCATTCTGCACCACACAAAATAAACCCGAGCCATAACATTTCTAAGGTCCGCACTACTGTTTTTATGCTTTCTACAAGACAAAACATGTCTAGAGGACTAAAAAGAAATAAAGAAAAAAAAAGGTTACACGAGTGGTTTAAAAAAAATGCATTTGAGTCTCAAGCAGTTTAAAGTCCACTGACATCTCTCTTCTCTCCCCTCTCTTCTCTGTCTTGAGGGCTGGATGTAAAAAGTCTTGTACTTATTCTAGAACCCTCAGAAAATAAAATTTCTTTTACGTTATCTCTCTCTCTCCTCTCTCTCTCCTCTCTCTCTCTCTCTCTCTCTCTCTCTTCTCTCTCTTTCTCTCTCTCCCTAAAGGCGGGACAGGATGTAAAAAAGAACATGGATGCTTATTAATTATCCTCGAAAAAAAAGAATTTGTCATTGTCATTGTCTTCCCCGTCTCTCTCTGTCTCTTTCTTTCTCTCTCTCTCTCCCCTCCCTCTCTCTCTCTCTCTCCCTCTCTCTCGCTCGCTTTATTCCATCCCCTGATGTGTTTATTTTGGGGCTGCTTCATGGCCTAGGTATCATTCTAAATGTATGTTTTATCCCCATCCCACTGGCCACTGTCTCTTTAAGGTTACCACAAAAAAACTATTGTATTCTCTTTCTCTTTTTCTCTGTCTCTCTGTGTCTCTCTCTGTCTGTGTGTATATATTGTTGGTGGTTGTGTGTGTGTGTGTGTGTGTGTGTTTGTGTTTGTTGTGCGTGTGTGCGTGGTTGTGCGGTGTGGTGTAGTGTTACTCTCTTTCTTCCTCTCTCTTTTTCTCTACTCACTACCTTTCTCCTCTGGGTATTCTCCCTCCCTGTTTTTGCCTCCCTGCGTCCCTCCTCCTCCCCCACTCTCTCCCTCTCCCTCTCTCGTCTGTTTGGTCTCTGTCTCTGTCTGTCTGTCTCTCTTTTTTCCCTCTCTGCCTCTCTCACTCACTTACACTTGCACACTAGCCTAGTGGTCAAAAACATTGCGTTCGCAATATGACGACCCGGGTTCGATTCCCGTTCAAGGGAATTTTTCTTTTGGAGTTAACATCAGTGCCGATTTCCACTTTCCCCCCAAAAGTCCTTCGGATGAGACTATAAACCGAGGCCCCCGTGTGCGAACGCACGCAGAACATCTTGCGCACACGTTAAATCCTGTTCCGCTATTCGTAAGAGTAGGCTTTGTGTGCCGGTGGGAACAGTTTGACAAATTCACAAACCCGCTATTCAAAACGGGGAATGGATGTTAAAAAAGCACATACGTGCTTTTTCCCATTATCCTCGATATAAAAGAATAAAATAAAATAAAGAATAAAATAAATAAAAGAAAAACCTCCCCTACAACTCCCCTCTCTCCCTGTCCTCGCCCTACTACAAACAAACAAAAAAAACAAAGTCACACACCTTTCTCCGCACGCACCCCACGCACACACACACATAAACACACATACACACACACACACGACACCACCAGCACACACTCACACAACACACACACACACACACATACGACACCACACAGCACACACTCACACGACACACACACACCACACACTTACACTCACACCACCGACACACACTTACACACTCAATCACACACACGACACACACAACACCGACACTCACATCACACACACTTACACACTCACTCACACGCACGACACAAAACACACACACACACTTCACACTCACTCACACGCACGACACACACAACACACGACACTCACTCACACACAACACACCGACACCACACAACACACACACAACCCCCCCCCCCCACTACACACACAACCACACACACAACAACCCCCCCCCCCCACACACACACACACAAACACCGTCCCCCCCCCCCACCACACACACAACAACTCCCCCCCTTACACACAAAACACACACACACACACACACACACAACAACAACAAAACCCTTACCTCAACACACACACACCACATTGCTCCTCCCCTCGAAAGCAGAAATTCCTCAAAAAAAACAAAGAAAAAAAATCCCACGGGTTTATTATTGTCCACCCTATACTGTACTATACTTACTTTAACTAACTTCAGTTATAATATCTATAATATTTTTGGTGTTAGGTATGGAATATACGAAGCGCCACGAAGCGATATAATAATAATTATAAGAAAAAAAAATAAAGTCGCCTAGCTCTTAGGGCTAAGACTTGCTGTGAAAGCAGTCCCTGTGAAAGCGTGTGTGGTGTGTGAGAGAGAGTGTGAGTAAGTTTAAGTGTATGTGTGTATGTAATGTGGGTAGTGGTAGTGATGGTAGTTAAATAGTGGTGGTGGTGGAGGTGGGAGGTGGTGGTGGTTGGGTGGGTGGGGGGAGGGGGGGTAGTGGTGGGTGGGGGGGGGTGAGGGTGGGGGTGGGGGGATGGTGGGTGGGAGGGGGGGGGGGGTGGGGGATGGTTGGTGGGGGGGAGGGGTGGGGGGGGGGTTGGTTGGGGGTTAGTGTGCTGGTTACTCTCGCTGACATTGACATTGGCTCGTTCGCCAAACGTGTCACTTGAATTAATTAGGTTTAAACTTTCCTGTACTCTCTCTCTCTCTCTCTGTTTCTGTCTCTGTCGTCTCTGTGTCTGTCTTGTCTGTCTCTGCTGTCCCCTGTCTGGGCTGTCTCTTGTGTACTGTCTGTCTCTGGCTATCTCTGTGTCTCTGTCTGTCTCTGTCTGTCTGTCTGTCTCTGTTTCTTTGTGTGTCTCTTTCTGTCTGTCTGTCTCTGTCTGTGTCTTGTCTGTTCTGTGTGTCTGTCTGTCTCTGGTGTCTGTCTATGTGTCTCTGTGTGTCTGTCTGACTTTCTCTGTGTTCTATCTCTGTCTTTCTGTCCCGTCTGTTCTGTATCTCTCTCTCTTTCTCTCTCTGTGTCTCTGTCTTTCTCTTCTGTCTGTCTGTCTGTCTTTTCTATCTCTGTGTATGTGTGTCTCTCTTTCTCTGCCCATCTCTCTTTCTCTTTCTCCTGTCTCTGTCTCTCTCTCTCTCTTGCTCTTTTCTTTCGTTGCCCATCTCTCTGTCTCTGTCTCTCTCTCTCTTTCTGCCCTCCCCTCCTCGATATTTCCTCTCTCTCCATAGCGTCTCAGCAATGTACTTTTCCCTCCAACCCCCCCCCCCCCCCCCATCCCTCACACACCTCTTAAGCCCCTCCCCTTGCTTTGCATTCCATGCATGCATGAAAGTATATAATATAACCTACTAAAGGACACAGAGAGACAGACAGACAGACAATGACAATGACAAATTCTTTTATTTCGAGGATAATGAATAAGCACACATGTGCTTTTTTACATCCAGTCCCCGGCCGTTAGGGATACATCTGAATAATAATAACCCAATACTTATACAGTCTCACAATAAAAACAATGGGAAATAACCCTTTTCAAAACAGCTCCCCCCCAACCCCCAAAACAAGAAAAATAAAAGAAAACCATAAAAATACCCCACCCCCACCCCCAAAAAAAAAATTTAACCAAAACAAACAAACAAAAAAAAAGAGAAGGAAAAACCAAACCAACAAAAAATGATAAAAAAGAGGAAAAACAGACAGACAACAACAAAAAAGAACAAGAACAAAAAACAGAGCCAAGAAAAATAACACAACCAAACTTTAAAAAGTCATAAAGATAAACATCTACACATTGTCAAATGGTACACATACTTGGGTTTCACATAATTATAAATCAATTAATTAACAAACAAGATCATTTCAAAAACAATGAAATATTTCACTCAAACTCCCATTCAATTAGTGAAAATCAAGAAATCGAAAATCAAATGAATAAACAAAACCAATTAAACAAGAAAAAAAGACCCACAAACACTCCCCCCAACACCCCCTCCCCCAAACAAACAACACCCCCCAAAAGTCCAGACTAAATACTAGCGTGCGCGCGCGCGCGCGCGCGCACACCACACAAAACACATACACACACATACACACACACTTACGCTCGTAAGCCACGCATGCACACCACCACACACACACACACACTCTCTCACACATACACATACACACACATAATACACACACAACACACCCTCCTGGATACAATCCATTCGCAAGACATTTCCTCACATACAAGTTTAAAAGACACATGTCATAATTTTCAAATATCATAACCCTACATTTGTACAGACAAAACCAGGAAATAAAAATTATTTGATGTACGAAGACAGCAAGCCACAAAGCATCAAGAAAAATGACCAGTCTAACATCAGCTATTTCAACAATAAACACACAGAACTGCTTTCTTTCCGCTCTCATTGCACACACTGTGAATGGGCGCTCATAACTACTCACTGACACACACAATAACACATACCCCAAACATACACACAAACACACACACATTATTTTATGCATGCGCAATCCTATATACACATTATTAGAATTGATACAAAAGTCCACAGAAGTAATGAAATTGTTCCAACAGAACATTGCAAATTAACAATCCATACAATTCTGCATTAACAACAAAATTTCAACCCCAAAAAATTTATTTTAAGGGGGGGAAAACTCAGACAAGTTCATTGTTAAACAAAATCAAAAAAAGCAAGGGCACACACACACACACACACACACATTACAATTCAAAGCAAGCTCACTAATTGACAGTACAAGAGAGAGAGAGAGAGAGAGAGAGATTTGAGAGGGGAGAGAGAGGAGGGAAAGGGTGAGAGAGGGAGAGAGAGAGAGAGAGGAAAATTTGGTATAAAGCAAGGGGAAGGGTATATATTTACTTTGTTTCCAACAGATCAAATTTTGGATTTTTAAAATTTTTGAGCATTAAGTGGATAAAAAAAAGACTTTTGAAAATTGTTAATGATTGGAGTTGTCTAAATGAGTCAGGAAGGGAGTTCCCACGCACAGGGCTGAGTAAAGTAAGCTAGATTTGAACAAATCTATTCTTGGGATTGGGCACATGGCTTTTCGATATTTCTGGAATGATTCATTGGGAACTTGTCTTTTAAGGATGGGGAAAAAATTCCTGTCATTATCTTAAACATCATGATTTCCTTTGTTAATCTTAGTCTTTGGTGTAGGGGAAAGAAAATTTAATTGGGTATAATCCACTTCTAGTAAGGTTTGTTTCTTCAGAAGAACCAGTTTAAGAGCACGTTTATACAGACTTAATAATGGTTTCTAGTGTTTGCACTAGCAGAATCCCACAGGGTTGAAGCATAATCTATTGGAGGATTGTATATAAGCTTGAAAGAATAGTTTTCTTGAATGAAAGTCAAGAAAATGTTTGATTTTAGTCAGTTGGTATACTCTTTGAGACATGTATTTGCACAGATGGGATATGTGATGGTACCAGCTGAGATTTTCATCAATTGTTACTCCTAGAACTTTGTGGTGAGAGGCTTGTTCTATTGTTTCCTTTTCAATATGACAGAGAGAGAGAGAGAGAGAGAGATAGAGAGAGAGATAGAGAGAGAGGATAGATATATAGATAGATATAGAGATAGGTTCTAGATATATATATGAATGAATGAACGAAAGAATGAACGAATTTTATTTGACAAAAGCTACAAGCCCATCAGTCAAAGGGGGTAACAGTATACGACATATTAACATACGAATTCGTTGATAGATAGATAGGTAGGTAGATAGTCATATAGATATACAAATAGATAGATAGATAGACAGATAGACAGACACATAGATAGATAGACACATAGATTGATAGACAGACAGACACATAGATAGATAGATAGACATATAGATAGACAGACAGACACATAAATAGATGGACAGACACATAGATAGATAAATAGATGTATAGATAGATAGATAGGTCGGTAGACAGACACATAGATAGATAGATAGACAGACAGACAGATAGATAGATAGACAGACAGACAGACATACAAAAAAGATAGACATACAGATAGATAGACAGACAGACAGACAGATAGATAGATAGATTTGATAGATAGATAGACAGACAGATAAGACAGACAGACATATAGATAGATAGACAGACAGACATATAGATAGATAGATAGATAGATAGATAGATAGATAGATAGATAGATAGATAGATAGATAGATAGATAGATAGATAGATAGATAGATAGGTCGGTAGGTAGAATGATGATAAAAACATTTCACATCATTTGCTTATAGTATGTATACTCTGTTGGATTTATTTTTTTTTAAGAAGAAAAAAAGAGAAAAGTGCCACATAAATAATAGCGATCTTTTCTCTTGTGTGTGTGTGTTTTGTGTGTGTGGTGTGTGTGTGTGTGTGTTTGTGTGTGTGTGTTTGTGTGTGTGTGTGTGTGTGTGGTGTGTGTGTGTGTGTGTGTGGTGTGTGTGTGTGTGTGTGTGTGTGTGTGTGTGTGTGTGTGTGTGTGTGTGTGTGTGTGTGCAAATCTTAGGCACGACGTGTTCTACAATGATTCCATGTGCCTCCACCGTGAAATTACGAAGCTGAAATTAACAGGTTTGGCTGTGAAAATAATGTAGGTAGGTAGGTAGGTAGGCAGGTAGGCAAATAGGTAGGCAGGTAGGTAGGCAGGTAGGTTGGTTGGTAGGTAGATAGGTAGGTAGGTAGACAGTTGGATAGACAAACGGAAAGATAAACAGAATTTGAACTCGAATGTTTTATTGATGGTGCTTGGATAAGCCAATGGCTTCTTTACACCAGGCCCTACTGAAAAAGAAAGAAAAAACAACAAACCAACCAACCAGCAAATAAACACACAAACAAGCAAATCAGACACTGAATATACAAATATTTTAAGCAAATGAAATGCACAAGTAACAGTTCTACAAAATTTAATATTTCTCGCGTCTTGAGAAGTACATGTCCTTCGCTGTTATTCATTCTAGTCCATGCCTATATTTTTATTTATTACTGACATACACGCAGACTCGGAGTAACAGAAACATCGACAGTAATCCTTTCTCACTAAATAATAATCTAAATCAGCAATGAATGAGAAAGAGAGAGCGAGCGAGCGAGCGAGAGAGAGAGAGAGAGAGAGAGAGAGAGAGAGAGAGAGAGAGAGTGAGAAAGAGAGAGAGAGAGAGAGAGAGAGAGAGAGAGAGAGAGAGAGAGAGAGAGAGAGCGAGAGAGAGAGGAAAAGAGAGAGAAGAGAGAGAGAGAAAGAGAGAGAGAGAGAGAGAGAAGAGAGAGAGAGAGGAGAGAGAGAGAGAGAGAGAGAGAGAGAGAGAGAGGAGAGAGAGAGAGAGAGAAAGCAATCTTGTTTCACGAGGGAAATGGATTAAGTTACAAAGACATATTTTTTCATCCAGCCCTCAGAGAGAGAAAGAGAAAGAGAGAGAGAGAGAGACAGAGAGAGAGACAGAGACAGAGAGAGACAGAGAGACAGACAGAGATAGAGAGAGACAGAGAGAGAACAGAGAGGGAGAACACAGAGTAATTACAATAAGAGTTACTTGAATTCCAATCTATGTTGTCAGCAAGGTTAATCCCCCTCCCCTGCCCTCCTCTGCGCTCCTCACACACACAACACAACACACACACACACACACACACACACACAACACCACACACACACACACACACACACAAACAAACACACACACACACACACACACACACACACAACACACACACACACACACAAACAAACACACACACACACACACAAACAAACACACACACCACAACTTTGCCCTTCCCGTTATTCCACTACTCCTTTTACGCAGTACCCAAAGTCCAATTATTATTATTAGCATTATAATTACTACACTACTACTACTACTACTACTACTACTACTACTACTACTACTACTACTACTACTACAACTACAACTACTACAACTACAACTACTACTACTACTACAACTGCTACTACTACAACTGCTACTACTACTACTACTACTACTACTACTACTACTACTACTACTACTACTACTACTACTTCTACAACTACCACTACTTACTACTACTACTTACTACTACTACTATTTACTACTACTACTACTACTACTACTACAACTCCTCCTCCTCCTCCTCCTCCTCCTACTACTACTACAACTCCTACTACTACTACACTACTACTACTACTACTACTACTACTACTAACTACTACTACTACTACTACTACTACTACTACTACTAGTACTACAAATCCTCCTCCTCCTCCTCCTCCTACTACTACTACTACTACTACTACTATTCAGGTCTTGTTTTGCTTTTGCTTCGCTCTACATCGTTTTATCCCAAATCGGTACTGTGTTGCGATGTCTCTGTGTCATGATTTTTGTCATTTGATGCTACACTGAGTCATGGACCTTAGACTTTGTTCATTTCTTTTTCTTTTCTTTTCTTTTATTTTTATACCAACTTAATTCACGGCAGATTTCTCTGCGTGAAATTCGAGCGGCTCTCCCCGGGGAGAGCGCGTCGCCACAAGAGCATCGCCACCCATTATTTGTTCTTCTTTGTCCTGTCTTCAAATGTATTTGTTTCCTTATCAGAGTGACAATCTTTTTTTTTTTTTACAGAATTTTGCCACGGACAACTCTACTGTTGCCGTGGGTTCTTTTACGTGCGCTAAATAATTATGTGTAACACACGGGTTTATCGTTTTGTCCAAAGACTAGCACCCAGACCACCACTCATGGCCTAAGAGATGGTGGAAAAGTTTCGGGCCCAAACGGGTATTAAACCACCGCACACTTCCGACCCGGAAATTTCGCTTTCAAGGCAGGCGTGTTACCTCTAAACCACCGATCCACAATTACTTTGGAGGTTATCTGTCATTGTTATTGTTATACTGGCCTAGGCCTAGGCTAACAACTTTGTCAGATATCGAAGCACGTAAGCACAATGTCGAAGGCTTATGACTATTAAAATTCTGTTATGCTTTAAAACGTTCTCTTGAGATTGTCATGCTGGTACATGACAGGCTCTGAGTAGCAAAACAGCTCGTATCAGTTATTCACTAATTAACCGTCTTAACCCCGTTACGCCGCAGCCGACAGTAATGGCAGCCGCCGTTAGATTCCAATACGACCACAGCCGACAGTTGGTGCTGCCCACGTGGGCAGTTTGCGCGCCTTGGCTTCAGTACAGTTCCCCCAGTTCACCCAGCTGTAAATGGGTACCTGCCCTCTTTAGGGTCAGGGAAGGTAAAGCAGTGAGGGAGAGGAGATGGGCGCCGTCCTCAATATGCTGGCTCTAGAGAAGTGAGGTCTCTGACGCCTCGCTCCCATACGACCTTATAGGTTATGGGACTCCTTTACCTTTACCTTTATGTGGGCAGTACTTTGTAGAATCCAACAACAAGAGGGTTAAAGGAGACCCAAAGCAGAGTGTCAGAAGTCAGAATATGGCTGCCTGAATGGCCACTACATGAAAACAGTTAACAGTTACTACACACGCAAACTTTTCATCCAGTTGTGTATCTATAGTCTGACAGTGATTCAAATGTGCAGTTAACTTACCTATAGCGCACGTAAAAAACCCTCTCGGCAGCAACAATCTTGGGATAAAAGTTCCTCTCAAAGGGAAAACAAAATATACATGCATTCAGGACAACATGAAACAATGAGGACGACATAAAACAATGAGGACAACATAAAACAATGAGAACACCATAAAACAATGAGAACAACATGAAACAATATAAAACAACGAGGGTAACATAAAACAATCAGAACAACATCAAACAATGATGAGGTGGCGCCGCTCTTGTGGCGATGCAGTTTCCTCCGGAAGGTAAGTCCAAATTTCAAGCAGAGAAATAAGATTTGCGTGACTGAAAGTAATTTCCAATCCGTGCCAGTCCAATCCAATATTTCGGAATAATTACTGCTTCGTGGATGGAACGTATATTTTTTTGGTATAAAAAATATAACCACGCTGAAGTTGGATGTGCTGGGACCTGACTTGTCAGGCATTTAACGGCAGCACAAACGCATTTTCGCTCACATGACAGACAACAATAGTTGCTGTTTGAGCGTTCAAAGAAGAAGAAGAAGAATTGCAAAGAAGAATTGCAAAGAAGACGAAGAAGAAGAAGAAGAAGAAGAAGAAGAAGAAGAAAAGAAGAAGAAGAAGAAGAAGAAGAACAAGAACAAGAAGAACAAGAAACAAGAACAAGAACAAGAACAAGAAGAAGAATTGCGAAGAAGAGTTTTCAAAGAAGAAATGTGAAGAAGAATTGTGAAGAAGAATTGCGAAGAAGATGAAGAATTAGCGAAGAAGAAGAAGAAGAAGAAGAAGAAGAAGAAGAAGAAAGAAGAAGAAGAAGAAAGAAGGAATTGCGAAGAAGAAGAATTGCGAAGAAGAACAAGAAGAACAAGAAGAAGAAGAAGAAGAATTGCAAAGAAGACGAAGAAAAGAAGAAGAAGAAAAAAGAAGAATAAGAAGAAAAAGAAGAAGAAAGAAGAAGAAGAAGAAGAAGAAGTAGAAGAGAAGAAGAAGAAGAAAGAAGAAGAAGAATTGCAAGAAGAGTTGCAAAGAAGAAATGTGAAGAAAAGAATGTGAAGAAGAATGCGAAGAAGAAGAAGAATTGCGAAGAAGAAAGAAAATTGCGAAGAAAAAGAAGAATGCGAAGAAGAGTTGCGAAGAAGAAGAAGAATTGCGAAGAAGAAGAAGAAAAGAAGAATTGCAAAAGAGAAGAAAGAAGAAGAAGAAGAAGAAGAAAAAGAAGAAGAAGAAGAAGAAGAAGAAGAAGAAGAAGAAGAAGAAG
>CM054145.1:45938190-45963190 GCA_028751875.1 Rapana venosa
TTTTTTTAAGACATGTGACGCAGAAGAAAAACGTGATCTAAAAGAGTACTAGATTTTGAGGTCACTCTGGTGGGGCATGTGATACATTGCAAAAGGTTAAAGGACGTGAAGATACTGTGCCACTGCGGGTGGGATTGAGATATATCGATATTGAAATCACCTAGTAATAATATTTCTTTTCCTAAAAGCCAAACATTGTCCATCATTTCACAAAAGTCATCAAACCAGCTGGTAGTGCTCTTAGGATGAAGAAGAAGAAGAAGAAGAAGAAAAAGAAGAAGAAGAAGAAGAGAAGAAGAAGAAGAAGAAGAAAAGAATGAAAAGAATTTGAAGAAGAATTTGAAGAAAATTTGAAGAAGAAGAATTTGAAGAAGAAGAATTTGAAGAAGAATTTGAAGAATTTTGAAGAAGAAGAAGAAGAAGAAGAAGAAGAAGAAGAAGAAGGAAGAAGAAAAGGAGAAGAAGGAGAAGAAGAAGAGAAGAAGAAGAAGAAGAAGAAGAAGAAGAAGAAGAAGAGAAAGAAGAAGAAGAGAAGAAGAAAGAAGAAGAATTGAGAAGAAGAAGAAGAAGAATTGCGAAGAAGAAGAAGAAGAATTGCGAAGAAGAAGAAAAAGAAGAAGAAGAAGAAGAAGAAGAAGAAGAAGAAGAAGAAAGAAGAAGAAGAAGAAGAAAGAGAAAAGAAGGGAAAGAAGAAGAAGAAGAAGAGAGAGAGAAGAAGAAGAAGAAGAAGAGAAAGAAGAAGAAGAAAAGAAGAAGAGAAGAAGAAGAGAAGAAGAAGAAAAAAAGTGCCAGCAGACAAAGTGACAAGTGTATTGTTTGATCAGTGAGAGAGTTAGGGAAGGACAGTGTGGTGTGGTGTGTTGTGTGTGTGTGTGTGTGTGTGTGGTGTGTGTGTGTGGTGTGGTGGAAGTCATTATGAACCTCATAGCTGTAACCAAGAAACAAAAAAAAAAGATCTCCAAACAAATAACACACTACACTTGTGTTTCTGTGCATTATATCATATTGTAGGGTTTTGGGGTGGGTGGTTTTTTTAAACTATTTTGTTTATACTCTGTTTATTGTTATCTGGGGGAGGGGGGCGGGGGTCAAGAGAGGGGGGCTCAAGGAGTAGGGGAGTGAATGGTTTGATAAAATGAAGCAAATGTATTTCTTATTCTATGTACCATCTGGAAAAAAAAAAGTTGACTTGGACTTTACACAAAAACAAAGGTATTGCTTATTCAATGTTCTATCTGGAAATAAAATCAAGTTAACTTTGACTTCGACTTCACACACATATGGCTGAATTTGACTTTGACTTTCACACACACACACACTCACACACACACACACACACACACACCACCACCACCACCACCAACACACACATACAAACCACACACACACACTTCACACACAAGCACACACACCACAAGCCACAGGACCACCCCACCTCACACCACACCAACAGAACCACAACCACACCCACACACACATACAACCAACACCACACCACACCAAAAAGTTAGACTTTCACATACGAATGTATAACAACCCATCATGATTCTTACTGACATTCATTTTATTTGCTTCCTTTTGCCCCCAAAGAAAAACGAACAACCCCCCCCCCCCCCCCCCCACCCCCCTCCCCAGCCACCCCCCTCCACAAAAAACTACACCAACAGGTAAAAGAGCCCCCCCACCCCCAAAAAAAAAAAACAAACAAACAAACAAACAAAACAAAAAACAATAACAACAACCCAATCCCTTCCCTTGCCTTGATGTCATACAGAATGATACTGCCTCCACGGTTGTTTCTGGAATGTCAATGAGTATTACTGACATACAGCACCAGCTCCTCACCGATACATTCTGTGGAAACTTTGGCAAACCCTGGCAGGGACAAACGTCAATCCCGCTAAAATAAAAAGGCCTGTGACACACACTCACACACATAATTATACACACACGCCCACACACCAACACGACGCACACCACACACACACACACAAAAAACACACACCTACACACACACAAACACACACAGAGGCACACTACGGACACACGCACACACACACACACGGACGCATCGCAACGCACACACACACAACACACATAACACACACAACACAACACTCAACAACACACACACACACACACCCACACACACACACACACACACACACACTCACACACACGGACGCACGCACACGCACACACACAGTGATACGGATTCCGCTTTTTGGAAGAGTAGGTCATTGTGTGCCGGTGGGAACAGATGACAAAATTTACAAAACCGCATTCACACGGGGACTGGATGTAAAAAAAATCACATAAGCGCTTATTTCATTATCATCGATGTAAAAGAATAAAATGGAGGAAAAAAATGAAATGAAAATTACGCGTGCATGCACACACATAAAGGCATAATATGCAGAACATGCATTTCATTTCACTTCATTTCATTTTCATACCATTATTTTTAAGCCACGACAGATTTCTCTGCGTGAAATTCGGGCAGCTCTACCCAAGGAGGGCGCGTCGCCACATGAGCAGCGCCACCTATTAACTATTTTTTTTCTTTTTCCTGTCTGTAATTGTAATTGTTTCCCTATCAGACTGGCCTTTTTTTTTTTTACAGAATGTTGCCAGAGACATTTCTCTTGTTGCCGTGGGTTCTTTTACGTGCGCTAAAATATTTTTTTGTGTAACACACGGGACCTCGGTTTATCGTCTCATCCGAAAGACTAGCACCCAGACCACCAACTCATGGTCCAATGGAAGGGGCAGTTGGGGGGGGGGGGAGTTTTTCCCGCCCAAACGGGAATCGAACCACTCAGCACACTTCCGACACGGAGTTTCGCTTTCCTAGCAGGGCGGGTTACCTCTAGAGACCACCGATCCAGACATTACATTTCATGCATAAAACTGAAATAAGCATCATTCTTTAGTTGGATAACCAGATCAGAAACCGTAATGGTCATCAACTTCGCATCTAACAACTTTTGTTTTGTTTTGCTTTTAGTACTTCTTGCACTAACATGTATTATGGAAATCTATGTGGTGGAAATAAATGTAAAGGTGTCCCATAACCTCTGTGGTCGAGGGGAGTAAGGTGTCAGAGACCTCAGCTTCTCCAGGGGCCAGCATATTGAGGGCGGCGCCCATCTCCTCTCCCTCACTGCTTTACCTTCCCTGACCCTTAAGAGAGCAGGTACCCATTTAGCAGCTGGGTGAACTGGGGGACTGTACTAAAGCCCAGGAGCGCAAACGGTCATCCATCCACTTGGTAACCTTGCTCGATGCTGCTTAACATTGGCTGGGGGAAAGTAAGTGCTATAAGCACTGCGCTATCCCGTAGAAATAGGTTTAGGGCTAACCTGATACCAAGTACCAATAGCATCTGTTGAAGAAGCAAAAAAACGTTCAGTGAATAACATTCCAGCCCTTGACATTACCAGGCAAGCTGGTTTGCCGGTGACTTTCAGTACACTTTTCTATCATATATCCAACTTCTTCTTTCTCCATCAGAACGCTCTGACGGTAACTGATTACCTGTCATACGAGCAAAAAATAAAGCGTTACTGACGCTGCCGATAATACCCTGTCATGTCAGGCCCACCCAGGCATCCGACTATCGGCGCGGGATAGAAAATGTTTATCTTTTAAGTATTCTGTGAAAAAGGCAGGAGATAACAAGGTTCAAAAAACAACCCAACCCCCTACTATGATCAACCCCCTTGAAGGGCACTTACAATGGACCACGAAGGCAGAAAATAGACAGAAGGTGGAGACAGGACGAAAAACGTTAAGAATGTAGATAAACATGAAGTTAAATCAAATCAGTTGTAGATCGATAACCATGGACAATGATAGCAAAGCCTGCGTGTGCTCCAACCATGTTGAATCTGGCGATTCACTCCCTCTTCACAATCAGCAAGATAATTTTGGCGACATAGACTGACCATGTCTTTACCCCTTTCCTTCTTTGTCCAGTCAATGCTTAATCACAGAGTTTGAGGGCTCATCTAGGCACATAAATTTGTTGCCGAAAACGTGAGAAGAAAGTATCAAGAAGAAAACACGTCCTTCGCTTGTACATTCCCAAACAAGTCTCTCAAAAAATGATGGAACTCTTCAGTTCCAAATTGGCTGCAAAGCTGCAGAGATATGATGATGATGATGATGATAATGCTTTTTTAAAACTTGTCATTTATGACGTCATTTTATCACGCTAGAAAAACATTTGTAAATCTTTTTTTTTTTTTGGATGGCTCGAGAAGCTAAGAATACTGTGGCTTTTTACAACAAAACGGGCTTTCTTTATTTTAAAATAAAACGGGCTTCCTTTATTTTAAAATAAAAAGGGCTTCCTTAATTTTTAAATAAAAAGGGCTTCCTTAAATTTAAAATAAAAAGGACTTCCTTAATTTTAAAATAAAAAGGGCTTCCTTAAATTTAAAATAAAAAGGGCTTACTTAAATTTACGATATAAAGGGTTTCCTTAATTTAAAAAAAAAAGCTTCCTTAAGCTCTGCTAAACAGTATGATACAAACAGTATATTTATACACACACACACTCTCATCATCTCTCTCTCCTTTCCTCTCTCTCTCTCCTCCTCTCTCTATATATATATATATATATATATATATATATAAAATATATAATAAATATTATATATATATATATTGAGAGAGAGAGAGGAGAGAGAGAGAGAGAGAGAGATGAGAGAGGAAAATATCTATATAAATATAATATGTATGCATATATGTATGTATTATAGTAAATATATATTTATATAGAGATAGAGAGAGAGTATAGAGGAGAGAGAGAGATAGAGAGAGAGAGGAGAGAGAGATAGAGCGAGAAGAGAGAGAGGTGGAGAGAGAGAGAAGAAGGTGGAGAAGAGAGAGAGAGAGGTGGAGCAGAGAGAGAAGACAGACAGACAGAGAGACAGACACAGAGACAGAGCCAGAAAGGATATTTTATCGTTTGATTTTGTTCAGTTCTTTCAATTTCGAGGATAAATGGAATAAGTACCTTGTCTAACTTTGGTTTTTTACCATCTAGTATCCGACATCGGAGCATCGGATAAATGCCATCTTTGTCATCTGTTCCCAACCGGCCCACAATGGCCTACTCTTCTACTCACTAACGTGTGCTTAGATGTTCTATGGTGCGGTTGCACATTGAACCTTAGTTAAAAGACACATCTCAAAGAGAGATAGAGAGAGAGAGAGGAGAGAGAGAGAGCGATAGAGGAGAGAGAGAGAGAAGAAAGAGAGAGAGAGAGAAGAGCGAGAGAGAAGAGAGAGACAATGACAATGACATTGACAATGACAAAGACGAATTCTTTTATTTCGAGGATAATGAATAACACACAAGTGTATTTTTACATCCAGTCCCCGCCCGTTAAGGGATTACATCTTAATAATAATAAACCCCAATACCATATACAGTCCCTCACAATAAAAACAAGGTGAATAACCCTTTTCAAACAGCTCCCCCCCAACAACCCCCCCCCCACAAGCAAGCAAATTAAAAGAAGATCCTAAAAATACCCCACCCCTACCCCCAAACCCCCAAAAAAACCCTAACCAAAACACACAAACAAACAAAAGAGAAGAAAAAACCAAACCAACAAGATGATAAAAAGAGAAAAACAGACAAAACAAACAACAACAAGAACAACAACATCAAGCCAAGAAAAATAACACAACCAAACTTAAGTAAGTCATAAGATAAACAACTACAACATTGTCAAACCGGTACACATACTTGTACACATAATTAGAAGAATATTAAATAGGGCACTCATTAAAACTTAAGTACAGAGGCAAGTCCAATAAAGTATTGAAAATAAAAAAATAATATAATCCCTTCATCAAGATAAACTATATATAAGCGGACGATACAATGTGATAGAGAGAAAGACAGAGACAGAGAGACAGAGAGTGTGTAGTGTTATATTCAGTAGATAATATCCAATATATAATCTACCCAAACAGTATGCGATCCCATCAACACTCATTTTGAGATTAAACTCGTTTCAATTTATATTTCATATAATGAAAATAAATTTAATACTCCAAACATCTACACAATAAAAACAAAAACAAACCAAGAAGACATTATAAAACTATACAGTCGATGAGGAAGAGAATATGATGGGTGATTGAGTGACTGGAGTGAGTGTGTGTGTGTGTGTGTGTGTGGTGTGTGTGTGTGTGTGTGTGTGTGTGTGTGTGTGTGTGGTGAGTGAGTGTGTGTGTTTGTGTTGTTTGACGTGTTGTGTGTGGGGGTGGGTGGAGGGGGGTTTTTCACGGGAATAATCCTAAATTATGTAATACTTCACATAGCACACGATCGAACACAAACACTTTTTAATTATGCTCATGCTAATTGAATGTCATGGTAAATACAAAAAGTGCAATACCCATACACTCACATAATAAAGAGGGGGAAAAAGCCAATAAAGTCATAAAAATAACAGTCTACATCATAGTAAGTAATAGAAACAAAAATCTTTTTTTCCCAGGATAATGAATAAGTAATTCATTCTTTTTACATCCAGGAGTCCCACCCCCCCGCCCATGGGTCCATTTAAAAATGGCAACTCAGTACCATACTTTCAAGCAGAAGAAGCAAAGAAAAGACAACTTTTTTTAAAGACAAAAGAGAGAAGGAAGAAAAAACAAACAAACAACAAACAAAACAAACAACCCCAGACGATCAAAAGACAAAACATACCCCAGAACCCCCCCCCACCCCCACACAAACACAACACAAAAGCAAACAAACAAGAACCAGAAAAAAAAACAAAAAAAGAAAAAAACAGACAAACAACAACAACAAAAAAGCAGACAAAAACACCCTTCCAAATAAACCAAACAAAAACCAAGAAAAAACAACAAACAACAAACAAACATGAAAACAAACATATTAAAACCGCCCAAAACCAAACAAACAAACAAAAACAATTTTTTTTAAAAAATAAGCACCGTTCACCCCCCCCTTCACACACACACACCCACACACACACACACCACACACCACAACCACACACAGAACGACACACACACACACACACCACACATTCACACATACATACACCAAAACAAAAAACAAACAAGCGAAAAACCCAAACAAATAACCAACAATAACATCGTAACAACTACAAGCAATAACACCAGAGAGAGAGAGAGAGAGAGAGAAGAGAGAGAGAGATAGAGAGTAGAGGAAGAGAGAAGATAGAGAGAGAGAGAGAGAGAGAGAGAGGAGAAAGGGGGAAAGAGAGACCATAGACGACATCAACAGGGCAGCACCCGGTTTGGGCAAGGGGGGAGGAGGAGAGAGAGAGAGAGAGGGGGAAAGAGAGAGAAGAGAAGAGAAAAGAGAGAGAGAGAAGAGAGAGAAGAGAGGAGAGAGAAAAAGAGGGGGAAAAAGAGAGAGAGAAGCGAGACGAAATGACAGACAGTCAGACGGGGCAGACGTCGGGTGGAAAGGAGAAAAGGGACAATGAATGAAAAAATTCTTTTTTTCGAGGATAATAAATAAGCACACATGTCTTTTTTAAATCCGCCCCCCCCGTTAGGGAAATTTTAATAAAAATACCCCAATACTTAACGTCTCACAAAAAAAAAGGGAAAAAAACCCCTTTTCAAACAGCTACCCCCAAAAAAACCCCCCCCCCCCTCCAAAGCGGGCAAATAAAAAAAACCCAAAAAATACCCCCCCCCCACCCCACCCCAAAAAACCCCCTAACCCAAAACAAAAAAAAAGAGAAAAAAAAAACCAAACCCCCCAAAAAAGATTTAAAAAGAGAAAAAACAGACAAACAACAAGAACAAAACAACAACAACAACAACAGAGCCGAGAAAAAAAAACACAAAAAATTTAAAAAGTAAAAGGTTTAAACATCTACACAGTCAAAGGGTTTACACTACTTTTTTACACAAAATTTATAAGATTTTGGAATGGGCACTCATTAAAATTAAGTACAGAGGAAAGCCAATAAAGAAAAAAAATAAAAAAATATGAATCCTTCATAGGAATACTAAAAACTAAAAGCAAGACGAAAATAGGTGAGAGAGAAGACGAACAGGGTGTGTTGTGTGTGTTGTGGTGTGTGTGTGTGGTGTTGTGTGGTGTGTGTGTGTGTGTGTGTGTGTGTGTTGTGTGTGGGTGTGTGTGTTTTTCAGAGATAATATCCAATATTTTTCCCCAAAAAACGTATGCGATTCCCCATCAAATCGTTTTGGATTGTATCGTTTCAAATCCTATGTCGAAAATAAAATAAATTTAATCCCATACATCCACACAATAAAAAAAAGAAACAAAAACAAGAAGAAACTAAAACCTATACATCATTGAGGGGGAGAATATGGGGGAGGAGTGAGTGAGTGATGAGTGGTTGTGTGTGGTGGTGTGTGTGGTGTGTGGGGGGTGTGGGTGTGTGTGTGTGTGGGTTGTGTGTGTTGTGTGCGAGGTGGGGTGTGTGTGGGGGGGGGGGGGGTTGGTTTTTAGGTAAACTAAATTGTAAAAAAATCACATAGCACCGATCCAAAACAAACCTTTTTAAAAATACTTATGGGAAAATTGAAGTCATGATAATAAAATAAGTGCAATACCCCTACACTCACATAATAAAAAGAGGGAGAGCGAGAGGAGAGAAAAAGAGAGAGAGAGAGAGAAGAGAGAGAGAAGGGGAGAAGAGAGAGGGGAAGACAGACAGACAACAGACAGACAGACAGGCAAACACAGAGCACAGACAGACAGTAGACAGGGGCAGACAGGCAGGTTGGGAGCAGAGAGAGAGAGAGGAGAGAGAGAGAGGAGAGAGAGAGGAAGAAAAGGGGGAGAGAGAGAGAGAGAAGGGAGAGACAGAAAGAGAGAGACAGACAGAGGCAGACAGACAGGCAGGAGAAAAAAACAGACAAGACAGGAAAGACAAAACAACAAGCAGTAGGTGAAAGGCAGACAACGACGACAGAGGGCAGAAAACATCTCTATCTATTCTTCCATACGACGTCGTATAGATCCTAGATTTTATATGGCTGACTGGGCGCTGGGGTAGGGTAACTGGCTCAACCCGAAGAAAGCCAAACCTTTCGTTCCAGTACAGAACTAATTTTGGCACGGACAAAGTGCTGTACAGACAGAAGACTTATCTTGGCTTACTGGGTTTGGGCGTTTTTGGCATTAAAAAGGGAAAGGGCGGACTGTGTTAGATTTTAAACCCAAAACTTCCCCCCCCCCTGTTTCATTTCATAATTTTTTTTAACTGTCTTGCTTTCAACAAACCCAAATCCCCCCTCACCCTGCAAAGGTACAAACCCTTTTTTCGGGTTTTTTTTGTGTGGTGTGTGTGTGTGGTTGTGTGGTGTGTGTGTCAGTGTGTGCGCGCGCTCGCGCGTGTGTGTGTGTGTGGGGTGTGTGTGTGTGGGGTGTTGTGGTGTGTTGGGGATGTACTTTTTAAAATTTTTTAACAAAATGAATTGTTTTTGGGTTGTATGGGTACGAATGGTTAAAATGCAAGGGGCTTTGATTTTTTTTTTTCCAAAGATATAGCACTATAAAAATTTCATTTATTTTTTTATTATTATTTTTAATTATTTTACGTGATGGGATGTTTGAAACGTTTTTCACGGGAATGACAAATAAATCACTTTTTTTTTTTTCTTCGTATACATGTTCGTGCTCTGAATTTACTTTTTAAATTTTTTTTTTTTCCCGTGTTTTTGTGGGGTTTGGGGTGGGTGCGTGCGTGAAAACGCGCGCGCGCGCGCGCGTTTCTTCTTTTTTAAATTTTAAAAACGCCCTTTTCACTTTAGGGGTATTAGACAAGTGTGTGTGTGTGTGTGGTGGGGTGTGTGGGGGGTTTTTGTGTGTGTGGTTTTTGTGGGGGTTGTGGGGTGTGTGTGTGTGGTTTGTATGTTTGTGGGGTTTGTGTGTGCACGTTGTGTGTATGTGGTGGTTTGTGTATATGTGTTTGTTGTTTTAGAGGAGAGAGGAACAAACATGGGGTAATGTGGGGTACATATTTGTGTATAAGTGTTTGATTGGCGGGCGGGGAAAGTGTTTGTTAGTGTGTGTGTTGTGTGTATGGTGTGCACGTGTATGTATCCTGTGTGTGATTGTGTGTGTGTGTTTTTATGAAGGAAAAGTGTGTTTTTGGGGTGTTATGAATTTTTGGGGGGTGTAAGGTATGTGTGTGTTTTGTTTTGGTGTGTGTGTGTTGTGGTTGTGTGTGGGTGTGTGTGTGTGTTTTATGGTGTGTTGTGTGTGTGGTGTGTTTTGTGTTGTGTGTGTGTTTGGTTGTTTTGTTTGTGTGTGTGCATAGGGTACTTTTATACTTTTACATCAGCTGGAAAACCTGTGGGCCCCCACATAGTTTGATTTTTAAAAAAAAAAAAATTTATTAGGTTAAAAAATTTCAAAGGGAAAATAAAATTTAACTTGAACAGGAACAACAAATAAGTTAAAAAAAAACCCACCGAAATGGGCCTTTCTTTAAACCTTTCCCCTAATTTTTAGCATTTTAAGATTATCAACCAAAATGTCCCGTGTGGGAAAATAGCCCGAGTTGTTGTTAGACAACCAATCCGGAAAAAAAAAGGTTCAAATGACAAATTAAAAAATAACAGTTCTGGCCCCAAAACTATCACCACAATACATGACACATTTTGACTGAATTTCGGGGTTTTAGAAACATCGAACCCCTTTGTCCCCTATACCCAAATTGTTTAAAAAACTATGACACAATTTTGTTTTTGATTTAGAGAAAAACGTTTTTAAATTTAAAAACTTTGTCGATTTTGGCTTTTCAAATCCTTTTGAATGAAATTTCATGATATAAAAGTGCCCAAAATGACCCAAAAAAGTCTTCTTTTGAAGGGCAATAACCCCCTTGTTAAGACACGGCAGTTGCATTTTGGGTGGTAAATTTTTTTTGTTATTGCACCCCCTTTTTGCTGTGCAATCCGCCCTTTTGTTTCCCCCAAAAAACCCAATGGGATGGAATCCCGCAAAATTGTTACAGGACCCCAAGGTGGCCAAAAAAAAAAATTTAAAAGAACAATTTCAAATCAAATTTCCCCCTCTTATATTATAACTAAACGAATTTTAAAGACTGTGAACAGGAATTGGAAAACAAAAACAGAATAATATTTTTCAAGGCAAAGGAAAAATTAAAACAGGAAGTTTAACGCCATCCCCAATGCAAAAAAGCCTGCTGGAAAAAAGAAAAGTCTTTTTCAATGGGGAAAAAAACCCCTTTTAAATTTTCAGGCGGAAAATTTCAAAACCACACCTGGGGGCATTACTATCAAGGGCAAACCGCTGTAAGATTTTCAAATGATTATTGTAATTTTCAAGTAGATGAGATCTAAAAAAATGCCCCAAAGAACAGGCCCCTCTTCTTTTTAAAAAGGGCAGCCTTTGTCTATGTCAAATTTGGCCAAAGTTAAAACTCCTTTGGGGGGAATAAAGGCTGAACGACAAATCGGAAGGAGCAACATTTTTTGGATTTACACCCGGATTTTTTAAAAAAGTCAATGGGAAACTTTTTTATCGGATTAAAGAACTTATTTTTTTTGCTCTTTTGGATAAGGGAAATTTAGGCCCTTTAAAAAACAAGCTTTGGCATTTCATGAGTTTTTTTTTGTATGACTTATTTTTAAAGATGTATTTTAGCGAAGCAACTTCATTTTTGATTCAAAAAGGCTCACCCAATTTCGGCAAAAAAACCCTCATGTCGCAGTATGAACCGGCACACCGAGTGCAATTTTTTAGGCTTTGTTTTCTAGCTTTTTAGTTTTTTAAAAAGATTTTTTGGAGCCCGGGAAAAAAATTTTTTTGCGCAAAATGTTAATTTTGAACGAACCAAAGAAGTTGCTAGTGTAAAAGGGTATGAGTTTCCGAAAACCCCCAAAGGGTTTCCTACTACAATCTTCAAAAATTTTTTAAACCCTTTTTCTGGCCTTTTTTAGTATTTTACTCTATTTTGATGATTCCAAGTCAGTTTAGATGTAAGATATACTCAAAAAAAATTTTACAACTGTGTTATTCAATTTCAGATTTTTTTTAAAATTTTTTAAAACTAGGAGAAAAAACTGGATTTTGCCCCTATAATGGGAAAAAACAAAAAAACATAATTTAAATTTTTTTCTAAAAAAAGGGGTAAAAACCCAAATTTTTAAGCTGTTGCATTTAAATTTTATTTAAGCTCAGTTTGATAACACCCGTTTAAATTATTTATAGATCAAAGAGGAGTGCGTTTTTTAAGATTCACTTTTTAACCACATGCAAAATAATCTGCGTACTGCACAATTCCAACATTTTTAGATAACGGCTTAGGAAGTCATAGGTCAAAATATTAAAAAAGTTTGGGGCTATAAAAAAGAAACCTTGCGGAATTTCCCCTGGAAAAAGACCTTAAATGAGAATAGGGGCTTCCTACTTTTGTTTGAATGGACCTTTCACTTAAAAATGCTTTAAAGTAATTATATATGCAACCTGAAAGCCCAATTAATCTCAGTTTATAAGTAGCTTGTCATGCCAGACTTGGTCGTACGCTTTTTTTACATCAAAGAAAGTTGCAAGTACATTTTGTCTTCTAGCAAACTGATGTTTAATTTGGGTCGTAATTTTAATTAGACCTGCCTTTCCTGAAGCCTGCATGAGAGACAGGCATGATGTTATGCTTTTCACAGTAATGATTGAGCCTTTTTAAGATGATACGTTCCATTAATTTCCCTAAGTGTGATGTTAGGGCGATCGGCCTGTAGCTGTTTTTGTCTGCATTTGGTTTACCCTGTTTAATAACTGGCACAATGATCGATTGTTTCCACAAAGATGGCAGAGTCCCACTTAACCAACAGTTTTGAAAATATTGTTAAGAAGTTATCTGGAAGATGTCTAATCATTTCATTAGATACAGCATCAGGACCAACAGATGTTCTCTTTGTGCCAAGGGTTGAAATAGCATCTTTTAATTCCTGAAGTGAAAGGTCAGCATTTAGATAATGATGATCGATGATACTGTTAGCAGTTATTTTGGCATTTTCTATATCTTCTCTATACTTTTTTTCAATTGCCGATAAACTTTCCACATTACTATTCTTTGCAAATACTTCAACAAAAATTTCAGCCTTTTCAAAGTTAGATTGGAAACTCATTGTCTTCTGATGTTATGGGGTAATGGTGGCAAAAACTATACCATTTTTTTCATTTCCTTCACTTTTTTCCAGACTTTGTTAAGATCTTTATGTCCTGAGATATCTGTTTACAGAAAGTGGACCAATACTGCTTTTTCGCTTCTTCTTATTATCCTGTTGCATTGATTCTTAGCTTTTTTCATATTGTCTTTATATTTTCATTACTTTTATCTTTGAGGTAGATTTTAAAAGCCTGTATTTTCTTTTGTCTGGCAACTTCACAGGAATCATTCCACCATACATTACCTGAATACTTACTAGATTTTAAAGGATTACATTTTGGAATGGACATGTCAGCTGCATACAGAATTGTTTTAACAAAATTGTCGTAAGTTCTGTCTGTGCTGCCTGTCAGAAAATCATCAGTGTTGCATGCTGTCAGTATGTCTTTAAATTTGAACCATTTGGCTTTTTTATAACTATATTTTGGAATTCTGTCTTTGGGATAATCTGTTTTTGACAGTTTGCTATCTATACTTATAATAACAGGCAAATGGTCACTTCCAAGCGTATCATGGAGTGTTCTCCACTCACAATGGGTGCCAAGTTCAGGCGATATGAAAGATAGATCGATTGCTGTTGCTCTATGACTTGATACGTCTGGTATTCTTGTAATATTTATGTAAGAAAGAACAAATCTGAGCACATTACCCCTCTCTTGCGATCTCTCCACTGGCTGCCTGTGCCACAGAGAGTAGATTATAAGCTCAGTACCCTCTGTTGCAAATGTCACCACAAAACTGCACCTTCCTACCTCTGTGAATGTCTTAACCTGTACACTCCTTCACGTTCCCTCCGCTCTACTGCAGATACCTTGTGCCTACGAATACCTAGATTCAACCAATCCACTGTTGGCCGCCGCTCTTTCTCTATTTCGGGTCCATCGACCTGGAATGAGCTCCCTCTCTCTCTCTCGCCAGAAACCTAGTTATGACACTTTTAAATCCAGCCTCAAGACATATTTATTTTAAACCTAAGATTTCCCCCCTCCGTTTCATATCAGAGCTATCCCACCCTCACTAAACCCATGTCCTATCACCCTGCTAAAGTATTGGACCTAAGTGAGTGTGTGTGTGTGTGTTGTGTGTGTGTGTGTGTGTGGTGTGTGTGTGTGTGTGTGTGCTTTTTGTACAAATTTGACATTGAAATTTTATTTCATAGATTTTGTCTGCAGCGCACTATGTTTGTAAATATCTGTTTGTTTAAACTATTTATCATTTATCATTGATTGCATGACTGTGTAAGATTAGGTTGAATGCATGCGCTTTGGTTTGTCTTTTCAAGATATAGCGCTATATAAGTTCCATGTATTATTATTTATTATTTAATATTTCCGTTATTTAGCAAGTATAAAGGAGAGTCCACAATATTTTCTAAAAAACGGTTATGAGTAGTATTTTTACACTCTTTATCCCAAAACGGAGAATGGGCATTAAAGTCACCAGCTATGAGCCATTTATCGTTCTGGTCCCTTAGGCACGTAGCCATTCAGTATTTTGATTGTCAGGGCCTTTAGAGACAAATACACTGAAACAATATTTAAAGTCAGCTGTTCATTAAACTTTATCCTGACCTGCACAAGCATTAATATTTCAGTGTCTTTGGAAAAGGAGACAGAAGCTCAACATAACATAAGTTTTTCTTGAATATATATAGCGTGTTGATCTTTCCTTTTTTCGTCTTCTACCTGAATATACAGGAGGGTAATAGTAGTTAGGAATTTTAGGAAGTTTACGCGGTCTACATTTTAAAGATTGCAAAACCAAAGTTTGAAAATGTTTAGAAGAGAGATGTTGTAGAAGATAATGCAGATTTGTTTGAAATCGATCGCAATTCCCACTCATGATATCATATTAGATCTAGGATTTTTCATTTTGATATTTGTTTTACATTAAAAGTAAAATGATAACCCTACAGATCTAATTTAAAAAAAACTAACAAAACCTAAAACAAACGAGAGAAAAAAAACAAGGGAAAAAAAGAATAAAAAACAACAAAGTAAAGTTCAAATGGCAAAAAACACTTCTATGTAGAAAAAAAAACGAACAGAACTAAATGTTCAACTGATCGAAGTTTCTGCTAGGCCTATAGCTGCAAAAGAAAGACATGTCACCATTTGTAATGAAAACGTCTCCACTTGTGCCAAGAATCACAGCTAGCACGGTTACCAAACCAAAAATGACCTAGATAGTTTTGACACATGGCTGATGATTTCCTTGGAAAGAATCGATCATATTTGGGAATGAGTGGATGAGGTTGATGGAAAAGAAAAAGCTGGCCTTGGGTGGGTTTGATGGCAGATGGTTTTTCTTCTGACTATGGCGGAACAAGGAGGCTGGGGAAGACGGATCTTTTCCCCGGGTTATTGCGGCGTCGTGCTGCCCCTGCGGGATGGCTTCTTCCACAGGAGAAGTGTAAATGTCGTCCCAGGTTCCCGGCTAGAACACTGCTTCCTCTGGCTGAAGGATGAATGGAATCTGTCATATACACTTTCAAATTGGCTTAAGGGGTTTTATGACATAAAAAAAGAAATATTTTCAAAGTTGTCTCTAAGAAAACGGGGCATTATCCCTCCTCCACTTTCCCCCTCAGGATGGTCAGCGGAGCCACTTTACTTACGACAGTTAAAAAACGTAAACCACCTGGACTGCACAGCCCAAAAAAGAAGCCCAAAAAAATACACAACATTTGAATCATCTTTTTCTTCAGATCATTTTCACCCAGATGGAGGACAACACATCAAAATGTCTTCCCCAGTGTGCCATCTAAGCCGATAAACATTTTTCAGTGGTATGTGCTTTTTTTAGTAACAACCTGAAAGCATAGGAGTGTGTGGGGTGTGTGTGTTTGTGTCTTTTTTCTCTCTTCCTCTCTTCTCTCTCTCTCTTCTCTCTCTCCCTCTCTCTCTCTCTCTCTCTCTCTCTCTCTCTCTCTCTTTCTCTTGGGGGTCTCTTTTCTTTTTTTTTTAAACTTATTTTTTCTTTATCTCTTACCTTTAAATTTTTTCCCCGTTAATTATGTATTGTTAATCACTATCTTTTTCAAAATCTGTTGTCTTGTTGTATTTTCCCCCCTTTTTTGTTTTCCCTAACCACAAATAAAAAAAAGAAAATTTCCTTTTTTTGCTTATTTTTTACCCCTTTAAAAAAAAAAAAAGATTCTTACTTCATTCATTAATTCAAATTAAAAGTTTCTTATTTTATTCATTCATTACTCTTTTGGGATGTGTGCGCGCGCGGGCCGCGCGCGTGCGTGGTGGTTTGTGTGTGTGCGGCGCTGCGTGGTTGTGTGTGTTGTGTGTTGCGTGCTCGCGTGCACGCGCGCCGCAATCGAACTGCCACTGCTTGATTTTTTTGTGGAGAAGCTTTTAAAGGACCAAAGCACTCCCATTTTTTATTTTATACAAAAAACAGCAGTCTTCTCCAATAAGATACGAGGTGTGGGTGTTTTGGTGTGTTTGTGTGTGTGTGTTGGGGGTTTGTGTGTGTGGTGTGTGCGTGGTGGTTTTGTGTGGTGTGTGTCATGTGTGTGTGCGCGTGTGTGTGTTGTGTGTGGGTGTGTGTTTTTGTATGTGGGGTTTATGTGTGTGTGTGTGTGTGTGCGTGTGTGTGTTTGTGTATGTATTGTGTGTATTTTGTGAAATGTGTGTGTGTGCGCCCCCGCGCGCGCGCGTGCATCCCTTTTTTATTTCCCCCACTTTCTCTCTCTCTCTCCTCTTCTTCTTCTCTCTCTCTTCTCTTCTCTTTCTCTCTCTCTTCCCCTTCTTTTCTCCTCTCCTCTCTCCTCTCTCTCTTTTTTAATTATATTTTTATATATGTGTGTGGTGTGGTAGTGCGTGTTGTGTGCGCGCGCGGCGCTTTCGACGCGCTTGCTGCTGATGTGGCGGGGTATGTGTGTGTGGTTGTGGGCGTGTGTGAAAGTTGTGCCGCGCCGTGCCGTGCGGGCTTGTGTCGAGGTGTGTTTTTGTGCGAGCGTGCGGCGCGTGTGTTATGTGTGTGAGCGTGCGAACGCGCGCGCGTGGGGTGTGTGTGCGCGGCGCATGCCTTATGTGCACGTAGTGGTGCCCCCAACACCCGCCCGCTCGCACGCACGCGCACATAAAAAGTATTTTGACTCTAAGCATTCCCTAAGGGACCGGGCCCAAAAAACAGGATTTTGCTCCGCGATGAGTTAATCCGCAAAGGGAAAAGTAATCAGCGAGAGAGCGTACAAATCTCTTACAAAATGCCGTTTTTTTCTGGGATTTTTTTTTCCAGGTCAAGATGGCGGGGGGGAAATGGTGGTGGTGGTGATGTGAGAGAGAGAGAGAGAGAGAGAGAGGAGAGAGAGAGGAGAGAGAGAGAGAGGAGAGAGGGGGAAAAGGAGAGAATGAATGAAAAATTTTTTTATTTGGAGGATAATGAAAGCAGAAATGTATGATTAATAAATAAGAGAGAGGAAGGGGAGAGAGAGAGGAGGAGGAAAAGGAGGAGAGAGAAGAGAGAGGAGAGGGGTGTGTGTGTGTGTGTGTGTGTGTGTGTGGGGTGTGTGTTGTGTGTTGTGTGTGTGTGTGTAAAGTCAAGTCAAGTAAAAGTAAAAATTTTTTTTCCAGATGGTAATTGAATAAGCAATGCTTTTGTTTTTTTCATCAAGCCATCTATCTAAAAAAAATTTCGTAATATTTTTCTAAGAATTTACTTTATTGCATCTTTTCCCTTTTTAACTTGAACAGTAAAAAAAAGAGGAAAAAACAAAAGGGGAGATACATTAAAAGACAAATTACACATATACTTAAAAATGACACACATATCATGCATCCCCGAGCCGGGGCGCGCTACGTCCAAAACCACATTTAAAAAAAAAATTTTTTAAAAGAAAAAAAAAAAAAAAGAAAATCAAAAAACATCAGGAAAAAACAAATTATTTCACCTATGTTAACCCCTTCTTCACGTTTTAACTTTAGATAATAAAAAGGTACAAAAATAAAACGTTGAAAATATAGGCATTCGTCATTATGAAAATTTTCCTTCAATGACCTCCCCCTTCCTCCCCCACCCAGCAAACGTGGGGCTTTTTTGCGTTCATACTTTTCAAATGCTTTTTTTAAAAAAAAAAAATAACACACAATAGCTATAAAAGAAAGTAAGGCAAATAAGTTATAATAATGTTATAAATAGAGATACAATTAAAACAACAATCGCCACACCATAGAAAACAATAAACAAATGACCCCATCACCATGAGACAACAACATAACCATGTAAAGAAAAGCATTAGAAAATTGGGGGTGGGGGGGGGAGTATAAAGGGGGGGAAGGGGGAAATACACCTTAAAATCAAATTAATGTTTAAAAAAAAAAAAAGAACATATTCCAAACAAGTAGGACCCTTATACATACAAATTAAAAGCCCAAAACCCAGGACACAAACTAAAAACAATATCAACTAAAACAGTATCGTTAAAATAGTCTAAAAATCTCATCTCAACTGAAAAAAAAAAACTCATCCACGATAAAATTATTGAATTTAACAAGAAAAAGGGGCTGAGGGGGGAGAGGAAAGGAAAGGAGAGGGAGGAGAGAGAAGGGGGGGGAGAGAGGAGAGAGGGATGGAGAGGAGAGGGAGAGAGAGAGAGGGAGAAGAGAGAAGAAGAGAGAGAGGGGAGAGAGAGAAAAGGAGAGGGAGAAAAGAAGAAGGAGAGAGAAAAGGACTACTATAAAGCTATCAGGTCTATCAAAAAAGATTTTTAAAATTTCCTCCTTTCCATTGTTTAAAACATTGCAGATTAATTTTAGTTCTTTGTTATCTTATTTCTTTGATAATTAGTGTCCCCTTTTTCCTGCCTCCCCCTCCCCCACACATAACGGTGTGACTGTGATTTGGTTCGAAAGAATATTGAATTTTTTTTGTGGGGAATACCATTGTCGGGTAAATGTAAGTATGGTTGATTTTGCCGTATTAATAGGGTTTGATTTCCTTATTGTAAATTTCCCAGGATTCTGTTAAAATGGCTTTTAGCTGTGTTTTGAAGGGTTTTTGTTTTTTTTACATTTTAAGCGTTTTGGGAGCTTTTTCCCAAAAAGTAAAACCTGAGTAAAAGAAGCTTGTTTTGAAAAGTTATTTTTTGGTTCGGAAATGTTAGTAGATTTTAGTCTGTGTTCTTTGTTTTGAATTTGGTGATCTTTGAGGGATTTCCATTGACAACTTTCTGGAAAAAATAGGCTTTATTTAGTAAAGTTGTTTTTGGGTGGATTTTGTTTCCCTTTTAACGTTGATGGGTTTGGGAGCTTGATTTTTTTTTTTGAACAAGTTTCAGTGCTCTTTTATATAATTTTGAATCAATTTTTAAATTTTTAGACTGAGCTGTCCCAAAGGGAAAAGAAATAGTCAACTATAGGCAAAATATGGCCCAAAAAAAGATTTTTCGAGAGGTTTTTTTCAAAAAATGTTTTATTTTTGATAAATGAAGTTTGTAAAAAAGACTTTTTACGCCATAACATGGCAGTCCAAGTAAAATTTTTTTCAAAAATTTCACCCAGAATTCTGTGGGGGGTCAACTTTTTCAATTCTCTTTTTACCTATCAACAGAGGTTAAATTATCTTTATTTTTTTTTTTTCTCTTTTGTCTTGTAGTACATACATCACTTGTTTTTCCCCGGATTTAGGGACAATGGGTTTAGCTGAGTCCAAAAAAAACCAATCTGTCAATATTGGTTGAAGTTTGATTGAAGTCTGTGGGGGGCAATCATCAATAAGGGATTGGTTTACAGCAACTTTCACAGCACATTTTTAGAAATTTGGGGTAAGTCTTTCTAGAGAAAAAGAAGGTTTTTTTTTTTGGGGTTGTGTTTGTTTGGGTGTGGGGGTTTGGGGTGTGTTTTTTGTTTTGAAAGGGGAAGGATTTTTTTGTTTTAAAAAGAAGTTGGGTTTTGGTTTGTGTGGGGTAGGAGAAATTGTTTGTGGTTTTTTTTAAGGAGTTTGTTTGGTTTTAAAGCAGGAAATAAAAGAAAAATAAAAGAAATCAATTTTTAATTTGGTTAAAAAAATTTTTTTTTTTAATATAAAAAAGGGGCAACGTACTGCACTCCCTTTTCCCCCCAACCCCTGTAGTCTCTGTCACTGGCTGTCTGACTCTGTTGCTCTGTCTATTTCTTTTTATGTTTATTGTCTGTCTTCTGTCCTTGTCTCTTTTTATCGTTATCTGTTGTCTGTCTTGTCTGTCTGTCTGTCTTTTCTCTCTCCTTTTTTCCCTCTCTTCTCTCTCCTCTCTCTCTTCTCTTTCCCCCTCTCTCTCTCTCTTTTTGATTCTTAGTCTCTTTTTTTTCTCTCTTTTCCTACAAATACCTTTGGTTTTTTTTTTTTTTTTTTTTACCGGGCGAATCCCGTTAAAGGAGGGATTTTTTCCCTCTGGAGTTAACATCGTGCCCACTCCCCAAAAGTCCTTGGAAAGAGACTATAACCCAGGGGCCCGTGGCGAGCGCACGCAGAACACCCTTCCACATGTTTTAAAACCCCCTTCCGCGTTTGGAAGAGTCCGGTGGGAACGGAGACAAAATTTCAAAAAGCTAAAACCCGGGGTTGGATGAAAAAAATGAATGAGGGTTATTCCATTTCCTCGAAAAAAAAAGAATAAAAAAGAATATTTTTAAAAAAAAAAAATTAATCGCACTTTGCATAGAGATTTCATATTGATTTACTTTTTCAAAGACTAAGGGCGAATGCCACCCTAACTTTCTTTTATTTTTCTGCAAAAAAACATTTTGTTCAGTATTTTAAAATGCACTTCTCTTAAAGGCAGAGTATGGGTGCCCATGTGGCGAGGGGACGGAATGGTCCCCCCACACCACACCCCATGCACTTCTCCCCGTGTGTATTCCCAAATTTACAGTGTTAGGTGGGTGTGTGGTCAAAAGTGCACTGGGGAACGACAACAACAACAAACAGAACAACAAAAACAGCAGCCACGAACATTTGCAGCGCAACAGCAACAAATCCTCATCAAATCAACAACAACAGCAGCAGCAACAAAACATCAACAAAAAAAACAGCAACTTAGAAAAGCAAGAGCAACAACAAAAAAAACAAACAAAAACATCATCTCAAAATCATCATCATCATCATCATAACAACAACAACAAAACAACAAACCGAACATTTAAAAACAGCAAGAGCAAAAAACAAAAACAACATCAAAAACATCATCATCAACTCATCACATCAACAACAACAACAACAACAACAACAACAGCAATCAACAACAAAAAATAAAAAAGAAGGGGGTTTTCAACAACAAAAAAAACAAAGATGGCAGTATTGTTGAAAAGCAAAACAACAATTTGCAGTAGCACCTACGTTGATCGTTTTGGATCCCTTTTCAACAGAAATAATTATGATAGGCTGTTCCCTTTTTGCAAGTATGGTTTTTTTTGAAAAGGACTGTGGTTGACACGAAATTGTATGTAAAGTTGATGCTGTGAATTTTATTTTCGGTGTTTTTTTTTTTTTTTAGTTTGGGTGGTTTTTGTTTACTGTCCCTTAGTCGGTTCCCTTTTTTTTTATTTTATTTTTTGGGGTTGCTTTGTTTTGTTTTACAGAATATGTATTATGGAAAATGAAGACAAAATTGAAAATGATCAGGATGAAAACAGATGAGAATTTCGTACATAATGGTATATGCCCTTTTTACCCCCACACAGAGACACAAAAACAGGCAGGGAGGCAGGCAGGCAGGCAAGCAGGGAGGTACGCGCGCACACGCACACGCACACGCACACACACAAACACATTCAAACACGCGCGCGCACACACACAAGCACGCACGCACGCACGCGCGCGCGCGCACACACACATACACACACATGCGTGCTCGCGCACACACACAAATGCGCGGGCACACACACACACACACATGAACACACACACGCGGGGGGTTTTTTAATGGGATTTTTAACTTCTGTATTAACCTTGATAAACGGTAGCATACCCCATATTTCACCATTGGTGAACTGCAGACCTTCAGTCGGAGGAACAAATAAACCAATATCTTAGATCTAAGAAATGTGTTCCTTAGAGAAAAGATTGTTCATACTGCAATATCTCAGCATGGATCCCTAAAGATCTCCTCTATGCAGAACTTGTGCAGGAAAAAAAACGTCCAACAGGCAGACCCCAGCTGCGATTCAAAGACGTGTGCAAGAGGGACTTAAAAGCCCTGAACATCGACCAGAACAACTGGGAAACGACAGCCCTAGAGCGGTCAGCCTGGATACAGACTGTGCAGAAAGGCCTCTCCAAGTTCGAAGAGACACTCGCTCAGCAGCACGAGGCAAAGAGAACGAGAAGAAAGGCTGCAGCCCAGGCAGACAGACAGACCAGCATTGTCAGACTTCATCTGCGCCTTCCTCTGCCATAGGGACTGTCTGTCATTCCCGTGTGGGACTGGCCAGCCACACCCGACGCTGTACCAGAATGAACACCTAGAGCGCAACCCCATAGTCTTCCGAGACTGAAAGCTGCCAATGAATTCCAGCATGACTTGAATCTTTGCTCCGATGGAACAGTTATCTTCGTCATCACTTGTTTACGGGGACGGGATAGTCTGGTGGTTAGAGTGACTTGCTCGTGGTCTGCTGACCCGGGTTCGAATCTCGTTCAAGAGGATTTTTCCTCTCGAGTTAACATCAGTGCCGACTCCACTCTTCCCACCAGACAGTCCTTCGGATGAGACTATAAACCGAGGTCCCGTGTGTGAACGCATGCCGAACATCTTGCGCACACATTAAAACCCGTTCCGCTTTTCGGAAGAGTAGGCCGGTGGGAACGGATGACAAAGTTTACAAAAGTGCACACACAACATGGGGAATGGATGTAAAACAGCACATAAGTGCTTATTCCATTATCCTCGACATGAAAGAGTAAATAAATAAATAAATGGAGAGGATTTGGACAAGGAGTGCCAGCCAGTGGTATATATTATGGTGGTATGGAAATCAATGAGAGCAATCAGAGAAACCGCTTTCATTAGGCCTCTCTTCCAATTTCTGTCCAGGTTTTTCTGAAACATTTGGGTTTTTTCTTATTTTACTTTATTTTATTCATTTTATTTCATTTTTCTCTTTAACTATTCGGTGCTATTTTCCTTTATTCTATTTCATTCTGGTGGGGGTGGGGTGGTGGGGGTGGTGGTGGTGGTTTAACTTTTTCTGGATAGTAGTCGACAAATTGATTTGTATGGTTGAGGAAAAGCAGATACGAGCGGATAGGAAAATGCATACACACGAACACATTTACACGTGCGTGCGCGCACACACGAACGCACGCAGAACATCTTGCGCACACGTTAAAATCCTGTTCCGCTTTTCGTAAGAGTAGGCCATTGTGTGCCGGTGGGAACAGATGACAATTTACGAAACCGCATACACACGGGGACTGGATGTAAAAA
Source organism: Rapana venosa (assembly GCA_028751875.1). Lineage (NCBI taxonomy): Eukaryota > Metazoa > Mollusca > Gastropoda > Neogastropoda > Muricidae > Rapana > Rapana venosa. Next base: position 45,961,810 of record CM054145.1, read on the forward strand.
GGCACAGAAGTGCTTATTCCATTATCCTCGATATAAAAGAATTAAAAAAAATAAAACATACACACACAAACACATACTATTACACATACACACACTCTCTCTACACTACACGACACCACACCACACCAGCAACCCCCCCCACACACCACACACACACCACACACACACCACACCACACATAAACACACACACACACACACACACACACACACACACACACACACCACCACCACCACCACCACCACACCACCACAACCACCACCACTACCGTCTAATATCACAACTTGTGAAAAGACATTAAATGAATTTGAACACCACCACCACCACCAACCACCACCACACTACTCAACACCACATCACGCACCACACCACCACCACACTACACACAAAACACACACACACACACACACACACACACACACACACACACACCCACAACCACCACCACCACCATCACCACCACACCACACCACACACACACACCACACCACACTACACCGCACACACACACACACACACACCACACACACACACACACACACACACACACACACACACACACACACACACACACCACCACCCCCACCAAACCCCCACCACACCACACTACACTACACTACACACACACCACACTACACCACACACCACCACCACCACACCACACTACCACACTACCACACGCACACCACCACACTACACTACAAAAACCATCACACACTCACCAAATCATAATCTGGCTAATTTCCCCCTCTCTTCCAGGAAACCTGGTAATCAGTTTCCCTGTCACTCAAAGCCCCACGTGCAGGCAGGTGATAAGTGACACAGGAGCACGTGAAACTGACACCGAAACTGACATCCATCAGGCGCAACGAGGCAAGCTGTGCAATCTGCCTGATCAGTTTCTGTCTTTAATCCTGCTGCTGCTGTTGCTGCCATTGAAAAAAAATCGTGATTGAGGAAATTTTGTTGGATGGAATTAATGTGGTGAAGTAGTGGTATAATTATTATGGTAGTGCTATTTGTGAGCATCAATATTTTACCATGATTATGCGTTGCTGTTGCACATGATGTTGTGTGTGAAGGAGAGAGAGAGAGAGAGAGAGAGAGAGAGAGAGAGAGAGAGAGAGAGAGAGAGAGAGAGAGAGAGAGAGAGGCAGGCAGGCAGGCAGGCAGGCAGGCAGACGGACACACACAGAGACAGACAGACAGACAGACAGGGAAAGATCCACATTGCCGGATCGTAGAGAGACAGACCGACAGACAGACAGACAACAGACAACAAACAGATTATGTTCATCATGGTATGCTTGTTTCATGCTTATTAATGAATAAACCTCATTTAAACCAACAGACAGACAGACAGACGTACACACACAGCTCC
>CM054145.1:45965690-45968190 GCA_028751875.1 Rapana venosa
TGTCTGTCTGCCCTTCTCTCTCTCTCTCTCTCCACACACACACGCGCGCGCGCTTGTGTGTGTGTGTGAGGGAGAGAGTGTGTGAGAGTATGTGTGTGTTAGTGTGTGTGTGTCACTCTGTCTGTATATCTGTCTGTCTGTCACTCTGTCTGTATGTCTGTCTGTGTCTGTCTGAGACTTTCCATGCCTGTGCCTGTGTCTGTTTCTATGTCTCTGTCTGTTTCTGTGTATAAATCGGTATGTATGTTTCTTAAACAGGAATGAAATGAAATGAAAATAATAGGATCTTCTCTTACGTTAAAAATCACTGTGACCCAACCAGTAACTGACTTCTCTTGCTTCAGACACACACATACACACACATCCAAAACATACGCACGGACGCACACACATACATACGCACACACATACGCGCCCACGCGTGCACACACATGCACACATACACGCCACATGAATACACACACATAACACACACATCACATCACTTCACATCACAAAAAAATAACTTCATTACTACTACATAACAAACACTTCATTCATACATCTTACACCACATCGATTTTGTTTTTCTAAAGTAATGACGTCTTGAACAAGAAAACGATTTTATTGATTATGTATTGCCCTTCTAAACTTGGACAGCACCAGGAAACAAGAAAATGGCTAGGTCGATTTGTTCCAGGAAGGAAAGTACTTGGATAATAAACAGAAGAAAAGAACATCTGGTCAATTAAAAGGTTCTCCTAGGATTCTCTTCTTCCTCTGCAATGAATGCTGGAGGAAAATCATCAATGAGAACGTCGCTAGAACTGCAGACAGGACTGAAGGGGAGACAACTGCATCAGAGTTTCTTTAATAAAGCAGATGAAACAGTAGAAAAAGCAACAACAAAAATATCCCAACAACAACAACAACAAATATATGTTATAAGAACAGGCACACACGTACAGACATACTTGCACATGCATGTGTAAGCACGTTTGCGCGGGCCTGCGTACACACATCAAAAACACACACAAAACACACACACACACACACACACCAACACACACAACACACACACACCACACACATACACACAAACACACACGCACATACACACACACACAAACACATACACACACACAAACACATACACACACAAACACATACACAACATACACCCCAAACACACACGCACACGCTCACACACAACACACAAACACAAACACACAAAACAAACAAAACCACACACAAAACACAAACATACACACACATAACACACACACATACACACACACACCACATCTCATCCATCCATCCCCCCCCCCCCAAAAAAAAAAAAACAACAACCCCAAACTTCATTACTATACACAACAAACAATCCATTTTACATCTTACAGCATATCGATTTTTTTTCTAAACTTAATAATCTCTTGAACAGAAACCATTTGTTTTATGTATTGCGTTGATAAACATGAACGTTGCCAGGCAACCAAAACACACACACCACACACACACACACACACACACACACACACAACACACACACACCAAACCCAGAGGGGGGGAAAAGTGCACAAACAAAAACCAACAAAAACACAAACACACACATTTCACACACACACACTGGCAGCTCAGTTTGTTTGGGGGAATGAGACAGTCCTTGAAAATCGCAGGAAAGAAAGATTCGGTAATGGGGGGAAGGGTGAGTTGCGGGGGGGGGGGGGGGGGTGAGTGTGGTGGGGGTGGGGGGGGGGGGGGGGGTGGGGGGGGTGGGGGGGGGGGGGGGGGGGGGAGAGGGGGTGAGTGGGTGGGGGGGGGTGGGGGGGGGGGGGGGGGGGGGGGGGGGGGGGGGGGGGGGGGGGGTGGGGGGGGGAGTGGGGGGGGGGGGGGGGGTGGGGTGGGGTTGGGAGGGGGGAGGGGGGGTGGGGGGGCGGGGGTGGGGGGGGGGGGGGGGGGGGGGGGGGGGGGGGGGGGGGGGAGAGAGGGGGTAAAGAGCTGCATCAGAATTTTCTCTAATGAAGAGGATGAAACAGTAAAACGGCAAAAATGTGTGTTATCTGAACACACAGACACATACATACACACTCACATGTGCGCATGTGTGCACTTGTGTGTGTGTTTACCATTGTTTATGGGTTTTTTTTTTATGTGTATGGATATATAATATCATTATTGTCATTATTATTTTTTTTTAAATTTATTAGATAAATGGCTTGATGAAAAAAAGTAACTGCACTGCTTATTCAATGTACAATCTGCAAATAAAAGTTTGACTTTAACTTTCTTATACACACACAGACACACGCACAAACAAACAAACACACACACCTCTATGCATATTTACATACATATATACACACACATACACACACAAAAACACATTTTAACACAGTTTATCATTCATCAGGTTTTTAAAAATTCTATGTCTGCATATATAATTTCTCTTTTTTCTCTCTTTTTTTTTCTTTAGATAGATGGCTTGATGAAAAAAAAAAGCAAATGCACTGCTTATTCAATG
>CM054145.1:45973190-45980690 GCA_028751875.1 Rapana venosa
GAAGAGAGGTGAGATAGAGAGGTGAGAGAGAGAGAGGTGAGAGAGAGAGAGAGAGGTGAGAGAGAGAGAGAGAGGTGAGAGAGAGAGAGAGAGAGGTGAAAGAGAGGCACGTACGAGTCTTTTCCTATTTCCAAGGGACAAAATAAAACAAGCAAAAAAAATTAATTAAAACCACTGCAAACCCCTTTGGTGTCACTCATTTAAACTGAGCACGGCATCTATAATATATTTTTGTCTCTTTCAAGAGTGTTTCCCTTACTATCTAACCAAGCAAGCAAGCAACTAATGTACCAACCAACCAACCTGCCAAGTAACCAACCAACCAAACCAACCAACCAACCAACTACTCAACCAGCCAACTGACCAACCAGCCAACCAGCCAACTACTCAACCAGCCAACCGACCAACCAGCCAACCAACCAACTACTCAACCAGCCAACTGACCAACCCCGCCAACTACTCAACCAGCCAGCCAGCCAAACAACCAACCAACCAACCAGCCAACCAGCCAACCAGCCAACCAACTAACCAACCAACCAACCAGTTCACCAACCAGGCAAAAAACAAATCAACTAACCATCCAACCAGCTAACCAACCAACAGGCCAATCAACCAACTAATCAACTAACCCACCAACCATCCAGCCAGCTAGCCAACCAACCAACCAATCACCTGACCAACCAACCAACGAACTAACAAACAAACAAACAAACCATCGGACTGACTCATTCAGAACCAATCTCAATCTAACCGGCTACACAATTAAATCAGATAAATCGATCAATCAACCAAGAAAAGAACTTTCATTAAGACTAATTATCTTTCTGTTCTGCTCAATCCTTTTCACGTTGTTGCGTGTTTTTTTAAATTACAAAAAATAGTTCTCTGAATAAAAAGAAGACTCGAAAGCAGTTATTCCCATTTTTTTTCTTTTGGCCTGTTGTGTATTTAGTTGGGTGAGGTTTTATCTTTCTGGTTGGTTTCTTTGATTAGTATAATTATGTGCACTGGTTCAATAACTCGACTGATTATTTGAGAAACCGCTTTGAAGTCTACCAAAACTTTAAAAACAAAATGAACAACATTCCTCTCTCTCATTCCAAGCACCTTCCTACACGCACACATACGTTCTCTCAAGACACAGTCAGAGGCAATCTTGCATTCCTGCTATCTGGATTTGTGTTGTTTTCATGTAACGCTGGCTACTCAGTACCAGCGTACGTCCGTGCGCGCGTGCGTGCGTGCGTGTGTGTATGTGTGGATCGGTGGTCTAGAGGTAACGCGCCTGTATAGAAAGCGAAAAGTCCGGGTCGGAAGTGTGCGTGGTTCGTATCCCGTTTGGACCCGAAACTTTTCCCCCATCCATTAGACCATGAGTGGTGGTCTGGGCGCTAGTCTTTCGGATGAGACGATAAACCGAGGTCCCGTGTGTTACAGAAAATTATGCAGCGCACGAAAAAGAACCCACGGCAACAAGAGAGTTGTCCCTGGCAAAATTCTGGATTGGATTGGATGTGTATGTGTGGGCTTATGTGCGTGCGTGTGTAGGCACTTAGATGCGCGCATGTATGTATGTGTGTTTGTACGTGTCTGTGTATACGTGTTTGTTGAAATAAGCATGGGTTGTGTGCTTACATGCGCGCATGTGTGTGTATAAAATTTATTTATTTTTATTTATTTTATTTTATTCTTTTATATCGAGGATAATGGAAAAAAGGGAGGGAGGGAGGAGGGAGAGAGAGAGAGAGAGAGAGAGAGAGAGGAGAGAGAGAGAGAGAGAGAGAGATGAGAGAGAGAGAGAGAGAGAGAGAGATGAGAGAGAGAGAGAGAGAGAGAGAGAGAGAGGAAGAGATAACTGAACTCGAACTTGATTCGAATGATTAATTTATTTACAAAAAGGCCATTGCCCTATACATGAAGAAGGCTGCCGAACCGCTTAGTAATTTCATCCTCATCAGACCCGTGACCTTGGCGGTCGTGGGGGAGACACGAAAGACGATGCCGTGGTAAGCCTCCTCCATCCATCTCGGTCCTCGGCTCTGCGCAGTAGTACCGAGTCATTCATCCTGGTCCATTCTCTGATGTTGTCCATCCATGACTTGTTCTGTCTTCCCCTCTTTCTGCCACCTTCCAGTGTTCCCTGCAGTACGTTTTTTGGCAGAGTGTTGTGGCGGGTGACGTGGCCGAACCATGTCAGCTTTTTCTTCTTGACGATGGTGAGAAGGGGTTCCTGTGGACCTGCAGCCGTGTTATTTGACTCTTGACAAATTCATTGGCCTTTCGTTCTCTCCAGGATATGCCCAGTAGTTTTCTATGGCATTTTGTTTCGAATTACTGATTCGTTTCTTTTTTTCAGCATCAATTTTCCGGGTTTTTCACTTCCTACAGCAATAGTCAAATTTAGGGCTTTGAGAGCTTTTTTTGGTTTGGGAAATTGATCTTTTTTACTTTTCCATATGGTTATTTTGGGTCATGGATGTTTTGCCAGGGTTATTCTGACTTTGATTTCTTCGCCCGATCCCCCTCCTTTGGATGTAGCGCCAAGGTTTTTAAAAAAACGTCAACCTCCTCCATTTTTTTTGGCCTTATGAAAAATTTTAGCAGGGCCGTTGCTCGTGCTTTTCAAAAAGTACTTTATTTTTCTCCGACTCCCCCACCCAAATGCTCCACTCTGTTCTCAATTTTGTCGTAAGATCTTGCAGCTCTTTTTAAATTCCCGCCCGAGTAAATTTTAAAGGGCAAACCCCCAATTTGGGTTGAGGGGGTCTGCCCCCAAAATTAATTTGGTAAGGGGAATCAGAGGGTCTCTCTCAAAAAGTTTTCCAAAAAAAATTTAAACGGGACTGGAAAATAACGGGAAACCCCCCCCCCTTTTGGGGGCCCCCAACTGGGGTTTGGGAAGTAGCCCTCCGCCTATTGTTCAAAGGACTGCCTCTTTCGTTTTTGTATGGGCCCTTAAATTTGGTTTGCACTAGTCCTTTTTCCCAATCCCCAACATTCGAGGACCTGCCACAGGCCTTCGTCCCATACTTTTTCCCCGAAAGCCTTCTTGAAGTCGATAAGTTGGGGAAAAAGGTCTCTCTGTGTTGAAAAATTTTTTTTCATCGGGTTTTGGGGGCATTTAAAAATCTGTTCGATTTGCTCCTCCCTTTCCCAAAAACCCAGCTTGTTCCCCCGAAAGGTTTTTCTTCGCCCCCCTTCTTTAGCGTTTAAAATAATTTTGAGCATGTCTTCCCGGGGCGTGGCGATTGGGCTGATTTTTCTATATTTTGGCTTTGGGAAAAAAATTCCCCCTTTTTGGGGCGGGGGGTGAAAGTAAATTGTGCCCCATTCTTTTTGCCACTGTTTTGCCCCCAAATCTTCAAACAGATACTGTAACAGTTATACGTTTCGCCACCATGTTTTACAGCTCTGCTGGTATGTTGTCTGCTCCTGGGGGCTTTCCTACTGTAACCGGGTGGCTTCTTCACTTCTTCCCTCAGTAAAGGTAATGGAGGGGGCTCTTGATGTTGCAGCTTTCTCTTTCTATTTTCTCTTGTCAGGGTTTTATTGGGGAGTTTTTAAAAAAGTTTTTGAAAAATACTCAGAACCCCCCTGTTCAATGCAGTGAGCTTTCTGTGAGGTTTCCGGGGCGTTTTTTCAAAAGACTGATGATTTGGTTTGAAGGGGTTTTTTTATTTTCTTTTTAGGGGGTCTTTCGCCTTTTTACTGTTTGCCACACTTTCATGCTTTTTTTTTTGATCTCATTTTGTAATTAAGGGCAAAAAAAGTTTTTTTGTAAAAAAAAATAAACCCTCCCCAAAATAAAAACCTAAAAAAAACAAAAAGCCCAGTCCCGTTAAAAAAAATATAGCAAAACCCCCAAGATCTCTCTTTAAACTGAAACTGTACACAATGAAAATTTTAAAGCAAGGCCCGCGCACAACGCATGATGACCAAACGCCAAAGTTCTGCCTTACATATGCCCTTTTTTACTGAAAAATAAAAACCAAAAGAGAGAGAAAAGAGAGAGAGAGAGAGAGAAGAGAGAGAAGAAAAAGAGAGAAAAGAGAGAGAGAAAGAAACCCAAGGAGAGAGAGAGAGAGAAAAAGAGAGAGAAAAGAGAGAGAAGAGAGAGAGAAAAGAGAGAGAAAACAAGAGAGAGGGGAGGGAGAAGAAGGAGAGAGAGAGAGAAGAGAGAGAGAGAGGAAAAGAAGAGAGAGAGAGGGGAAGAGAGAGAGAACACTTAATCCCCGAACTTAATCATTAAGAAATTTGTTCTTAGATAGATGGCTTGATGGGGAAAAAAGCAAATGTGTCGCTTATTCAATGTACCATCTGGAAATAAAAATTTGACTTGACTTGACTTGAACTTTGAAATGTTTTAATGTACTTAGGCCATAGGCCACAAGACTCAAAAGATAAACAGGGTGGTGGTGGTGGTGGTGAGGGGGGAATGACACTCACATCCTCATAGCAACTGACTACTACATTTTTACAGATGCCAGACACAATCAGTTGTTTGCACAGCACATAAGTATCATCATCATCACCATCATCATCTATCATCATCATCATCATCATCATTATCATCATCATTGACCCTGTTGTCATCTCCATCATCTCATCATTATTTCTGTTTATAATCAAGTCAGCGTGAGAAACACATGCCAAGCACCTTCCTACACGCACACATGCGTTCTCTCTCTCTCTCTCTCTCTCTCTCTCTCTCTCTCTCTCTCTCTCTCTCTCTCTCTCTATCTATCTATCTATCTATCTATCTCTTTATCTCTTTCTCTTTCTGAGAGAGAGAGGACTGTTGGTCTAATAGAGGAAAAAGAAGTTAACGGAACTTGGGCACAAGCTGTTTTCCTTTATTTTTTTTGAGAGGGCCCTCAAGGAATCGATCAATCAGGTAGTTAGTTATCAGGACCCAATTACCGTCATCATGAGAGAGCGAGAGGGAGAGAGAGAGAGAAGAGAGAGAGAGAGAAAAGAGAGAGAGAGAGAGAGAGAGAGAGAGAGAGAGAGAGATGGAGAGAGAAAGAGAGAGGGGAGAGAGAGAGAGAGAGAGAGAGAGAGAGAGAGAGAGAGAAGAGAGAGAGAGAGAGAGAGCGATAAGGAGGGGGAGTGAGTGGTTAGGGGGAAATGAAGGTAGAGAGAGAGAGAGAGAGAGAGAGGAGAGAGAGAGAGAGAGAGAGAGAGAGGAGAGAGAGAGAGAGTGGAGAGGGAGAGAGAGAGACAGCGACAGAAACAGAGAGACAGAAACGTAGAGAGACACAGAGACACAGGGAGACAGATACTTTGTGTGTGTGTTTGAGTGCGCGTGCGCCTTTGAGTGTGCGTGTGTGCATGCGTGCATGCCCCCGTGTGTGCATGTGTGTTTATTTATTTATTCATTTATTCTTTTATATCGAGGATAATGGAATAAGCACTTACGTGCTTTTTTTTACATCCAGTCCCCGTGTGTATGTGCGTGTGTGGCGCAGGGCGCTCCCGCGCGGGTGTGTATGTGTGTGTGTATGCATGCATGCATGCCCCTGTGTGTGCATGCGTATGTGCGTGTGTGGCGCGCGCGGGCCTGTGTGTATGTGTGTGTAAAGTGCATTCCCGTGACTATCACGCCAGCTGCCTATGCCAGCAAGATTAGTATGTGTGTGTGTGTGTTGTGCGTGTGTGTGTGTGTGTGTGCGCGGCGTCTTTCGTTCACAGAAGGTCGAACCAAGCATTTTCAGCCTATCTGCTCAGCTGGCTGCTTTGTGTGAAGGAAGGAAGGAATACACAGCAGTGTTTAGTAGTCTTGGTTTGACGCGCGCTAGGACGGTGTGTACTTTTGACACTCGTTTGCGTGATGTCGAAAGAAAGAAATTCTTAGGAAAGGAATAAACGTTGTGTTTTGTGGTTGTGGTGGTGTGGGTGTTTTTTGTTGTTGTTGGTGGTTTGTTTGTTTTTTAAGGTATATGTGTTTCTGCTTGAGCGTCATTCTACCTGTGTAGGTTTAGAGGTTGATTGTTTGAGATGATTGTAGTTTGGGGGTTTATTTTGGAGGGAAGTGCTTTCGGGAAGGAGGAGGAGCAGCAGTAGCAGCAGCAGCAGCAGCAGCAGTAGCAGCAGCAGCAGCAGCAGCAGTAGCAGAAGTAGCAGTAGCAGCAGCAGCAGTAGCAGCAGCAACAGCAGGAGGAGGAGCAGCAGCAACAGCAGCAGCAACAGCAGCAACAGCAGCAGCAGCAGTAGCAGCAGCAGCAGCAGTAGCAGCAGCAGCAGTAGCAGCAGCAGTAGCAGCAAGACCACTGCAGTTCTAGTGGTGCTGTATCATTTCAAGGTTTGTAAGAAGTTTTGGATTCGATTTTCTTTTTTTTGTTTCATTTAAAAGGTTTGGATGTACGTTTTTCTGTTGTTGTTGTTGTTTTATTGTTGTTTGCTAGTTTTCTTGGGGGGGGGGGGGGTTATTTGTTTGTTTGTTTGTCTTGTGTTTGTTTATCTTCTTGTGTGTTTGTCTTCTTGCGTCTTTCTTTGTTGATTTGTTTTATTTGGTTGCTTTGGCTTTGCTGAGTTCTTTATTTGTTTGTTTGTGTATTTTTTTCAGGGCCTACAAAATCTGTATTTTGACTCTTTTTTAAAATTTTTTTTACTTGTAGTGCCAAGCGTGTATATGTGTGTGTGCATAGTGTTGAGTGTGCGTGTATGTGTGCGTGTATGTGTGCGTGTGTGTGTGCGTGTATGTGTGCGTGTGTGCGTGCGTGTATGTGTGTGTGTGTGTGTGCGTGTGTGTGTGTGTTTGTGTGTTCACGTACATGTATGCAAATCCGCCGTTTCAAATAAACTAAGAAAACAAAAACAAAAAACCCAACCCAACCAATCCAGGATCTAACACTATTTTGCCAATTTTTTTAGCCTATAACGTATCTGCACTTTGTTTTCCCAGATCATTTCAGGGTGCCCTCACCCTCCTTCCTCCTTTTCCCCCAAAAGAGCTATAAGAAAGGAAAGCGAATTTGACCCTCACATGACCTGTAGGCTTGACTGCAAAAGCACGATCAAAGACAGACACTGTTGGATTGCTAGGTTATGAACTTTACTTTCTTCGCTTTCCCTCACCTCTCTCTCTCTCTCTCTCTCTCTCTCTCCCTCTCTCTCTCTCTCCTCCGTCTCTCTCTTTCTCTCTCTCTCTCTCCTCTCTCTCTTCTCCTCTCTCTCTCTCTCCTGTCTGTCTGTCTGTCTGTCTGTCTCTCTCTATTTCTCTAATCCCTCTCCTTCCCTCCCCCTCCCCCCGCCTCTCTCCCTCTTCTCTTTCTCTCTTCTCTTCTCTCTTCTCTTCTCTTCTCTCTATTCTTTCTTTTTCTTCTCTCTCTCTTCTCTTTCTCTCTCTCTTCTCTCTCTCCTCTCTCTTCTCCTCTCTCTCTCCACTCTTCTCTTCTCCCACCCCCCTCTCTCTCTCTTCTCTCTGTCTGTCTGTCTGTCTGTCTGTCCTCTCTCTCTTCTCTCTCATCTCTCTCCTTTTCTTCTCTTTTCTCTCTCTCT
>CM054145.1:45985690-45993190 GCA_028751875.1 Rapana venosa
TCTGTCTGTCTCTCTCTCTCTCTCTCTCTCTCTCTCTCTCTCTCTCTCTCTCTCTCTCTCTCTCTCTTCTCTGTGTCTGCCTGTCTCACTTCTATTGATCAATGATCAGGATATTTTTTTTTAATAATCTGAACAACCCTCCTCCCCTCCCACTCTCTCTCTCTCTCTCTCTCTCTCTCTCTCTCTCTCTCTCTCTCTCTCTATCTCTCTCTCTCCCGGAATCTTGTGTTTTATTGACAGTAAAACACACACACTCTCTCTCACTCACTCACTCACTCTCTCTCTCTCTCTCTCTCTCTCTCTCTCTCTCTCTCTCTCTCTCTCTCTCTCTCTCTCTGTCTCTCTGTCTGCCTGTCTCACTTCTATTGATCAATTGATCAGAATCTTTTTTTTTAATAATCTGAACAACCCTCCTCCCTTCCCTCTCTCTCTCTCTCTCTCTCTCTCTCTCTCTCTCTCTCTCTCTCTCTCTCTCTCTCTCTCCCCAGAATGTTGTGTTTTATCTGACAGTAAAACACACACACTCTCTCTCATCCTCACTCAACACTCTCTCTCTCTCCTCTCTTCCTCTCTCTCCTCTTCTCTCTCTCTCTCTCTCTCTCTCTCTCTATTCTACAGGAATCTTTTCTTTTTTTAAATCAGACACAAAACCCTCTTCTTTCTCTCTCTCAGTCCTGTGTACCCAGACTGTAAAGACCTGTCATAAAAGCAAATAAAGAGCTGACCCCCCAAAGCTCACAGCTATTGCCTGGAGCTTTACACCCTGCCTACAGTTTGTCTCCATTACCACTCATGTCATCTCCTTGTTCATAAAACAAAATCCCCGCTGCCCCCAATATATTTCAAAGGCGTACACATGGTAGCGCCTTGAAATATACAGCGGCATTTTTTCGTTTTATCCACAAGGAGATTACATCAGTGCTGCTTGTTGTGAAACAAGGAATAGAAGGTTCTTAAGACTAAAGTGAAACATGTCTGTTAGATGTAGATTTTTTCCTCTTTTCTTTCTTTTTGTTTTTGTTTTGCAAAACTGGTTTTTCTTCACTTTCCATTCCATGGTGACAGTGATTAGCAACGTGTAAAGTATGAGTGATATCATTATGTACAAACCTGGTATAAAATAGGAAGCCAAAGGATTCTTAAAGCTAAAATTAAGTTTTGTCTGTTACATGTGGAGGTGATAGTTTGGTTTTATTTTTTGTTTGCAAAACGGGTTTTCTTCAACTTTTCATCCCATGGTTACAGGGATTAGGTATGTGCTCAGAATGAGTGAAATTTTCTACCTGTTATAAAACAGGAAACCAAGGATTCTTAAAGCTAAAATGAAACACATCCGGTACATGTGGTGGTGGTGTTTTTTTTCGGTTTAGGTTTTTTAGTTTGTTTGTTTTCTTTCTTTTTTTATTAGCAAAACCCGGTTTTTCTGCACTTTCCATTCCGTGATTAGAGTGATAGCTGTGTGTCCAGTATGAGTGACATTTTGTACAAACCTGTTATATGAAAGAGGAGGTCAAGGATTCTTAAAGCTACAGTGACATCTGTCTGTTACACGTGGATCGTTTTGTGTGGTAAAACGAGTAATAATTCTTCACTTCTCATTTATGGTGATAGCTATGTATCCAGTGGGTACGGCTAGGTTTTTTTTCTAAGAGAAGTGACAGTTTGCACCCGAATGATCACATAATAATGCTAGATAAGATATAAAGTAACACGTTTCAAGTTATTCATGACAATTAAATGGGGTTATTTTTCCGAGAAATTATGGAAAATAAGTTGACACTGTTAGTACGGATAAGGGGGGAAAACACATTAGAATAACCTGGAATTTGTTTTTAAGTCTTTCAGTTTTTTGGGGGGTCGTGTGTACATTATGTGTCTGAAGGTATTGACCTATTTTCATATCTCATAACGGTAAGGGGAGGGGGTAGTCTAGTGGTTAGAGCGTTAAGCTCACGATCTGACAGCACGGGTTCGAGCCATGACCATTCCAGGTGGATGTTTTCCCTCGGAGTTAACACGGACTCCATTACCCCCAGAGTTCCCTTATTTTAATGTCTGTGGCAAAGAAAACCAGACTGGCGTGCACATCTTTCAGAGGTGCATGCTATACAGCGACCTGAGGAAGATTGCGTGGCCGACGGAGATAACCCTGCAAACCAAGCTGTGCGGCCCACGAGAGGAGCTGGAAAGGACTCTGCCACTTCTTTCTTCTTTCATCTTCCGCTGGTGCCCTTCGGCGTCGCGGGGAGACACAGACGTCTGTCTGCAGCAAGGCGGGAGGCTTGATGTAGTGACAGGTCATGGGCTCGCAGGGTGTCAGCCACGGATCGCTCCATCGCCCCTTTGGGTCTACCTCGGGCTTTCCAGCCTTGGTTTGGTGGTGTATGCCCGTAGGCTGGTTGGTTTGGGGGGGGGGCAAATTTAGGGGGGGGACCAAACCACCTGACCTTTTTGTTCGATATTCATATTTCCCCAAACAATCTGAGGGTGAAAAAAAACGAACGAAAAGGGGAAAAAAGAGTTTAGCGTCTGAATGCCCCATTTTCATTTTTCGGGGATTAACCCTTTGAACTTATAATTTTTTTTTTAATATAAAATACTCCCTGTCCTTTTAAATCCGCCTCAAGACATTTCTTTCAAACCAAAGGGTCCTCCCCTTTGTTTCTCTCATTCTGCACCTCCCTCAACAGCCAACCCCCCCCCCCCCACACCGCCGGGTGTAAAACCCTTTGGGGATGTGGGGTTTTGATGGCTGGTGGCGCGCGCACGCGCGTGAGTATACTTTTAAATTTGTAAAAACAATTAACTGTAACTGGTGCAGGAAAGATTGGGAAGAAAGCGATGATTTGTTTTTTTTTTTTTTTAATTTTAGAATATAAAAATTCCCTGATTTTCAAATCTATTATCATCTATCATTTTATCTACTATCTATTATCCTTTATCTATCACCTTTAAATTATTTATTATATCTATTTATTTTTTTCATTTAATTAAATTTTTTTATTGTTGCAAAGGACAGTGAACGTCCACCCCCACCTCAAAATCACACCAGAATGAAGGAGAAACCCCCGTCCACTCTCCCCAAACCCGGGAGACACCAAAGACACATGCCAAAACTAACACCACCACCACCAACACCACCACCACCAACACCACCCAAAACCACCAACACCAAAAACACCACCCCACCACCCAGGGGGGCAATGAGCGAACCCAGCCGACTCACCAGCAGCATCAGGGACGTCTGTATCTGCCCGCAGAGGTGACTCAGGTGCCACGGGAGACGGTTCGGGCCTTCAGCCACCACAAGAAAGTGGGGCCTTACCTCCTGGGCCGATCCCTAGGGGAAGGGTCGTTCGCTAAAGTCAAGGAAGGCTTGCACCTGACCACTGGAGAAAGGGTGGGTGTATGTGATGTGTGAGGTTGTGTGTGGGGGGGGGGGGGGAGGTTGCGGGGTGGCGGTGGAGGTGTGTGGGGGTGGTTGCGGGGGGTGTTGGTGTGTGTTGGGGGGTGGTGTGGGGTGTGTGTGGTGTGGTGGTGTGGGGTGGTGTGTGTGGGTGGGGTAGTGTGTGGGTGGGGAGGGAGGATGTGTGTGTGTGTGTGTGTGTGGTGTGTGTGTGTGTGTGGGGTGGGTGTGGAGGAGGGTGTGTGTGTGTGTGTGTGTGTTGGAGGGGGGTGTCAGTTTGTGTGGTGTGGTGTCGTTTTGATAGTAGTGGTGTAGCTGTCTGTGTGTGTGTGTGTGTGTGTTGGGGGTTCATGTGTTGTGGAAGTGGATGGGTGGGTAAAGTCCTTTTTTCTACTAATGTTGTTGTGGTCTTGAATAAGCAAGGCTTTTGTTTTTTCCATCAGGTGATGTGTGTGTGTGTGTGTGTGTGTGTGTGTGTGGTGTGTAGGCCTCAATGCGCGTGTGTGTGCGTGCGTGCGTGCTGCATTATGTGTGTGTGTGTGTGTGTGTGTGTGTGTGTGGTGTGTGTGGCTTCTATGTGGTATACGGTGTTTTTTTTTAGTTGTTGTTTTGTTGTTGTTTTTGTAGGTTTGTTTGTTTTTAGAGGGGGGAGGGGAGCTTTTTATTTGTTCCTCGATTACAGCTTCAAATTTCACCAAATGGCCAAACTTTGCATATAGGACCAATTTTTTTGTTTGGACTTTTCTTTCTCATTTTTTTGGCCCTTCATGAAGGTAGCCATATTCCGACTTCAAGGTAGCAAGCATTCCTTCAATCAAACTGGACTCTCGACTTCACTTGTCTACTTACTAGGTAGCGGTGAAAATCATCGACAAAAGACGCGCCAGGTCGGACCGTTACGTCAGGAAAAACTTACGTCGCGAAGCGCGCCTGCTCCAGCAGATACGTCACCAGCACGTCATCCAGCTCTTGGAGGTGATGGAGACGGAGCGGTGCTACTACCTCGTCACAGAGTTCTGTGCCGGGGGCGACCTGATGACCTACATCACCAAGCGGAAGCGTCTGGATGAGAGAGAGGCCAAGAGATTCATCCGCCAGGTGGTGTCGGCTGTGGACTATTTGCACCGGCTGGGGATTATTCATAGGTAGGGGTGTGGGGTGTGGGGTGTGTGTGTGGGGGGGGGGGTGGGTGGGGGGGTGGGGTGTGGGGTGGGGGAGGAGGGGTGCGTGTGTGGGTGGGTGGGTGTGGGGGTGGGTGGTGGTGGGGTGGTGGTGGTGGTGGTGGTGGTGTGTGGTGTGTGTGTGTGTGTGTGTGTGTGTGTGTGTGTGTGTGTGTGTGTGTGTGTGTGGTATGGTGTGTGAGTGGTGTGTGTGTGGTGTGTGTGTGTGTGTGTGTGTGTGTGTGTGTGTGTGTGTGTGTGTGTGTGTGTGGCGTGGGTTGTGTGTGTGTGTGTATGTAGTGTGTGTTAATTGTGTGTGTGTTAGTGTGTGTTTGTGTGATATGTGTATGGTGGTGGTGATGGTGGTGTGGTGTTGATTTGTTGTGTATGTGTGTGTGTGATGTGGTGATGTGTGTGTGTGGTGTGTGGTTTGTGTGTGATGGTTTGAAAAAAGTGTTGGTGATTTTAGTTGGTAGTATTAGTTTGGCTATGTGTTAGTGATTTGATGCTGTTTTCAGCAGCGCGCGCGCACACACACACACACCACACACACACTACACGCACGCACGCACCACGCGCGCACGCACGCGCTCACAAACACACAATACATACACTACATACACAGTAGTTTGACATTCTCCTGTATGCATGCATGTAGGCACACACACACACACACAACACACACACCACCACACACACACACACACAACACACCACACACAAACACACACACACAACACACACACACAACACACACACAACACACACACAACACACACAACACCACACACAACACACACACAACCACACACAACACACACACACACACAACAACACACACACAAACACACACACACAACACACACACACAACACACACACACACAACACACACACACAACACACACACACAACACACACACAACACACAACACAACACACACACACTACAACCACACACACAACACAACACAACATCACACACACACACACACACAACACAACACACTGAGACACACCACACCACAACACACAACACATTCAACACAACTATTACACACAACTCACATACAACACACACACGCACACAATATCACCCACAACACAGACAAACACACTATTTTTTTTACGTGACAACACAAACTATGACATACTACAGAGAACACAACACACACACAGCCACAAACACACAACACACACACACACACACACACACACACACCACACACCCGAACACAACCCACACAACACACACACACACATACACATCACACACATATAACACCACACTATACACAACACACACACACACCATCTTGCTCACTGTCTCTCTGTCCTTAAATTTGTCTGTCTCTGTCTATCTGTCTGTCTGTCTCTTTCTCTCTACCTCTCCCCCCTCTCTCTCTCTCCCTCTCTCTCTCCCTGTCTCCCTTTCTCTCTCCACCTTCTCTCTCTATGCCCCCTTGTCCCCCCTCTCTCCCCCTCTCCCCTTTCCCTTCTCTCTCCCCCTTCTCTCTCATCCCTTTGCCCCCCCCCTCCTCTCTCCTCTCTCTTACTCCCCCCCCCCTCTCTCTCTGTCTCTCTCACCCCCCTCTCTATCTCTGTCTCTCTGTCTCCGTCTCTGTCTCTGTCTCTCCTCTCTCTCTCTCTCTCTCTCTCTCTCTCCTCTCTCTCTCTCTCTCTCTCTCTCCTCTCTCTCTCTCTCTCTCTCTCTCTCTCTTCTTCACACACACAACGTTTATTACCATATGCTAACGGCATAACTACCGGAGATGGCGCTATACTACTCATTTCCTAAGATCTAAGGCAGAAACAAGATTGATTGACATACGTAATTATATCGGCTTCGATAAAAAAAAAAAAAAAACCCAACTAAAAGCAAACAAAAAACGACGCCCACTAAGAAAGCATATTTTTATGGCAGGATAATCTGTTCTTTTTTTCTCTCTCTTGCATTATGAAAAGGATTTTCTGTTTTTGTTCTGTTTGTTCTGCCGTGTGATTTGCCCATAATGGATATCTTGCTTATGGTTGTTGTTGTTGTTGTTGTTTTTTGTTGTATTAGGCTTACAGTGTAGTGTTCATCATCCTTTTTCGCGCTTCTTTTAGTATCCCGGCGAATTGGCCCATGCCAAAAGCTGTGTCTGTTATTTTATTTTATTTCTTTTATATCGAGAATAATGGACTAAGCACTTCTTTGCTTTTTTTTTATGCATCCAGTCCCTGTGTGTTTGCGGTTTTGTAAATTCTGTCATCTGTTCCAACCGGCACACAATTGCTTACTCTTACGAAAAGCGGAACAGGATTTAACGTGTGCGCCAAAATGTTCTGCGTGCGTTTGCACATGGGGCCTCAGTTTATAGTCTCATCCGAAGGACTTTTGAGGAGAGTGGAGTCTGCACTGATGTTAACTCCAGGGGAAAATATCCCCTTGACTGGACTCGAACCCGGGTCGTCAGATTGCGAGCGCAATGTTCTAACCACTAGGCTATCCCTTCCCCCCATATTGATGTCAGCTAATTGCCAAAGGCTACACTAACATGTTGTTATGTTGTAAAAAGTTGTGTTGAGATTTTCTTCAGCTATGATGATAAGCTCTTAACATGACAAACCTGCACTCCTCCTTTACAGGAGAACATAATTATCCTCTGAAGTCGGAGTATGGCTGCGTATATGGCGAGGTACTTGTTTTCAAAACAAGTCATACACCCAGACTTGACATTTAGTGTGTGCAATTTCAATATCACAGTGATTCCCAGGTGGGATGATGAGTGAGTCGGAGTGCAACATTCTGGGTGACCCCCCCAGAGTGTTAAGCTGGGGAACGCACAACAACAACAACAACAACAACCACAACCACATCAACAATAACAACATAGCCTGGGGATGATAAATTAAGCGGAATAGCTGGCGTCCTCAGCACAGCCTGGTTTTA
>CM054145.1:45998190-46003190 GCA_028751875.1 Rapana venosa
TGTATATATGTATGTATCGATCTATCTATCTCCCTGTATGTATGTATATATGTATCGATCTATCGATCTATCAATCTATCTCCCCCTCTATCCGACCACCCACCTATCCATCCATCCATCCATCCATCCATCCACCCATCCATCCACCCACCCATCCATCCATCCATCCATCCATTCCTTCCTTCCTCCCTCCCTCTGTTGCTAACAAAGGAGAAATTGTCCACGGGGGTGTTTTCAGAGGGGTGAACATGTACGCCATGCTGACGGGAGGCCTGCCTTTCACCGTGGACCCCTTCAACATCAGAACTCTGCATGACAAGATGGTGTCTGGTCACATGAACCCCCTCCCTCCAGGACTCTCCCCTGGTCTTTTTGATTTGATTTTCTGTTCTTTTTTCTTTCTTCTTCTTCTGCTTCTCCTACTTCATCTATCAAAATGAGGCATTATCACTCGCGGGATGGTTTCCGACCAATGGAAAAAAGGAATAGAGAAATAACAAAGGGAGGTGTTGAAGTTGAAAGAATATTGTGTTTTATTTGCCCTTCAGAAAAAAAGGAGGGGGGTAGAGGGGGAGGGAGGGCAGAGAGAAAAAGATAAACAGAGAGTAATGTTAAAGAGTACTAAAGGTATAGTATGAAGTCAAGTGAAGAAATGTAAAAAAACAACAATAAGCAAAAAACCAAAACAACCACAAAAAAGGAATATGGTCCGTTACAAAATACATTTGTAGACAGACCACAAAAAAGGAAGAAAACCTGAAGGAATGCAATGGTAACTACTGCATAATTACGTGTTTGTACTAATTATGAAAAAGAGAAGGAATACCATGGCAACTTCTATATAATCACTTACTAGAGAAGAAATACCATGGTCATAAAAAAACAAAAAACAAAAACAAAGCAAACGAATAATGATGATGACGATGGGACGACGACGTTGCTGCTGCTGTGTGCTGCTGTGATTGATGATGATGATGATGATGAGATATGATTATGATATGATGATGAAGTAAATAAAATGATACATGAGTGACGTAAAAGAACGATGACGTGCACGAACGACGACGAATGATGACGACGAAAGACGACGATGATGATAACGACGACGACGATGATGACGAGACGTGACGACGACGACGACGAGACGATGATAACGACGACGACGACGATGGTGTGACGACGTGACGATAGATGATGATAATGATTCCCGACGCGATGAGCACGATGATGGGCTGACATAACGAATGATGACTGATGACACGACGACGACGACACGATTGGACGATGACGCCGACGAGATATGACCGTGATCGACGATGACGTCGACGATGATGACGCGACGTAACGACGACGACTACGAGACGAGACGACGATGACGATATGATGGTGATCGACGACGACGACGACGAAATGATGAAAAGTGATGCGTGACGATGACGACGACGACAACGATGATGAGATGATGACGACGACGACGACGATGATGGTGCTGACGGACAGAGGCCAAAGACCTGCTGCACAAGCTGCTGACTGCTGACCCCCAGCATCGCCTGACCATCACAGAGGCTCTGCGGCATCCCTGGCTGAGTGAGGGTATTGCTGCAGTGTGTGGTCCTCCGTCTGTCTGTCTCTTTGTCTGTCTGTCTGTCCGTCTGTCTGTTTGTCTGTCTGTCTGTTTTGTCTGTCTGTCTGTTTGTTTGTCTGTCTGTCTGTCTGTCTGTCTGCCCGTCTGTCTATATGTTTGACTGTTTGTCTGTCTGTTTGTCAGTTTGTTTGTATGACTGTCTGTCTGTTTGTTTTGTCTGTTTGTCTGTCTGTCTGTTTGTTTGTCTGTTTGTTTTGTCTGTTTGTCTGTCTGTCTGTCTGTTTGTCTTACTGTCTGTCTGTTTGTTTTATCTGTTTGTCTGTCTGACTGTCAGTTTGTTTGTCTGACTGTCTGTGTCTGTTTGTTTTGTCTGTTTTGTCTGTCTGTCTGTCTGTTTGTCTTACTGTCTGTCTGTTTGTTTTGTCTGTTTGTCTGTCTGACTGTCTGTCAGTTTGTTTTGTCTGACTGTCTGTCGTCTCGTTTGTTTTTTCTGTTTGTCTCTGTTTTGTGTGTCTGTTTGTCTGTCTCTTTGTCTGTCTATTTGTCTGTCTGTTTGTCTGTTTGTTTTGTCTGTTTGTCTGTCTGATTGTCTGTCTGTTTGTTTGTTTGCCTGTCCGTCTATCTTCTTGTCTGCCTACTTGCCTGTGTTTCTGTGTTTGTTTTCATATTGAATTCAGGGCTGCCTGTTACACAAAAAAATTTGCAAGTGAACATATTGAATCAACACACACACACGCGCGCGCGCGCACACACACACACACACACACACACACACTTCCTTTATCTATTTTCTATATATATTTATCTATTTATATATATATATATATATATATATATATATATATATATACATATATATATATATATGTATATATGTGTGTGTTGTTTGTGTGTGTGTGTGTATCTACATATATTGAGCGCTTTGATTTGTTGCTTTACAAGATTCAGCGCTATATAAGTTCCATACATTATTATTATTATGATTATGATTATGATTATTATTATTATTATATACATATAATTATATATAGAGAGACAGACAGACAGACAGAGAGAGACAGAGAGAGACACAGAGGAGAGAGAGAGAGAGAGAGAGAGAGAGAGAGAGAGAGAGAGAGAGAGAGAGAGAGAGAGAGACAGACAGACAGACAACAGACAGACAGAGAGGACAGAGAGAGACACAGAGAGAGAGAGACAGACAGACAGACAAAGAGACAGAGAGAGACAGAGAGAGAAAGATATAGAGAGATTTTACATATACATACGTACATTTCCATTATGTTGCCGCGCCTACCTGATTGGGTCGTCCCAGGCGGGCGAAACAAGCCCATGCAAAGATCTCCTTTCCCCAACAAGCTGAAGAACAGTGACCTCAACACGCGCCTTCTGAAGCACATGACTCAGGCACTGGACTTCCGCTTGAGCGAAACCATCCGCTTCCTGGTGGGCAACATTCCCAGCAGCGCATGCGCAACGTACCATCTTTTCCACCGGAAGCTGCAGCGTCACCTGGCGGCTATGGAGGGCCAGGGGAGAGCATGCAGCGATATGGAGGAAGAGGAGGAGAAGGAGGAGGCGGGAAAGGTGATTGAGAAAGTGTGTGTTTGTTGTGTTGTGTGTTGTGTATTTGTGTGTGTGTGTTTGTGTGTGTGTGTGTTGTGTTGTGTTTGTGAGTGTGTGTGTGTTGTGTATTATGTGTGTGTGTGATGTGTGTGTGTGTGTGTGTGTGTGTGTGTGTGTGTATGTGTGTGAGTGAGAGAGAGAGTGAGTGAGTGTGTATGTGTGTGTGTTTGTGTGTGTGTGTTGTGTTTGTGAGTGTGTGTGTGTTGTGTATTATGTGTGTGCGTGTGTGAGTGTGTGTGTGTATTGTGTGTGTGTGTGTTTGTGTGTGTGTGAGTGAGTGTGTGTGTGTGTTTTGGTGTGTGTGTGTGTGAGTGTATGTTGTGTTGTATGTGTGTGTATGTGTGTGTGTGTGTGTTGTGTTGTGTTGTGTGTGTTGTGTATTATGTGTGCGTGTTTTGTTTTGTTTTATTTCGTTGGGTTTACAGTAAGTTAGCCATACTCTGACTTTGGTGATGATGTCTAAACACGACATTAGTTTACAATCGATTATTTTTTTACATAGTTCTTACCAGCACGAATGGCCTAACATTTCGAAATGCAGAACAGAACAGCTTTTAGTGTGTGTGTGTGTGTGTGTGTGTGTGTGTGTGTGTGTGTGTGTGTGTGTGTGTGTGTGTGTGTGTGTGTGTGTGTGTGTGTGTGTGTGTGTGTGTAAGTGTGTGAGTGAGTGTGTGTGTGAGTGTGTGTGTGTGTGTGTGTGTGTGTGTGTGTGTGTGTGTGTGTGTGTGTGTGTGTGTGTGTGTGTGTGTGTGTGTGTGTGTGTGTGCGAGTGTGTGTGTGAGAGTGAGTGTGTGTGAATGAGGGTGTGTGTGTGGGGGGGGGAGGGAGGGGGGTATGTACTAGATGCATTGTGTCTGGGGTAAATGGCCCTACCGAAACGCTGTCCAAACTAGTGGACTCCTGGCTGCAACCCTATGTAGTCTCTCTTCCCAGCTACCTGAAGGATTCCACAGATGTCCTAAACAAAATATTGGACTGGAACACAAGACTTGGACCCTTCAAGAAAGTGTCATGCTTGTAACAATTGATGTTGTCAACCTGTACGGCACTATTCCTCATCAGGACATGACAGACGCTATCCGCTTCTTCATGGACTCCCATCCAAAGGATAGTGTGCCCCTGTCAGTACCGTACTGGAGATTGTACAGCACATTTTACAGAACAACTACTTCACTTTTGAAGGCCAAGTCTACCGGCAGAAAACAGGCACTGCCATGGGCACACCTATGGCACCCACAGTGGCCAACCTGTTCATGGGCTTCCTGGAAAAGTCACTACTGGAAAAAAGCCCTGTAGCAGTAGAAGAAGAACTGTGGAGTCGCTTTATTGACGACATACTGGTGTTGTGGATGGGAACGGAGGAACAACTGAACAGTTTCAGTGAGTTCATCAACTCATTCCACCCGTCAATAAAGTTCACAGTCCACAGTTCTAAAACAGAAATCCCTACCTGGACATTCCTCCTCAGAATGGAAGGTGGCTACATCACCACCGAGCTCTTCTCTAAAGCAACAGATGCCGCAACATACCTTCCATTCCAATCATGTCATCCCCGTCATTGTGTGACAACATCCCTGTGGGACAGTTCTTGCGAGTACGCCGCTTGTGTTCTACAGAGCAAGACTTCGAACGCCATAGTATGGAGATGTGCCATGCCTTCCAGGATCGTGGCTACCCTGACACCATCATCATGGCCGCTAAATCGCGGGCAAAAGCCACTCCACGCCAAGCTACCCTCACTTACACCAAAAAACCCATCAACAGCAGAGTTTCCTGTAGTCATCACCCATAA
>CM054145.1:46008190-46022306 GCA_028751875.1 Rapana venosa
AAATACAGAAACAAGGCACACACAGAAAAATGATACTAATCAAATGAGTCCCAAGTTTTGAGAGAGAGAAAAAAGCTCTCAGGTCAAGTTTGTGAGGAGAGCAATTATATCAAAATGTACATCTGAATACTTGGAGGTGATTGAATGACTGAGTGGGTACACCTGTATGATTTTATGTGTGCTAGAAACACGTACCCCTGTATGCCAATCCTGAAGAGAGAGAGAGAGAGAGAGGAGAGAGAGAGAGAGAGAGAGAGAGAGAGAGAGAGAGAGAGAGAGAGAAGAGGTACTATGTCAGTAGTTATACCCCAGAAATGGGAGGTGCGGGATAGCCTAGTGGTTTGAGCGTTTCAGTCATGATCTGACGGTCTTGGATCGAGCCACCACTGAGGCACCCCTTCAAGATTTTGCCCCTAGAGTTATCATCGGATGAGACTATAAACCGAGGCCCCGTGTGCGAACGCATGCAGAACATCTTGCGCACACGTCAAATCCTGTTCCGCTTTTCGAAAGAGTAGGCCATTGTGTGCCGGTGGGAACAGATGGCAAAATTTACAAAACCGCATACACACGGGGACTGGATGTAAAAAAAAAGCACATGAGTGCTTATTCCATTATCCTCGATATATTATAGAAAAAAGTCATCTGAGCGCTTTGATTTGTTGCTTTACAAGATTCAGCGCTATATAAATTCCATACATTATTATTATCATTAAGTCCACTTTCACGAAAGTACTTCAGATGAAACTATAATCCAAGGTCGCGTGTGGGAACGTACACGTTAAAAACCCGTTCCGCCTTTCGGAAGAGTAACGTAGGCCGTTGTGTGCCAGTGTGAACGGATGACAACATTTACAAACCCGCCTGGACAAGGGGACTGGACATAAAAACTGCAAAAAATGAGCTATCACTGTCGTTAGTAGGGAGCTTAGTAGGTGGTGTTCTGCGTATGGTAGCTTACAACAGGCACAACCGACACCTCCAAAATGACCCAGCAGCAGTGCAGGGCTCCTCTGACTGATGGCCCTTCGGTGGCCTGACATTAAAAAGCTCCTTGTGAACTTTATTTATGTTCTTTTTAGTTGTTGTTTTTTTTAATTTCGAGGATTAGGAATAAGCCCTTATTTGCTTTTTTTTTTTACATTCATTCCCCGTGTGCATGCGGTTTCGTAACTTCTGTCATCCATTCCCACAGGTACAAATGACCTACTCTTCCGAAAGGCCTAACAGGGTTTAACGTGAGCGCAAGACGTCCCTGCGCGCGTTCGCACACGAGACCTCGGTTTATAGCGTCGTCTGAAGGACTTCTGGGAGAGTGGAGTCGGCAGTGCTGTTAACTCCAGGCCAGGGAAGAATCTCCTGGAACAGGACCATCTTGGTGGTGGCTCAAACCTGGGTTCGAGCCAGCGTTGTAAGACCCGGAGCGCAGCGTTCAGTGCTCTGATCTAACCGCTAGGCTATCCCGTCCCTCCGCTGACTTCACACCGTGAGGATGCGACATGAGGAATGTGGGTAGGGCTTGGCCAGAGAGGTTACATTCAGGACAGGAACGTCATAGGTAGAAGATGTTGCAGCAACACAGCACACCCTTGAAGGCAGTTATCCCTGTGGGGATGCCGGGGGCCTGTCAGTATAAAAGTATAAATTAATAGCACCTCCACCTTCTGGAAATTCTGTGCTACGAATTCCCTCTTTTCTATCCATCTCTTCGTTTCTGCCTCGTTCCTTTTCTTCTTGTCACCTCCTTCTTGTCTTATTTTCTGCCTTTGTGGTCCATTCGCCTGCTCTTTTTTTTTTCTTCCAAAAACAGACTCATAAAAAAACAAACAATTCAGGGGGGACGGGTAGCCTTGTGATTAGAGTGATGTAGTTGTGATCTGTTGACTCAGATTCGAATCCCATTCAAGAGGATTTCTCCTCTGGAGTTAAGACCAGTGCCAACTCCACTCCCTCAAGTGTGTTTTTGGGGCGTTTTTGTGTGTTGGTGGGGCGTGTGTGTGTGTGTGTGCGGGGTTTTGTGTGTGGGGGGGAAAGCTTTGTTTAACAGTAGATGTATGATAAAAAATTTAAATTGCATTCGGGGGAATGTAGTTATTGGGATTTTTTTTCCCTCTTTCGGTTTTTTTTTTTCCTTTTGCAAAAACCATATTTTTTTAAATTGTTTTTATACTGTGTCCTTCCCAAAAATTAGATTTTTTTAAAAATGAAATAAATTATTTTAGGGTTCGTGTTTATATTTTAAAATTTTATATATTATACTTATATTTTATACCCGGGCTTATTTTTTTATTTCAGGGAAGAGAGAGAGGAGAGGGAGAGAGAGAAGGACGGAGAGAGGAGAAAAGGAGAGAGAGGAACGGGAAAACGGAACATTTTTTTGTTGCAAAAAGAATATTTTTTTTAAATTGTGTTTCAATTTTTTCCCCTTTCCCAACAAGACTTTTATTTTTAATGGAAATAGATTACTTTCGGGTGTTCAGTTTTCCCCTCTCTTTTCCTCGGGCTTTTTTTTTTTCCTCCCAACAGAGAGAGGGGAGAGAGAGGGGGAGAGAGGGGGGAGAGAGAGAAAAGGAGAGAGAGAGAGAGAGAGAGAGAGAGAGGTTTGAAGAGTGGAGAAAAGAAGGAAACAGGGGGGGAAAACGAGCGAACGAAAAAAAAAAAACAAAATTTGTTTTTTTTCCCGGGGGAGAAGACGGGGACATAGACAAAAGGACCTAGTCGACAAAACCGGGGACAGACAGACAAAAGAGGGGAGAGAGAGTGAGAGGAGAGAGAGAGAGAGAGGATGTGAGGGAGGACGGGAAGAGAGAGAGAGAGAGGGAGAGAGGAGGGGAAGAGAGAGAGAGCGAGAAAAAACAGGAAAACATAAGGAAAGAAAAATAATTTTTTCCCCTGGGGATATTTTTTGCAAAGCAAAACCTAAACCCCACCCCCACTACCCCCAAACCACCCAAGGAGCCAAACCACAACGGGAACAAAAGGAAATCAAAACTTTACCCAAATCTTCCCCGTGCCCAGCCACAACCCAAACGGCCCCTTCCCATTTCCCCCCAGAAAAACGGGCCTTTTTTGCCGTATTTACTATATTCTATACTACTACGCTGTACTACTATGCTACTACTATGCGGGCCTTACTACTACTACTGCTCTACAAACTACTACGTCCCAAGAGCTATCTTTCCCCTTTCCAGACGCGCAGCCCACACCCAGAAGAAGCCACCCGCGACCCAAGAAGGATGCATAAAGGCCATCCCCCAAAGGTCATCCCCGGGCCCGCTGCTTTCTTGGGGCTTTCGGGTTTTTTTTAAACGTCCTAAAAAGAGAAAACCCTGGCCCCATCTTCCTCTAGGGGTTTAAAAATTGCAAAAAGCACTGCAGAGTGGAGGGGTTCCGGAAAAAGGGCGGGTGAGGGTTTTCAAAATTTTAAAAAGGGTTTCACCCCTAAAGGGAAAGGGGTCAAAAACGCGGGAAAAATGCTGTGAGGCTGCAAAAAAAAAACCCCAAGCGTCTTCTTCCACACCCCACCAAAAAACCCATCCCCCAAAATCATCCACTTCGGGGATCATCCCCAAGCTATTTAGTTTTACCCGGCTAAAAAACGGGTTTACCCACACCACGTTTTGCAAAAAGGCGCTAAAACCCTGACAGATGGCTTTTCGTGAGGTCCCCCCAAGAAAAGGTTTGAGGTTGTTTTTTGATAAAATAATCAAAGTGCTTTTTTTCTTTGAACGGCTAAAGGGGATACCTACAAAAAAATTCAGGGGTTCAGGGAAAGCAGCAAATTTTCCTACTATTCACCCCAGCTTTCGGAAAACTTTCAGGAATGGAACTGCTGGGACCCGGAAAACAAGCACAAGAAGGGAAAATTCGGGCCCCGTGAGAAACGGGGTGCAGACAGCGCAGGGGAAAGGGCTGCAATTTTAAACAAATTTAAAACGTTGTTTTTAAAGGAGAGGTCACGACCCGAGGTTTTGATAAAAAATCAAAAACTGTTCTTCTCCTGCATGGGTTTGGGGCGGAAAAAAATTTTGTATTTTTTCCTCGCCGCAGGGTTAAACCCCGGTTTTTCCCAATGATTTTGAAGGGGTGTGGCTCCTCGTAAAGTGATGGGGTCAGTGTTCGGGAAGGGAGGTGACCGCTCCAATTCATCATTTCCCCAGGAAGTAAATTTTGTGTTATGACTAAAACAACCCGCCCCCCCCCCCCCCCCCCCCGCCCCCCCCCCCCCAAAAAAAAAAAAGGAAAAAATACAAAAACAAGGCACAACAAAAAAATGTACTAATCAAATGGCCCCAAGTTTTGAGGGGAAAAAAAAAAGCCCCTAAAGGTCAAGTTTGTGAGGGGGGAGCAATTATATAAAAAATGTACATTGAAATACTTGGAGGTGATTAAATGACTGGTGGGTACCCGTTGTTTTTATGGTGCTAGAAAACGTCCCCCCGGGTATCCCAATCCCTGAGGGGAGAGAGAGAGGAGGAGAAAAAGAGGAGAGAGAGAGAGAGAGGAGAGAGAGAGAGAGAGAGAGAAGAGGTACTATTTTCAGTATTTTAAAACCCCAGAAATGGGAGGTGCGGGATCCCCAGTGGTTTGAGCGTTTCAGTCATGATTGTGGTTTTTGGTTTCGGGCCACCACTGAGGCCCCCCCTTTCAAGATTTTCCCCTGGGAGTTATCTTGGGATGGGGACTAAAAACCCAAAAAGGGCCCCGTGTGCAAAACGCAGGCAGGAACATCTTGCCCCACACGTAAAAATCCTTTTTCCCGTTTTTTCAAAAAGAGTGGGCCCATTGGTCCCGGGGGGAAAACAGATGGAAAAATTTAAAAAACCCGCATACACACGGGGACTGGATGAAAAAAAAAAGCCAGGGAGTGCTTATTCCTTATCCTCGAAAATTTTTTTAAAAAAAAGCCCTTTTCGAGCGTTTTGATTTTTTTGGCTTTACAAATTCAGGCTTTTTAAAAATTTCCCAATACATTTTTTTAAACATTAAGTCACTTTCACGAAAGTATTTTCAGATGAAACTAAAACCCAAAGGGTCGCGTGGGGGAAAACGTAACGAAAAAAACCCTTTCCCCGCCTTTCGGAAGAGTAATTTGGCCCGTTGTGTGCCAGTTTTTTTGAAGGGGATGAAAAACTTTTCCCAAAACCCCCTTGGAAAAAGGGGGAGGGGGAATTTAAAAAACGGGAAAAAAAGGGAGCTATACTGTCTTTTGTAGGGAGCTTAGTAGGTGGTGTTCTGCGTTTTGGAAAGCTTACAACAGGCACAACGACACCCCAAATGACCGCAGCAGTGCGGGTCTCGACTGTTTGGCCCCTTCGGGGGGCTGACTTTAAAAAAACCCCCCCTTGTGAATTTTATTTATGTTCTTTTTATTTTGTTTTTTTTTTTAATTTCGAGGATTGGGGAAAAACCCTTATTTTTTTTTTTTTTTTTTACTTCATTCCCCGTGTGCATGCGGTTTCGTAACTTCTTTTCACCCATTCCCACAGGTACAAAATCCCTTTTTTCCGAAAGGCCTAAAAGGGTTTAACGGAGCCCCAAGAGTCCCTGCGCGCGTTCGCACACGAGCCCCTCGGTTTTTTTGCGTCTCTAAAGGGGACTTCTGGAGAGTAAAGGTGGGCCCAGTGCTGTTAACCCAGGCCAGGAAGAATCTTCCTGGAAAGGAATCTTGGGGGTTTGGCTCAAACCGGGTTTTCGAGCCAGCTTTTTGTAAGCCCCGGAGCGCAGCGTTCAGGCTCTGATCAAACCGCTGGGGCTATCCCCGCCCCTCCGCTGATTCACCCCGTGAGGTTTGCGAATGGGAATGTGGGTGGGGGGTTTTGGGCCAGAGAGGTTACTTGGGACGGGGAAACGCCCTTGGTAGAAGTTTTGCGAAAAAAAAGCACACCCTTTAAAGGGAGTTACCCCTGTGGGATGCCGGGGGCCCGTCAGTATAAAAAATATAAAAAAATAGCCCTCCACCCCTTTTGGGAAAATTTTGTGCTTTCGAATTCCCTTTTTTTTTCCCTCCCCTTCGTTTCTGCCCCGTTCCCTTTTTTTTTGTTTACCCCCTTCTTGTCTTTAATTTTTTGCCTTTGTGGTCCATTGCCCGCTCTTTTTTTTTTCTTCCAAAAAAAAGACTCATAAAAAAACAAAACAAATTTAGGGGGGACGGGTTTGCCTTGTGATTAGAGTGATGTAGTTGTGATCTGTTGACTCAATTCGAATCCCATTTTAAAAGGATTTCTCCTTGGAGTTAAGACCAGTGCCCCAAATCCACTCCCTCAAAAATCCCTTTGGAGGGGGGACTATAAGCCGAAGGGCCCGTGTGCGAAGCACGAGAAAATCTTGCCCCACACGTTAAAAAACCCGGGTTCCCCTTTTTGGAAAAAGTTTGGCTTATTGTGGGCTGTAGGAACGGAAAAAAAAAAATTTCATACACACAGGAACTGGATGAAAAAAAGCACATGGGGTGTTTAAACCATTTTCCCTCGAAATAAAAAAATCAAATTTAAAAAAAATTTCATAATATTTTCCCCCCACCCGAAAATTTGGATGCGCTGGGGCCCGAATTTTTCAGGCGCATAACGGGAGCACAACGTTTTTAAACCTTGTGACAGACGCAGTATTTGCTTTCTGAGAGTTTGAAGAAAGGGAAAAGGGAAAAAGAAAAAGAAAAAAGAAAAAGAACAACAACAACAACAAAAAAAAAAGAACAAGAACAAGAAGAAAGCAGTAATACAGCTGACATCTTCGGGTTACGATTCCCCCGATGAACTTTCATTTATCTCGCGTTAAATGAACCACGCTAAAACCCGGAGATGTCATTAGCAAATCCTTAGGGAAAAAAGTACTCTCATTTGAGCAAATAAAAAAACTATGATATACCTGGGAGATAAATTTTGGGAAAAAAAAGTGACACTAAAAAAAAAAATTTAAAACTACTAAAAAAAAATTTATTTAGCACGGGGCTTTATCGGGAAAAAACAAAACAAAGCGTATAATTTAAAATATTCTTTCACATGCAACCAAAAAACAATTTTAAAATTTTTTTTTCAAATTTAAAATGTACACACAGGGCATCATAAACACACACACACGCACGCACAAAACGCCGCACGGACTACACGCTCTCTGGGGGTAGGGCGGGTTTTTCTTTGATTGCCATCAATTGGTTTTAAAACACAATAAGTTGCCAGGGAGCTTTCACATGGTTCCCTACGCCAAAAGTTACAATTGTTTTTTCTGCTGCTGGGTCATGTTGGGAAAGCATTCGAATGGGGACAGGAAAGTCAGTGGGGAAAATTTAGAGCACTCGTCCCCCCAAACTAAAGTTTAAACAGCGTTTTGAGGGGTGGTTATACTTGGATGGGGGGACCCTTCCGTGTCCCTTTGGCTTCAGTTTCAGTTCCCCCCAAATTCACCCGCCGTAAATGTTACCTGCCCCTTTTTAGGGGTTTAGGGGAAGGGAAAACGCGAGGGAGAGGGAAAAGGGGCACCCCCCTAAAATGCTGGGACTAGAGAAAATAAAAAACCTCGCTTCGAACGGGGCCCCCCTGATTTTATGGAAAACTTTTACAATTTCACACAAATCAGAAAAAACCCGTTCTTTAAGTCCTTTCATGTGAAGCACTAATTTTGGCCCGGGAAAGGGAAAAAATTTTGTTCGAAGGTCTTAGTGGGAAGGGGGGGGGGGGGGGGGGTGAGGGGGGGCGGGCTAAAAAGGGGGTCGGGGGGTAAAAAGACAGAGAGAGGGTTACAATGCTAAAAATTGGAAAAAGAAGAAGACAAGGAAGGTTTAAAAAATGCTTTTTGAAAAAAAAAGGGGTGTTTTGACCTGAAAAATGATGTTCTATTCCCGAACTAAAAAGAAGGACAGAAGGGCGGGAAAAAGTTTTCCCCACCTGTAGTGTCTTCGGGGAAGCCCACATTCCAAAAAAAGGCCCGGGGGGGAGAAACCTGGATAGATGAGATTTTAAAAAGGATGGAAGACGAACTGTGGGTTTAGCGGGTGGATGGAAGGATGGATGGATGGATGGATTAACGGATGGATGGATGGAGGATGGATGGATGGTTGGTGGAAAGGGCGGGGAAAGGTGGATGGGGAAAATGGTGGGGGATGGTTTGGGGGATGGATTTGGGTGGATGGGTGGATGGATAGTTGGGGTGGAAGGGAAAAATGAAAGGGGTTTGGGTAGATGGGTGGGGAGTGGAAAAAGGGTTTTAAAAGACTGGGTTTTTTATAATTTTTGGGGGACTAAAATTTCTAATCGATCGATCCGGGGATCGCTTGTTGGATTTATTTTTTATTGGTTTATTGTTTGATCAGTCAGCCAAAAACCCAAACAGTCAGGGATGTCATTAAATGAATGACTGGTCGTTTGGGTTGACCATTGAAACAGGTGTCATAAAAACTGTTTTCCCATTTTTCCCCCATTCATACCCGCACACACACACACCCCACAAAACCACAACCCCACACACACACACACAAAACCAAAACCCCACACACAAGGTACAAAAAACCGGGGTTGGGCTCACAAAATATTGCGAAGGAACAGACAGTCAAAACCCTCCCTGATTCTACCAGGACGGGGGGGGGGACGGGATAGCCCGTGGTTTGGGAAATTTGCGCTCGCCAAATTAAAAACCCAGGGTTTTGTTCCCGTTCAAAGGGGGTCTTTTCCCCCGGGGTTTAAAATCAGTGCAGGGCCCACTTCCCCAAAAAATCCTTCGGATGAGACTATAAAAACCCAGGGGCCCCCCTTGCGAAAAGCAGGCCGGGAAAAATCTTGCGCACCGTTTTAAAACCCGTTCCGCTTTTCGTAAGGTAGGGATTATGTACCGGTTTGGGGAAAAGGGGACATTTAATTTACAAATCCGCATCACACGGGGGAAACCCGATGTAAAAAAAAAGGGACATGAGTGCTTTTTTCCATTTTTCCCCGTACAAAGAATAAAATTACAAATAAAAAAAAGTGATACCGTAGACTCCTCATGGCGAAAAAAAATTACCCCAGGGAAATGTAAAAAAAAAAAAATTTTAAAAAAAAAAGAATCCCACACTCTTTCCAGCAGACTGCAAACACACGTTTTTGCGTAAAAAATTCATTTTATTTTTTTTTTCTAGTTTTTTTTTTTTTCGAGGATTAAAAAAAAAAATTTAACAATCCTGTGCCTTTTTTTTTCTACATCCCGTTCTCGTGTGTATGCGGTTTTGGGCAATTTTTTCATCCTTTTTACCAGACAACCAATGGGGTACTTTTCCCGAAAGCGGATCAGGTTTTTTTTGTGTGTTTGGGAAAATGTTCTGTGTGCGTTCGCCCACGGGACCTCGGTTTTAGCCTCATGTAAAGACGGATGAACTGCAATCGCATACTGACAGAGGAAAGGGGGGCCATTTTAAGGACAGTTAAAATTTTCCCTTTTTCGGGTCAGACCAGTTGACTAGGGACATTTTGCCTGAAATCGAAAAAACAACAACAAAATACATAGATGAACTATAAAGCAAAAACAAATACAAACAAATAAACATAATAAAAATTTCTATCCTCATATATCTATCCATCATCATCTATCATCTATCTATCTATCATGTACATACATACATACTACATACTACAATTATATTTATATAATATATATATATATATTTTTTTAAAAATTATATATATATTTTAAAATAATATATAAAAAAATAATAAATATATATATAAATAAAAAATTATAATATATATAATATATATATATGCCTCATACATACATCATAATACAACATACATACATACATACATACATAATACTCATAAACATACTACATCATACTCAAAACTTC
This sequence comes from Rapana venosa, assembly GCA_028751875.1. Lineage (NCBI taxonomy): Eukaryota > Metazoa > Mollusca > Gastropoda > Neogastropoda > Muricidae > Rapana > Rapana venosa. The sequence continues at coordinate 46,018,005 of CM054145.1, forward strand.
AGCCCCCCTTTTCCACTCCATGGGCCCCCCGCAAAAGCCCAAGCCACACCTACTGCTGCATGCACCCTTTCTGAACCGTCCCGCGCGGTTTCCTTGGACCAACCTCCGTTTTTTTGCCCTTTGATTGCTTTTTTTTTTGGGGGGGGGGGGGGGGTAATTTTTGTGGTTCGTTCGGGTTTTTTGTTGTCGTTGATGATGCTGTTGGTGTTTTTTTACTTTTCGTCTGCCCCCAAAATTTGTACAAATCTCAAATAAAAGATAAAATGCATGAGCGGGCCCATAATGAACCCATGTCGGGCGCCAAAAATGAAACCCCTGTGCGGGGCCATAATGAATCCATGTGGGGGCCCCCTAATTAACCAGTGGGGGCCCCTAAATGTAATCCTGGGGGGGCGCCAAATGAAATCCATGTGGGGCGCCATAATGTAATCCATGGGGGGCCCATAATGAAATCCATGTGGGGGCGCCTAATGAAATCCATGTGCGGGGCCAAAATGTAATCCATGTGGGGGCCCCAATTTTGTAACCATGTGGGGGGCCCCATAATGAAAATTCCATGTGGGGGCGCCAAATGTAACCATTGCGGGCGCCTAATTAATCCATTGGGGGGCGCCTAATGAACCCTTACGGGCGCCATAATGAAAATCCTGTGGTACGAAATTGAGCCGTGTCATGAACACTTTGTCTTCCTTTTTTTGAAACCCTTGTTCTTTTTTTTTCCCCCAATTTTTTGAGAAACTGACATTAATTTTCCCGTCTGACCACCATCCCATGATTCTGTAGAAACGAACTGTTTTTTTGTATTTTTCCTATACAAAAACAATTTTTTTTTTTAAACAAAAATTTGCCCCAAAATAAGTTTTGGGTCAAACAGCACAAAAAAAAAAATTTTTTTTTTTCTTTTTGAACTTCGAACTAAATAAAACTTTGTAACATTGATTTGTTCAAAACTTTGTCAAAATTTGGGTTAAAAGTTTGAGTTATTGCAACTAGCATTAGGAAACGCACTGACAAACGTACTGGGTTGACTGAAAGGGCAAGGCGTGTGAAGGAATAGTGAATCGGATCCGGGGGGTGACTTGTCAGGCGCTAACGCATGCAGCCGACCATTTTCGTCATAAAAAGCAGTAACAATAGTTGCGTTTGCTTTCGAAAAGAAGTGAAAGCTTCCCGCAGTTTGGAAAAAAATTATATGACAAGAATGAATTGCTTTGACATAATTACATGCACACTTTTACATTACTTTTCCCGCTACTCCACTCATTCCCTGTCCAAAAGGGGAAAAACAGAAGAAACGCAACAAGTCTTTTTTTCCCTGTTCAGATCCCTTTTGTAGTAGAAGGTTTGCAGGGGTTTGGGGGGTCTTTTATGTTTCAAACCCCGTTTCTTTTGGGGGCCTCTTTTTTTCCCTTTCTTCACTGTTCCTTTTTAAGATGGGTTGTGCAAGGTTTGTGTCTTTGGGGGTGACCCAAACAATCATTTTCTCCTCTTATGGGGGAGAGCAAGGTTTTTTTTGGGGGCCCCCACGCTTTTTTTATTTCTTCTTTCACTGTTGTTGGGCTTTTGGGTTTTTGTATGATATTTTTAGGAGTCTTCTGTGGCCTTTTTTCTGAATGCTCGGGTTCTCCTCTCTAGCTCTGTTACAGAGTCCAGATTCCAGCCAAAAGGGGGAAAAACACGAGGGATTTGTAGAGGGGTATTTGGTGCAGAAGCTGATGTTGTTGTTTCTGATGATCCTCTCGAGTCTGGCTAGGGCAGATGTTGCTGTTGCAATGCAAGCTTTCCATGCTACAGTCTGCCAAAAAAAATATACTTGCTTCCTTGTTTGTCTCCTCTGTGTCGCCGAGATTCAGCGCACAGCTAGCTTTCCTACTTTCTGTTTTATGGACAATTTCTCAAGGGAGAGAAGAAACTAAGCAGTATCAGATTGTAGAGATTTTAATGTTAAATTTTGGGGGTGGATTTTGACAGAGATCGTGTCAAAGCTGTCTGCCAAAATGAGAAGTCTCCGCGTCATTGATTAGACTGTGATAGCTCTTCTTGACAGATAACTTTTTGTTTGGGGGCGGGGGGTATGAAAGAACAGAAAACCAAGAAGACACATTTCCATAGAGTCTTTCAAAAGAGGCTGGCGCAAACATTGCCATAGTTATTCAACAGCAGTGCAGGGCTCTTTTGGCTGGTGGCTTCACGGAGGCCTAGAAATCTCACCGTGAATTTGTATCTTGACAGAGCAAGACGACGAACCTAAGTATTGCTGGGGTGTGGAAATCAGAATGAAATTTTGTTTTAACTCGTTTGTATGTATGCTTCCTTGTCTGTCTGTCTGTCTGTCTGTCTGTCTGTCTTTATCAGCTTGAAGAAATTTAAGATTTCAGCAATTTTGATTGAGATCTTTGAGAAGCAAAATTTCGCAGAAAAAAAAGTCACTCTGATCGGGAAAAAATACAGTTAAAGACAGGAACAGAAAGAAAAAATAATAATGGGTGGCGTTGCTCTTGTGGTGACGCGCTTTCCCCTGAATTTCACGCAGAGAAATCAGCCGTGATTTAAAGTGTTATGAAAATGAATGAAATGAAATTTATTTATTTTTTATACGAAAGAATTGCTGGTTCAGGAACAGGAATATAAGCAGGTGACGCCACTGTTTTTACTGCAGTGGGCTGTATGCTTTTTTTTCGTGTACCTTACCTGATAAACTAGGCATCCATTCCCCGAAGTCGGAATGCGGCTACCATCACGGTGGGTTAAAAACGGTCGCATACGCAAAAGATCATCAATGGTGAACCTCATTTATTCACTTATTCTTTCATGTCGAGGATAATGGAATAAGCACTCGTGTGCGGGTGTATTTTTACATCCAGTCCCCGTGTGTATGCAGTTTTGTATAAGTTGTCATCCGTTCCCACCGGCACACACTGACCTACTTTTTCGAAAAGCAGAACGGATTTTCACGTGTGCGCAAGATATTCTGCGTGCGTTCGCAGGGGGTACATCGGAGCTCTTAGCTAAGCAACGAACAAGATCTATAGCATCCATACTCCGACTTCTGAGAATGTATCTCTCTCTCTCTGTCTCTCTCTTGCTCTGCCTTTTTCTGTCTTTCTCTGTCTCTCTGTCTGTCTCTCTGTTTCTATCTCTGTCTGTCTGTCTGCTGTCTGTCTGTCTGTCTGTCTGTCTGTCTGTCTCTCTCTCTCTCTCTCTCTTCTGATTTATAAACTCTCTCCCTCTCTCCTCTCTCTCTCTCTCTCTCTCTCTCTCTCTCTCGCTCTCTCTCTCTCTCTCTCTCACCTCTCATCTCTCTCTCTCTCTCTCTCCTCTCTCTCTCTCTCTCTCTCTCTCTCTCTAAAAAGATGGTCCGTAGTGGTACCAGGGTTATCGAAGTCATGCAGGAATGCGTTTGTCGGGCACATGCAGATGAGCTCTGAACGCTTCCGTAATTCCTCAGCCACGCTTTGACTGCCACTGTTTTTCACAATGCGACCAACAACCAGATCTATAAGTTTAAGACATTCACTAACATTAGAAAATATCCAGTTCACTAAAGACAGTCGTCAAGTAAAACTCATTGCATCGTACAATCATCTACGGACATGGAGAACTGCACTACACAACAGATATATCGACACACTCAAGTCAGACACCGCAACAACCAAATGGCTAGACTTAACACAATCACACGAAATCATACCAAATCTAGACACATATTCAACCACACTACCACCACAACTCTTCAAAACATTTCTACAGCTCTTCCTTGACGAGGCAAAACTCTTGACAATCACTGTGTACCACACGACAGGGACAATATTAATTCAAGGGAACACCTGTCGAGAGTGGCTAAATAAGGAATTCGAAATACTTAAAGACATTGTGAACTATATGTGTGATTGTTGTGCCAGTGACATGAACCCCACCAATCCCCCCTCCTCCCCTGTGCTTTTGGAACTGCCTGGCACATCATTTTCCATAACATCACCTGCGGCGTCACCTGCGGGGAGCCCTGTGTGCTTACAGGTACACAACACTTTGCCTGTCACTGCCATCCCCCTAAATGCAGTCAGTCCTGCCACCATGTTGCCAGGAGACAAACAGTCATCTGCGCCATCTCCTAACCCTATCCTCCCTTCCTCCTCAACTCCAAGCCTGCCCCCTCAGTGTTGGGACAAAGCCATCTCCACTGAACCATCTCCACAGCAACCCCAGCTCTCTTCTGTCCCTCCAGCTGACTCAATGAGTATAGACCATTCCTCCCCCCTATCCCACCCCCCTGAAGATGACACCCCTCTCCAACAAACCCCC
>CM054145.1:46022806-46032806 GCA_028751875.1 Rapana venosa
TCCAATGGTGTATGACATGTGTGGGGCCCTGTCAGGGTAAGGATAACGAGATGCCCTGAAACCACCGTCGTAATGATGAAGGACACTGAAAACTCTGAGGGGGGGTCGATAAAAACTGTTTAAAAACACTTTTTTAAAATCAAATCTAACCTTTTCAAACATACAATGGGAAAATTTTAATGGCTACAATTCCTTTTTTTGATTAAAAGTCAAATTGGCAAAGTGACAGCCCCTTTCCCCTTTTTTTGGGGCCCTCTCTCCTTTTTACTTGGCGATTAAGACTCATTTCGTAAAAACGGGTCACATTTAGATTCTGGTTGTGGGTTATACAGATGAAAGATGAGCGGCTTCCCCATAAAGTTTATAAGATGTCAGTTCTTTTGCATGAAAGGAACAAGAGATCATGGGCCTCATCATTATGTTTCTTCCTGTACCATATGGTTTTAGTGATCTTGGGAAATCAAGGAGTAGGTGATAAGAAAATGTTTATTAAATGCTAAAGGAAGGGTTTAACTGCTGTTTATGTTCGGGAGGACAAAAAGTATCCACACTCACGAAAATACACTGTTACCAACATTAAATCTAACTTTTCTGTGCCACTTTTTCTACAACAATTAAACATAAAAACAAGGAATTGTCTGATACGTTTACGCCAGGGTCTCTCAGTTGAAAGTACAAAAACTGCGTTTCAGAAGGAATTTGTCAAAGCAACCTAATGTGTCCAGTATTTTCATGCGCACGAAACAGAAATCCACATTGTTTTAAAGTGTGTCCAGCATACACCGACATCGGGGAACAGTTTATTGCAAAAAAAGTATTACAATAGTCTATCATTGTTTAAGTTAACTATTTTACTTGCATCTGAAAATTGATGATTATAAATCGTCTTGCAAATTTTTTGTTATGAAAGCATTTAAATAACGCGCTTACTAGCACAGAGCAAGTTTAACGAAAATCTATAATGCATGTATTTGTTTTGTATCAAACGCTGTGTCTTGTGTGATTATTGTTTATGTACACCCCCAGTGATAGGGGCCCCATAGCCTAATCATTAAACGATTCAGATTTTCAAAAGTTCTCCTCTCTCTCTCTCCTCTCTCTCATCCCTCTCTCTCTCTCTCTCTCTCTCATCTCTCTCTCTCTCTCCTCTCCTCTCTCACTCCTCCCTTAATGAGAGAACATTTTGTTATGCAGAAAGCTCGCCATAGATAAATATTGTCGTTTCAATAATATTCCAATGAATAACAGCGCATTAATGTAGGGCTACGAACTCTGACTTACATCCACAACTGTCATACATTGGGCCAGAATCGGAATGCGGCTACCTAAAATCATAGCAAAAACGGTCGCAAACGCAAAACCTAAATTGGGGGCCTTCGAGCTCTGGCCAAAAAACAATCCCCCTCCCCTGAACCCCCCCCCCCCCCCAAAAAAAAAAAAAAAAAAAAAATCACCCCAACTCTTCAGTGTCTTAAGAAGCAACACAATGGCATTAGTTATCTTTAAAATGTAGGCTTATGCAACCCAACAACAAAAAATCTACCCAAACTTCTTTATTTTTTAATTCGCTTATGTGGAGTATAATGGAAAAAAGCACTCACGTATTAATTTTACAGCCAGTCCCCGTGTGTTGTCAGTTTTGTACACTTAGTCATCCGTTCCCACCGGCACACAATATTCTACTTATTTTTCCCGAAAAGATAGGTTTTAAACGTGTGCTCAAAATATTCTGCGTGCGTTCGCACACGAAACCTCTCAAAACTCCAAAAGGGGGAGGGGGGCGGGGAATCCCCTTCAACGGGATTCAAACCTCGGTAAGCAGATCCCGAGCACAATGCGCAACGCTCTAACCACCTGGCTATCCAGACCCCCACACTTCACTGCAACAAGAGGTGTCCTTCACCTTCACCGTTACCTATCCCGAAGTCCCGTGGACTGGTGGAGGCACCACTGAAGATTTTGCAACCAGCTTCCTCCACTCCCCGCGGTCCTCAGCTTTCCCCGTAGCAAATCGTTCCCACTCAAGGCCAGTCCACTCTCTGGTGTTGGTTGTCTTGCCATCGTTTCCTCTCTCTCTCTCTCTCTCTCTCCTCTCTCTCTCCTCTCCCTCTCTCTCCCTCTCCCCTCTCTCTCTCTCATCCTCCTCTCTCCTCTCCTCTCTCCTTGTACTGTGTTTCCTGTAGGACCGTCTTTGTTAGTTTTTTTTATTTTTAATTTTATTTTTTTATCATTTTATTATCCCTGAACCCCCCCCCCCCACAACACACACACACACTCACACAACACATACATACACACACTCACTCACATCACTCACTCACTCATACCTCTCCCTCAATGACTGTATAGGTTTAGATTTCTTCTTTGTTTTGTTTCTTGTTTTTATTGTGTGGATGTATGGGTATTAAAATTATTTCATTATCATGACATATAATTTGAAACGAATGTAATCTAAAATGAGTGTTGATGGGATCGCATACTGTTTTGGGAATTATATATTGGATATTATCTCTGAAATACACACACACTCTCTCTCCGTCTCTCTGTCTCTCTCTCACCTTTTATCGTCTCGCTTATAGTTATATTGTATCCTGATGAAGGATTCATATTTTATATTTTCAATACTTTATTGGACTTGCCTCTGTACTTAAGTTTTAATCAGTGCCCTATTTCAATATCTTATAGTTATGTGTAACAAGTATGTGTACCATTTGACATTGTGTAGATGTTTATCTTTATGACTTATTAAGTTTGGTTGTGTTATTTTTCTTGGCTCTGTTGTTGTTCTTGTTGTTGTTGTTTGTCTGTTTTTTCTCTTTTATCTTCTTCTGTTGGTTTGGTTTTTCTTTCTCTTTTGTTTGTTTGTTTGGTTAGGCTTTTTTGGGGGTGGGGTGGGGTGGTATTTTAGGGTTTTCTTTTATTTGCTTGCTTTGGGGGGGGGGGGTGTTGTTGGGGGGAGCTGTTTTGAAAAGGTTATTTCCCCTTGTTTTTATTGTGAGACTGTATAAGTATTGGCTATTATTATTAAGATGTATCCCTAACGGCAGGACTGATGTAAAAAGGCACATATGTGCTTATTCATTATCCTCGAAATAAAAGAATTTGTCATTGTCATTGTCATTGTCTCTTCTCTCTCTCTCTCTCCTCTCTCTCTCTCTCTCTCTCTCTCTCTCTTCTGATTCATAAACTAACTCTCTCTCTCTCTCTCTCTCTCTCTCTCTCTCTCTCTTCTGATTTATAAACTCTCCTCTCTCTCCTCTCTCTCTATCATTCATAAACCTTCTCCTCTCTCTCTCTCTCCTCTCTCTTCTGATTATAAACACATCTCTCCTCTCTCTCCTCTCTCTCCTCTCTCTCATCGTTTCACTCTCTCTCTCCTCTCATCCCTCTCTCTCTCTCTCCTCTCTCTCTCCTCTCTCTCTCTCTCTGTCAATGTGGGCGGGAAGTGTATGTGTGACTCTGTTTCTGATTTATAAACACACTCTCTCTCTCTCTCTCCCACTCTCTCTCTCTCTCTCTCTCGCTCTCTCTCTCTCTCTCTTCTCTCTCTCTCTCTCTCTCTCTCTCTGGGGTGAGCAGTTTTCACTTGTGGAGGCAAGAGGTGTTTTGGGCTGCTCTTCATTATTTATACTTAATTTTGTTAATCATTCATTATATGGTTACTATTGCAGTATAAAAATTTGTCTGACAGATACTAGTAAGTACAATGCCTGCAGAGGTACTGGCTTTTTGCCATACATGCGGTCGTTTTTCCACAATTTATACTTCTTTCATGACCAAACCTGCAAAGCTGTCAACTGCTAGGCAAGTCTACTCACAGAAAGCAAAGAAAGCTCAGACACAGTGTGTGCTGCTGACTGTTATACTTTTTCAACTTTTGCTGTGTGCTGGGGACATAGAACAGAATCCTGGTCCTGATCATGAAACAGAAACACAACTCCAGTCCATGTTTAACCAGCAATATCACAAATTGTTTACTCTCTTTGACCAGAAACTAAATGAACGTTTCCAGTCATTTGGTGATGGACTTCTGAACAAACTGGAAAGTATATGTCGTGCTATCCAAGAACAAGTGCAAGCTTTACATACAAGAACAACAAAGCTGGAGGAAGATTTTGCTGGCATAGTCCAAGAACAGACTAAGACTCAGGCAGCGATGAGCAATACAGAAGAACAGCTTGCTACAGTAGCAGCCGACCTCGAAGACAAAATAGACAAACTCGAGGCGCATTCTCGGCAAAACAATCTCCGGTTTTTCAGCATTCCAGAGGGTGGTGATGAAGACGACCATGCCTGTAGCATGAATGTGCTTGATGCCATAGAAACTGCAGTGCCAGGAAGACGATGGAATCAGGAAGACATTGTGTCTGCACATCGTCTGGGGAGGAAAAGGAATGAAAACAGGAGACGACCACGCCCAGTCCTGGTGCAGTTTTGCAGGTGGAGGGACAAAATGGACATCTTAACTAAGGGATGAGAAAGACTGCTGAACAAAGGAATTCAGATTGCAGGAGATCTGACAACAAGGCAGCAGAACATTGTGAAAGAACACAAAGAAAGAGGCATCTGTGCCTACTACAAAGGCAACCAGCTGGTGGTGGCAGAACCCCTTCACTATCGGCCCCTGAGTCGTGGAACTTTTGCCGAAGTTGTTTGCCGCGATGCCCCTAGCAGCAGAAAAGGAAAATCCAACATGGACCATCAGCGGGAGCAAAGAAGAACTACGCAAGAAGACCAATTCCCCAAAGAAGATTACCATCAGTATCCCTATGATCGCACAGGGAATACCAAATCACCATCGTCATCAGGGCCCTTCTTCTTGGCATGAGGCACCTAGCTTCTATGGCAATTACTGGGGTGATGATGGGGGATTGGGACTACAGATACAGCCCATATAGCTGGCAATATTACACCGGCTACCAGGATTTCCGTGATGGTCCCTACCATGTCAACCAGCCATGCAACCTGGAGAACCTGGCTTCTGTGCCAGGTGAGGCTACTAGCGACAAGCAGACAGTAACATCGGGAAAGAATTCCTGCCGTCCCTGTGGATCAACACCAGGACAATCAGCTATGTCATCTGACTGTCAGCTGAGCAACTCGCAGTCTCCACAGGACGTGGCTGCCGAGGTGGTCACAGGAGTGACCACAGCTGAGGAGGGGGTGGCTGCAGACACCAGGGCCAGTGGTGCTGGAGTCAGTTCTAGCACCAGTGCATCCCCTGTTCTGTCGCCAGAGGCATCAGACATACCACCAGGGACTGTGCCCACACAACATGGTGCTCCTCAGGGGGAACCAGTTGGCTTCCCTCAGCCATCCTGGTGACAGCCCTGCATTATCCAGTGATCCATAGCAACCAGGGACCTTGTCCACGCAGCATGCATACTGAGGGGAAGCAGAGAGCCCTGCTCAACTTCCAGGGACAGCTCCACATCCAGTGAACCACAGTGGTGTGGGCTGTATCCACACAGCCTGATGGCACAGAGGGGAACCAGACCGCTGTACTCGCCTCCCTGGGGACAGCTTCACATCATCCTGTGGGGAGATGGCTGATGGTGCTCATGCTGATGTCAACCGTCTGCTTGCTTCACCTGGACTTTTTGAAGTTGATGGGCAGAATGAGGAAGATACTGTTGGCATGACAGGTGCAGATCTTGGGACTGTGGATTCAGATGTTACCACCCATGCCACACCAAAGGACACTGTTCCAAACAAACCAGGCCCTTCCAACAGCAGCAACAAGAAGCAGAAGACAAATGCTGCCCCGCGGTCCAAGAAAGACAACACAGTATCAAATGGCCCAGCCAGCTCTGATGGTGCACTCAAACACAAACGTTTGTCTGACACCGAAAGACGTTTAAGAAGCAAGTCTGTGGTTTCAACAGCAAGTGAAAGAAGACAGTTAACTTTATCAGAAAGCATGTCGAACAAAAGCAGCAAAAACACCAACAAACAAAGCAACAATAGATAGGATAAAGGCCTGGTCCATACCACACCTGACATTAATCCTAGTACACAAAAAAGTCATTTGCGTTTTGTTTCATATAATATTGAAGGAGTAGCAAGTTTGTATGATCCTGATGTGCAGACATATTTGGCAAGTTTTGATTTTGTCTTTTAGTTGAAACTTTTGTAACAATATTTCCTCAGGCACAACAGTTTGTTTCCTGATCATGATATGTTTATATCACCTGCAGTTAGTTTATCAGGTGCTGCTACTGCACGATTGTCTGGTAGTCTAATTCTGTTGGTTAAAAAAGAATTTGCTTCTCATGTTGAAAGTATTACTTTAGAATATGACAATGTAATTGTTTTGCAACTTTCTAAAAACTTTTTGAAACTGAACTACTTGTAGTCTTAGTCGGTGCTTACTTGTCCCCCCCCCCCCCCCCCCCACCACTCATCTGATTACTATCAAGAAACAGACATATACAATGGTGTTGCTATGTTAGAACATTGTATTCTTGATGTGATCGAGATATTAGGTGATGTTCTGTTCATCTTATTTAGTGATTTCAATGCTCGAACTGGCAATGAAAATTCTGATGATTCTGATGCTGTAGAGAGTATTATTGATAGTTTTGATTATCGTGAGGATGCTTGTGCACAGATCTTTCAGGCTTCTAGAGACTACACATTGAATGGTTTTGGTAGATATCTTTTGAATGTTTGTGATGAACTTGACTTATGTATCATGAATGGTTTATTTGGTGATGTAAATTCTTCCAGTTTCACTTACATTTCTCCTACTGGATGCAGTGTTGTGGATTATTTCATTGTATCAAAGGCATTACTACAGTTTTCACTAAGAATGAATGTTGGCCAAAGAGTTGAGTCAAAACTTATGCCAGTTGAACTCTATTTTAATTGTGATGACCCAAATAAAAAATTAGAAATAAAGCTTGAAAATTTCAAAGTAGATAAATTTGTATGGAAAAAAGAAAAGTATATGAATTCTTAGGAAAAATTAGTTCAGTTGAAGTAAGGCAGACTTTTGATAAAGCAGAAAACTTTATTGATACGAATATTAATGAGTCAATAACCACATTTTAACAAAGGTCTTCTTAAAGCAGGCTCATGTATGAAGACAGTAATACACATAGGACAGAAAAAGTCTCAAAAATGGTTTGATAAAGAATGTAGAGAGAGTAGAAAATTAGTTAGACAGAAGTTAAGAAAATTTAACAATACTAACAACCCTGATGACAATATATTGTATCAGGAAAACCGTAGACAGTACAAAGAATTACTAAGGCAGAAAAAGGCAAAGTACCGCAGCGATCTGCTCCACTCACTACAAGAAAATACTAACAATCCTTCAGAGTTTTGGTCAAAAATTAAGAAATATTTGAGTACAAAGAGTTCAACACCTAACACTATAAGCAATTGCAATGGTTTGAACATTTTCATGGCCTGTTAATGACAAGAACAGACCGAGAGAAAAGTATTGAAAATGCTGAAATTAATGGAAATGTAATTTCTGACACTGAAAAATTAGAGCAGGACATCTCTGAAAATGAAGTTTATGCAGCTATAAAGCATTAAAGAATGGCGAGTCTGCAGGGCCAGATGGTGTCATAGGTGAAATTCTTTAAAAATTGTGCTTCATCTCTTGTGCCCTATCTAAACAAAATTTTCAATAAATTATCTTCGACAGAACTTATCCCCTGTCCTGACAGAATCTGTAATCCAGCCAATACATAAAAGGCGATACAAACAACCCAGATAACTACCGAGGAATATCTCTTTTAAATATCTCAAGCAAGTTATACAGCCAAATACTTAACAACCGTTTGAATGAGTGGATTGAAGAAAATAAGTTGATAGGAGAATACCAAGCAGGCTTCCATAAAAGGTACAGTACAATCGACCATATCTTTACAATATTTTCAACAATACAAACGCAATTGGTTTATCATTAAAAGTTATATGTAGCTTTCATAGATTTTAGAAAAGCTTTCGACTCAATAGATAGGACTAAACTGTGGAATGTTCTGGAAAAGAAAGGACTTAAGGGCAATATTAGAATGTATAAAGCAATAGTTAGTATGAATAACATTGTGCAGGCAAAGGTCAGAGTTAGGGGGGAGTTTACAGAGTCTTTTAGTGTGTCCACTGGGAGTCAAACAAGGAGAAATATGTAGCCCTGTATTATTTTTACTGCTATTGGTGAAGTAGCAAGAAACGTGCCCAGCGTGGAGGCATGCATCCAGTTATTTCCTGACTTTGTTGAAATATGTTATTAATGTTTGCTGATGATGTTATTCTGTGTCAGATTCTGTGTGTGCTTACAAAGCAACTAAATGTTCCTCATGAGACAGCACAAAAAATAGGTCTAAACGTTAATTTAGCAAAATCGAAATATAGTTTTGTTAGAAATGGTGGTCATTAGCACTAATGAGAAATGTCCTATGGACTGATTGCATGAAGGTTGTAAATGCATACAAATATCTTGGCATAATTCTGTCCACTAGACTGTCATTTTCACATGCTCTGACTGATATGGCAAGTCGAGCAAGAAAAGGTATCATAAGCATTTTGAGACTACTTAATACACTTGGGGAAAAATCTCATAAGTTATTCTTTAAATTATTTGACACACAAATACAGCCTATGTTGACTTATGGTGCAGAGGTCTGGGGATTAAATACTGACCTGAAAATTGTTGAACGTGTACACCTCTTTGCTATCAAGCACTTTCTAAATGTGAGCATTAGAACTCCTAATGACCTAGTTTACAGTGAAACAGTAGATACCCACTTTTTGTTAACATATTCACAAAGGCAATTTAGATTCTGGTTGTGGGTTATACAGATGAGAGATGAGCGGCTTCCCCATAAAGTTTAAAAGATGTCAGTTCTTTTGCATGAAAGGAACAAGAGATCATGGGCTCATCATTATGTTTCTTCCTGTACCAGTATGTTTTAGTGATGCTTGGGAAAATCAAGGAGTAGGTGATGAGAAAATGTTTATTAAAATGCTAAAGGAACGGTTAACTGCTGTTTATGTTCAGGAGTGGACAGAAAGTATCCACACTCACGAAAGATACACTGTGTACTCAACATTTAAATCTAACTTTTCTGTGCCACTTTTTCTACAACATATTAAACATATAAAAGCAAGGAATTGTCTGATACGATTACGCCTAGGTGTCTCTCAGTTGAAAGTACATAAACTGCGTTTCAGAAGGAATTTGTCAGAAGCAGACCTAATGTGTCCAGTATGTCAGTGCGGCACAGAAACAGAAATCCACATTGTATTAGTGTGTCCAGCATACACCGACATCAGGGAACAGTTTATTGCAAAAAAAGTATTACAATAGTCTATCATTGTTTAAGTTAACTATGTTACTTGCATCTGAAAATATGATGATTATAAATCGTCTTGCTAATTTTGTTATGAAAGCATTTGATAAGCGCAGCATACTAGCAGCAGAGCAAGTTTAACGGAATATCTAGTAATGCATGTATTTGTTTTGTATCAAACGCTGTGTCTTGTGTGATTATTTGTTTATGTACACCCCAGTGATATGGGCCATAGGCCTAATCATTAAACGATTCAGAGTTCAGAGTTCTCTCTCTCTCTCTCTCTCTCTCTCTCTCTCTCTCTCTCTCTCTCTCTCTCTCACTCTCTCCTGTAATGGAGAGAACAGTTTTGTTATGCAGAAAGCTCGCCATAGATAAATAGTTGTCGTTTCAATAATATTCCAATGAATAACAGCGCATTAATGTAGGTCTACGAACTCTGACTTACATCCACAACTGTCAATACATTGGGCCAGAAGTCGGAATGCGGCTACCTACATCATAGGCAAAAACGGTCGCAAACGCAAAACCTTAAGATTGGGGACCTTCGGAGCTCTGGCCAAAGAAACAATCCCCCTCCCCCTGAACCCCCCCCCCCCCCCCCCCCCAAAAAAAAAAAAAAAAAAAAAAAAACACCCCAACCTTCAGTGTCTTAAAAAAGGACCCAATGGCTTTAAATTTTTCTTTAAAATGTA
>CM054145.1:46037806-46047806 GCA_028751875.1 Rapana venosa
AAGAAGTTAAGAACTTTCTTAGCTTTAGTTGCCATATATTCAATATGTTGATTCCACGTTAACTTAGAAGTAAGGAATACTCCTAAGAATTTCACTGCTTGTTTGATTTCTAGATTCTCCATTTATTCGAAAATAGTAGAACTTGTGGGTCAACAAACGTTATTAAAAAGACAAGGTTGGTTTTTTCAGGGAAAAGTGAAAGACCATTCTCAAAAAGATAACCACTAATTTTTCAAGTTCTTTTGATATTACTTTTTGATAAAAAATTTAACTGTCTTTTGGGTGTTTTTCTTTTTCATCGTAACATCCATCCACATACATATATCGTCAGCATATTGTACAATAACAACATTGCTTGATAAAAATCTAGGAAGGTCATATAGTAAAATGTTGAATAGATAAGGTGATATTACTGAACCTTGCGGATACCCATGTCTGGTGACCTTGAGGTTAGAATAATAATTCCCAACTTTAGCTTGAATGATTCTTTCTGACAGAAAGCTTTTAATATAGAAGTAAATATTGCCAGAAAGGCCAATAGATTTCAGTTTATAAAGCAATCTCTCATGCCACACATGATCATATGCTTTATGTACGTCAAAAAATGTGGCAAGTACATTCTTCCTTCGAGCAAACTGGTATTTAACTTGAGTGGTTAATTTAACTAAATGATCAACTGTAGATCTACCCTTACGAAAACCTGCCTGATTTACGGGTATATTGTTATTTTTATCACAAAAATATGTCAGTCTGTTTAAGATTTTTTTTTTCTATCACCTTCCCTGTATGTGAAGTTAATGCTATTGGTCTATAGTTATTCTCATCGCTTGTGGTCTTTCCTTGCTTTGATACCGGTATCAAAACGGAATGTTTCCACAATCGAGGTAAGACTCCATGAATCCAGCAGCGTTGAAAGAGATCTAATAATAGAAGTAACCAATTATTAGGGAGATGCCTTAGTAGTTCATTAGATATTGAATCTCTACCTACTGATGTATTTTTAGTAGGAAGAGAGAAGATTACATCTCTTACTTCTTGCAATTCACATAGTGTGTATTATCGCATTCTGGATCTAAATATTCGTCTTTCTGTACCTCAGTTTCTTTAAACGTTTTAGATTCATCTGAAAGGTTTTGAGTGCTCATAGAATCAGAAAACATATTTACGAAAATTTCAGCTTTTTCTGAATCAGAAAGAACTTCTTTTTCCTGTATTTTGATCGGACAATTCTGTAAACAAACCCCATTTTTCATATCATTGAATTTTTTCCACACCTTTTTTAGATCTGTATAGTTGAAAAACGTCTTTTGTACAGAAACTACTCAAAAACTGGCGCTTAGCTTGTGCTATAATACTCTTGCGTGCAAAGTTTGCTCTTTTCATCAAGAGATGATTTTTTTCATTGCGCTCTTTTATATAGTTTTTATATTTTTCTTTTTTCTCATTAACAGCTTTCTGACAAGAATCATTCCACCATATGTTACCTGAATGTTTGTTGGATTTTAAAGATGAAAATTTTGGAATTGAACCATCAGCAGCTTGTAAAACTGTATCTGTAAAATTTTTGTAAAAAATGTCCACATCATCATTTTTAATGTGTTCTGTATTTACTGCTGTTAAAATAGTATTAAATTTATTCCAATTCGCAAGATCATAATTAAATTTTGGGATAGCGTCTTTATCATTACTATATCCACAAGAATGGTCATTAAGGGTAATTATAATTGGTAAGTGATCACTCCCTAAAGTGTTGGTGTGTGTTTCCCATTTACAATTTGGAGCAAGCACAGGAGAAATGAAAGACAAGTCAATGGCACTTGCCCTATGACTAGCAATATCTGGGATTCTGGTTACATTACCATCATTTAATAAATAAAGGCAAGAATCTACTATATTTTCAACAAATCTCTTACTTGTTATTGATGTGCTGCCCTTATCCCAAAAAGGAGAGTGAGCATTAAAGTCGCCAACGTGTGTATGTATGTGTGTGTGTGTGTGTTCCTACGCGCACGTTCGCGTACGCCCGCGCTTGCTTGCGCGTATGCCAGCGCGCCCGCTCATCTGTCTGTCTGTTGGTTTTAATTTTCACCCTCTCCTTTAGTTTACGTTATATAGATAAATAGCAATGCTTAAGTATTAAAGCACTGGCTGTATTGGATGGTGAGCTTTGACCAGCACAGAAAACAGAAGCACCTGTGTTTCTCCAAAATCATCAATACTACCACTCTCTGTCTCTCTGTCTCTCTGTCTCTCTGTCTCTGTCTCTCTCTCTCTCTCTCTCTCTCTCTTCTCTCTCTCTCTCTCTCTCTCCTTCTCTCTCTCCTTCTCTCTCTTCTCTCTCTCTCTCTCTCTCTCTCTCTCTCTCTCTCTCTCTCTCTCTCTCTCTCTCTTGCGCACACGTTAAATCCTGTTCCGCTTTTCGTAAGAGTAGGCCATTGTGTGCCGGTGGGAACAGATGACAGAATTCATAAAATCCGGATACACACGGGGACTGGATGTAAAAAAAAAGCACATAAGTGCTTATTCCATTATCCTCGATATAAAAGAATGGATCAATGAATCTCTCCCTCTCTCTCTCTCTCTATCTGTGTCAAGTCATGGATATGAGTACACACTCGACTGGTACAGTGGTCACTTTGCTGTTTTCTTTTTTTTAAACCGACCGCCTTCATCTCCCTCAGCTAAACACAGCACAGCTGGGAAGTTCACCAAACGGTGAGACTGTGTGTATGCCACCAGTTTTGGGCCCATCATGAAGGTAACCGCATTACGACTTCGGAGATAAAGGTAAAGATGTGTTCCCATAACCTATATTAAGGTCGTAGGGGAGCGAGGAGGCGTCAGAGACCTCAGCTTCTTTAAGGGCCAGCACATTGAGGGCGGCGGCGCCCATCTCCTCTCCCTCACTGCTTTACCTTCCCTGACCCTAAAGAAGGCAGGTACCCATTTACAGCTGGGTGAACTGGAGGGGGGGGGGGGGGGGGGGGGGAGGGGCCCTGAGGGGGGGACTTTACTGAAGGACAAAGCGCACAAACGGTCACCCATCCAACTGGTAAACCCCGCTCGACGCTGCTTAACCTTAGCTGGGGGGAAAGCGAGTGCTCTGACCACTGAGCTATCCCAGTTCGGAGATAACTTTCCGTTTAAATCAAAAGGTAGCCGCATTACGAGTTGGGGAATAGCTCTCATTTGAATGGAGGGTAGCCGCATTACGAGTTCGGAGATAGCTTTCGTTTCAATCAGCCGCCAGGTCTCCTAAGCTGGTGAAGTAAGGCATGCGCTGCAGGCCACGTCTCTGCTTGCGGGGTTGCGTGTTAAAGGATTCCTGCGCTACACCGAAGCCTTTGGCGAAACCTTGTGGGCAAGAAGTGGTTTGGTTTGGACGAGGGGCAGCGGGCTAGCTAGGCAGGAACTGACCTCATGCAGTGGGGAAGGGAACAGCCTCTCTCTCTCTCTCTCTCTCTCTCCAAAATATAATGTAATATAATATAATATAATATAAATAATATAATATAATATAATATAATATAATATAATATAATATAATAATAATATAATATAATATAATATAATATAATATATAGCCGTCAGCACCTGGGTTTTATCAAAGTTCTTGATTAAAACCATTGACGCTGGGGGCAACAGCAAAGTGAGAGGCTGTATGACCAGTGGCTTTCTTTCCCACTCATGGAATTCCACTTTACATCTTAGTCTTTAGTGATCGACTATGACTCTCTGACTAGGAGGCTTGACTCGCACAGTCCTTATGTGCTGCAGCCCTAGTGGGGGCTAGTTGGCCTTTGGAGAACATCTCCAACGCTGACTGTCCTTATGCCCACTTGGCCGAGAGAGTGGGGATGTGCTGTGGGCAAGGCATCTCCACTATAATCAAATTTCTGCCCAGTTTCCAAAACAGCAGCTGCCTCCTCTGCTGTTTTGGAGGTCATCGTCGGACACGACGGACAAACATACATACATACATACAATATAATATAATATAATATAATATAGTATAATATAATATAATATAATATAATATAATATAATATAATATAATATAATATAATATAATATAAAGGCCAACCTGCGTTGGCAACGTGTTACATCGATGTATCATGCATGTACAGAGTTATCTAGCGTAGTGGTCTCCCCTGATTTGTTCTTTTTTTTTTTAAAGTAAGTCGGCTAAGTTCTTTCTGTCGGTCTGTGTCTGTGGTGTCTGTGTCTGTGTCTGTTGTTTGATTCTTGTCTGCGTTTCTCTCTCTGTCTCTCTATTTCTCTGTGTCTGTCTGTTTCTCTGTCTGTCTCTGTGTCTGTCTGCCTGTCTGTGTCTTTGTATCTGTGTGTGTGCGTGCGTGCGTGCGTGCGCGCGCGCGTGTGTGTGTCTGTGTGACTGTCTGTCTGTCTGTCTGTCTGTCTGTCTCTCTCTCTCTCTCTCTCTCTCTCTCTCTCTCTCCCCTTCTCTCTCTTTATCTCTATCTATCTATCTATCTATCTATCTATCTATCTTTCTGTCTGTCTGTTTGTCTGTCTGTCTGTCTATCTATATTATCTTTCTGTCTCTCTATTATAGACATGTATCCAATCTACCGTTTATCTCTAAAGTCCTTGAAAAAGTTGTTCTGATACAACTCAATAGCCACCTTCATTCAAAAAGACTCCTTCCCCCTTTTCAGTCTGCCTATCGCGCCAACCATAGCACCGAAATCATCCTAGTCCACACCTTAAACACGCTTCTATATGCGTCTGACTCCGGAAAAATCTCCCTTCTCACTCTTCTCGACTTATCTGCAGCCTTCGACACTAGAGAGCACTCAATTCTTCTCTCCTGTCTCCAAAAGACGTTTGGTATTAAAGGCACACCCCTCACCTGGTTCAGTTCATACCTTACAGATCGATTCCACACAGTTGCAGTAAACAAGATTCAATCAACACCCGCCAAACTGGAATGTGGAGTTCCACAGGGATCAGTTCTTGGCCCTGTTCTTTTCACACTCTACACGGCTCCTCTTTCACACATAATAAATCGTCATCAGATCGACCATCATTTCTATGCAAATGACTCTCAAATACCTAGCAGTGATACTCATGAAAATCTGCCCTCTCTCTTGATTAATATGTCCTACTGCCTTCAAGATATCCAAATTTGGATGATACAGAACAAGTTACAGCTTAATCAGATAAAACCAAACACAAACTCTCTTCCATTACAAAAGCTTCAATATAATTCGGCAATACGTCTGTTCCTCTATCTGCTGCTGTGAAATATCTCGGGGTCGTTATAGACAACACATTCTCCATGCAAAAATTTATCACCCAAACCTGCTAGTCGTGCTGCTATCAATTGCGGCGCATCAGTGCAGTTCGGAAGTACCTGTCCACTGATGCAACATCCAAACTAGTCACGTCTCTCATTCTCTCACGTCTGGAATATTGCAATTCTCTTCTGGCTGGTCTCCCAGCATCATCTATCCACTCCCTTCAACGTATACAACACTCTGCAGCTCGCCTAGTCCTCAGAAAGAAAAACATATGAGCACATTACTCTTCTCTTGCGATCTCTCCACTGGTTGCCTGTGCCACAGAGAGTAAACTATAAGATCAGTACCCTCTGTTACAAATGTCTCCATAAAACAGCACCTTCCTACCTCTGTGAATGTCTTCACCTGTACACTCCTCGTTCCCTCCGCTCTGATGCAGATACCTTGTGCTTAAGAATACCTAGATTCAACCAGTCCACCGTTGGCCGTCGTTCTTTCTCTGTTTCTGGTCCATCGATCTGGAATGACCTCCCTCTCTACCTTCGTCAAAAGCCTTATGACGCTTTTAAATCAGGCCTCAAGACACATTTATTTCAAACCTTAGATTCTCCCCTCTTGTTCCATTTCATTTTTGTCCTGGCCTCAACAGCCCAAACCCCATCACCCTGCCGAGTGTACAACCTTTATGTGTGCGCGCGCGCGCGCGCGCGTGTGTGTGTGTGTGTGTGTGTGTGTGTGTGTGTGTGTGTGTGTGTGTGTGTGTGTGTGTGTGTGTGTGTGTGTGTGTGTGTGTGTGTGTGTGTGTGTGTGTGTGTGTGTGTGTGTGCAAGCGTGTATGTATACACATGAATTTGTTTTTAAAAAACCACCACCACCCCCAAAAAAACCCCAACAACTATTAATTGTAACTGGCTGCATATGAATGAGTAGGATGAATGAAAGCGCTTTGATTTGATTTTTTGCAAGATATAGCACTATATAAATTCCATTTCTTCTTCTTCTTCTTCTTCTTCTTCTTCTTCTTTGCATTCTTCTTCTTCTTCTTCTTTGCATTCTTCTTCTCTTCTTCTTCTTCTTCTTCTTTTCTTCTTCTTCTTCTTCTTCTTCTTCTTCTTCTTCTTCTTCTTCTTTATTATTATTATTATTATTATCGATCTCTATCTATCTACCTATTTATTTATCTACCTATCTATCTATCTATTTTTGGCTTAAGGAGTTCTAGCTTTTAACATGACATCTTTTCATAATGTGATAAAGAATTTCGATTTTTCCTTTAGTTTCATTTCTGTTTCAGCTGTGTGTCTTCCCATTTTTTTCTCATAGAAAACACACAAAATGACACCTTCAAACCCACATGTCCTGATCCTATTGAAAATGTATGTCATACAAGAAATAAACCCAAATCGTCTGGTAGTTTCGGTTGTTTAAAAAAAATGTTTTGTTCTTTTTAGCTAGCTTGGTTTTTGTGGATTTTTTCTGTTTTTTTAGGGAAAGGGGATACCAGTTTGAAAAGCTTCTGAATTCAGTTAAATTTTAAACAACAACAAAACAACGCAAACGAAAGTGGTACGGGCACGTCACACGAACATCTGGACTGGCCAAGACTGTCCTACTACAGGGAACAGTACAAGGAGGGAGACGAAGAGGCAGACAGAGAAAAACAACATACAGAGAGTGGACTGACTGGCCTTGAGTGGAACGATTTACTACGAAAGCAGAGGATCGCGGGGAGTGAAGGAAGCTGGTTGCTAAAATCTTCATTGGTGCCCCCACGGTCCACGGGACTACGAGATAGGTGAAGGTGAGGTGAGAGGTGAGAATGTCAAAGTCCTTCGGATGAGACTATAAACCGAGGCCCCGTGTTCGAACGCATGCAGAACATCTTGCGCACACGTTAAATCCTGTTCCGCTTTTCGGAAGAGTAGGCCATTGTGTGCCGGTGGAAACAGATGACAAAATTTACAAAACCGCATACACACGGGGACTAGATGTAAAAAAGCACATTATCCTCGACATAAAAGAATAAATAAATAAATAAATAAAATAAATAATACCAGTTTGCAGAATCATTAAATCGCAAATGGCGGAAATGACAAAATAGAAATGAACGGGGGCAAAGAGGTTAATGTTCAGTTTTCTATGAAAACTGTTCTGTTGGCTGAGTGACTTAGAGAGGAACTCAGAGGAGGGAGATAATCATCATAATCATCATAATAATAAATGATTGATGATGATGATGATGATGATGATGATGATGATGATGATGATGATGTGTGGAATTTATAATAGTGCTGAGTCTTGTAAAACAAACAAATCGAAGTGCCTTGCACTCAAATTATTTACATGCATACAACTTTCCTCAAATACCCCATATAGTAGATTTCAAATGTATGCGCGCACAGAGGGGGATGGGGGGAGGGGGGGGGGGGAACGGGATAGCCTAGTGGTTAGAAACATTGCGCTCGCAATCTGACGACCCGGGTTCGATTCTCGTTCAAGGGGGATATTTTCCCCTGGAGTTAACATCAGTGCATACTCCACTCTCCCCAAAAGTCCTTTGGATGAGACTTTAAACCGAGGACACGTGCGCGAACGCACGCAGAACATCTTGCGCACACGTTAAATCCTGTTCCGCTTTTCGTAAGAGTAGGCCATTGTGTGCCGGTGGGAACAGACGAAAACATTTACAAAACTGCATGCATACGGGGGCTGGATGTAAAACAAAACACACATAAGGGCTTATTTCATTATCCTCGATATAAAATAATTGAATAAAATAAAAATAAATAAAATAAAACACACACATACATGCGCGCGAACACACTTAGGTGGAGATGAAAAAATAGGGACAGATATGAGGAGAAACTCTCAGGTATGAAATAAGCGCGTTTTGAGGCTGGATTTGAAAATATCAAATAATAATAATAATAATAATGTATGGAATTTATATAGCGCTGAATCTTGTAAAGCAACAAATCAAAGCGCTCAGATTTTATTTCATACCACTTTAAGTCACGGCAGATTTCTCTCCGTGAAATTCGGGCTGCTCTCCCCGGGGAGAGCAGGAGAACGCGTCGCCACTTAGCGCTGCGCCACCCTTTCACCCTTTTTTTTTTTTTTTTTTTTTCCTGCAGCTGTATTTGTTTCCCTATCAGATTGGCTTTTTTCTAAGAATTTTGCCAGGGACAACTCTCTTGTTGCCGTGGGTTTTTTTACGTGCGCTAAATAATTACGTGTAACACACGAATGAAGGCTTTTGGCGAAGAGAAAGAGGGAGGTCATTCCAGGCGGATGGATCAGAAACAGAAAAAAGAGATCCCGTATCCCCATGGATTATAATTATAACTGTTCCAGTTTCGTGCTGGTACTAGGTAACTCAGGCCCAAATCCTCCTCAGTTACCGATGTAACTAACGTGACAGAATCAAGAAAGGTCAAGGTGTTCCCATAACTTATGCGGTCGTTGGGGGAATGAGGCGTCAGAGACCTAAATTCTCCAGGGGCCAGCATATTGAGGGCTGCGCCCATCTCCACTCGCTCTATGCTCTACCTTCCCTGTCCATAAAAAAAGGGCAGGGAACCCATTTACAGCTGGGGGAACTAGGGGAACTGTACTGAAGCCACGGCGCGCAAACCGTCACCCATCCACTTTGGTAACAACCACGCTCAATGTAATGCTGCTTAAGTAACCTTAGCTTGGGAACAGCGGGTGATCTGACCACGGAACTGACTATCCAGTCCATGCTGTACTATTCTGAAATGTCACAAGGGGATGTTTATCTTTATCCACAACAAGCTTCTAGCGAACTAACCTGTATCCTACCTTAAAGGTAGGGGGCGGCAGAGCCTAGTGGTTAAGAGCGTTGTGCTCGTGATCTTTCAGACCGGGATCGAACCACTACGGAGTCACCCGATTTTAGGGGATTTACCCCCTGGAGCTAACATCGGGACTGACTCCATTCCCCCCAAAAGTTGATAAACCGAGGTCCCGTTTGACAACATACGCATAAATAAGCTTCCCCCATCAATGACACCATGTGTGGTGATCTGAATGCTAGTCTTTTGAATGAGACGATAAACCGAAGTCCCGTGTGTGTTATACACAATATTTTAACGCACGTACAAGAACCCACGGCAACAAGAGAGTTGTTCCTGGCAACATTCTGTAGAGAAAAGCCACTCTGATAGGGAAACAAATATAGTTGACGACAGGAAAGGGAAAAATATAATGGGTGGCGCTGCTCTTGTGGCGACTTGCTCTCCCCGGGGAAAGCAGCCCGAATTTAACGCAGAGAAATTAGTTGTGACTTGACATGAAAATGGAAAAAAAAAATGAATGTCTTTGTCTCTCTATTTATCGGGGTGGGTGGGGTGGGTGGGGTGGGGGGTGGGGTAGGCTGGTGGTTAGAACATTGCACTTGCCATTTGACAGCCCGGGTTTGAGCCCAGGTTCGACCCACTACGGAGACACCTTTCCATGAGGATTTTTTTTTCTCTTGGAGTTAGCGTTGATGCCCACTCCTCACCCCCGAAAGTCCTTGGGGTGAGACTATAAACCGAGGCCCTGTGTGCGAACGCACGCAGAACATCTGGCGCACACGTTAAATCCTGTTCCCCCTTTCGGAAAAGTAGGTCTTTGTGAACTGGGGGAAGGATGAGAACATTGAAAAATCCGCATACACACGGGTACTAGATGTAAAAAAAACAACAACAACACACGAGTGCTTATTCGATTATCCT
>CM054145.1:46052806-46060306 GCA_028751875.1 Rapana venosa
GATGATCATAATAATAATAATAATATTAATAATAATAAATAATAATAATAATAACAATGATAATAATAAATGGAATGTATAGAGCGCTATATCTTGACTGTGTAGCCTGTCACCCAGCTCTCGTCAGCCACTCAAAGTAGAAGTAGAACAGACCGTGCAGAATATACCAACTTTCTTTTTTTTAAGGTTTTTATTTTTTATTTTATACCGCTTTTTAAGTCACGGCAGATTTCTCTGCATGAAATTCACCTTCTTTTTTTTTTTCGTTGTATTTTTTATTTTGAACAACTTTTTATGTTTTCACGGTAGATTTCTCTGCGTGGAATTCATTTTTATTCTTAGTTATATATGTATATATATAACATTTTGTTGTTGTTTTTTTGTTTTTTTTTACACCACTTTTTAAGTCACGGCAGATTTGACTGCGTGAAATTCGGGCTGCTCCCCCCCCCCCCCCCCCCCCCGGGAAGAGCGCGTCGCCACAAGATCAGCGCCACCCGTTATTTTTTTTTTCTTTTCCTGTCTGCAACTATATTTGTTTCCCTATCAGACTGGCTTTTTTTTCTGCACAATTTTGCCAAGGATAACTATCTTGTTGCCGTGGGTTCTTTTACGTGCGCAAAATAGTTATGTGTAAGACACAAGAACTCGGTTTATTATCGCCTCATCCGAAAGGCTAGCAGCAAGACCACTACTTATGGTCAAATGGGTGTTGGGGGAGAGGTGGGGGGGGGGGGGGGATGAGAAGTTCGGGTCCACACGGGGATCAAACCACCGCACACTTCCGATCCGGACTTTTGGCTTTCTAGGTATGTGCGTTACCTGTAGACCACCGATGCACTGTAAACCTGGTCACCGTATTTCAGTTTGTTTGTTCAGCTGTTTTTTTTAGCTCATTTTCCTCTGCTGAAGAATGGCAAGTTTCCTGTGGTCTTAGACAGCAGATTTTCTTTTCTTTTCTTTTTGGTTTTTTTGTTTGTTTGATATATCTGGAATCATCATAATTTTTTTTATCATCTGGTTTTGGTGCACAAGGGTGTAGTAAATCAAGATTCTCTGATTCACAGAGGAACATTTATTTATTTATTTATTTATTAATAATAATAATAATATATGGAATTTATGTAGTGCTGAATCTTGTAAAAACAAACAAATCGAAGCGCTTTCACTCAAATCATTTACACGCATGCAACTCTCCTTAAACATAATGAACAACAGATTTCAAATCCATGCGCGCACGCACGCACGCACGCACGCACGCACACACACACACACACACACACCACACACACACACACACTCGCAAACACACTTAGGAGGTGAAGGATGCTGTTGAAAATTAGGGACAGATATGAGGGAAAGTCTCAGGTAGAAAATAAGTGTTTTGAGGCTTTTATTTATTTATTTGTTTACGTATTTATTTCTTTATTTAGCTATTTATTTACTCTTTTATTTCGAGGATAATGCAATAAGCACTATTGTACTGTGTTACATCCAGTCCCTGTGTGTATGCGGTTTTCTAAATTTTGTCACCTTCCTACCTGCACACAGTGGCTTATTCTTTGAAAAAACCGGAACAGGTTTTAACGTGTGCGCAAGATCAAGTCATGATCAATGATAACAAAGACAAGATGCAAGATCACACAGACCAGCTCACTGCATGCTGTGAAACCTATGGCATAAAAATCAGCGTAAGCAAGACCGAAGCCATGACAGTCAGTAGAACTCCAGAAAAGCTCAAAATCAACATCAACGGAGCTCAACTAAAGTGGACGACTGAATTCAAGCAATATATTCACAGAAGATGGAAAACTGGACAGAGAAATAGAAACACGCTGTCAAAAAGCAAACGCAGTCAGCTATCAACGTGCCCCACTTCTGCGACATCCTAACATCCCTATGAGCACCAAGGCAAAGCTGATCAACGCCATCTTCCTGCCAACTCTCACTTACCAGTGCCAGACATGGCCCCTGACAAAAGCCCTGGAGCAGAAACTGGTAACGTGTGAGATGAAGTGCTTGAGGAAAGCCGTTAACAAGACCAGGAGAGACAAAATAAGAAACGAGGTGATCAGAGACATGGTAGGAGCCACACCCGTCCTACACCATATTGAACAACAACGAACCAAGTGGTTCGGGCACCTCACACGGATGCCGCCAAACCAGCCAGCCTTGCGTGCTTACAACTTGAGGTACTCTGGCACGAGGGCCAGAGGTAGACCCAGGCGACGCTGGAGTGATTCCGTGGCAGAAACACTGAAAGTCCATGGATTGTCCCTCCTTCAAGCTACCCGCCTTGCAACAGACAGACATTTATATCTCCCTGCGACGCCACAGAGTACAAGCGGAAGGAAAAAGTAAAGTAAGTTTGAGGCTTTTATTTATTTATTTGTTTACGTATTTATTTATTTATTTATCTATTAATTTTTTTTATTCTTTTATTTCAAGGATAATGCAACAAGCACTATTGTGCTGTGTTACATCCAGTTCCCGTGTGTATGTGGTTTTGTAAATTTTGTCATCCTTCCTACCTGTACACAGTGGCTTATTCTTTTTTAAAAAAAAAACGGAACAGGTTTTAACGTGTGCGCAAGATGTTCTGCGTGCGTTCCGCACGCAGGACCTTGGTTTATCATCGTTTTATCTGAGGGACATTTTTTTTGGGGGGTGGGGGTTGAAGGGGGTGGAGTCATGCTGGTATGATCACAAGCTTAAACAGACTCCTTTGAAATTAAAAGTTTGTTATTATCCTTCTGAAAATTGTGAACGATCTGTCTGTAATACTGTGTTCGTATACGCGGTACACACACACACACACACACACACACAACACACACACACACACACACACACACGCGCGCGCATGCGCGCGCGCGCGCACACACCACACCACACCACATAACAACACACAAACACACAAAACACACATACATACACATACATACACAACAAACAAACACAAACAACACTCAAACAACACACATACAACAAACAACAAATAAACAACAAGCAAACAACACACAAACAAGCAACATAAAAACACACAAAACAACAACACAAACAACACACACACAAACACACACACACACACACAACAACACACACACACACACACAAACAAACAACACACACATACACAAACAAGCAACACACACACAAACAACACACACAAACAACATACACAAACAACATACACACATACACAAACAAACAACACACACAAACAAACAACAACCAAAACAACACATAAAACACCACAAAACACACACCACACACACACCCCAACACACACACACACACACACAACACACACACACACACACACACACACACACACACACACGCCGATCAATGAACCACACTGGTGTTAAACCTATCAACTCTTCTGTTGATCATCACGTGTGGTATGTTGTATCAAACTGTTACAACACTGATCTGCAGTCACCATCATTACATACAATCATAGAACTACTTTCCTCTTTCCCCTGTAACATGCTAGAACACACGGACGTGTTGGCATCTGTTGGTTCGAGAATCTCGTTCCAAAGGATTTTTCCTCTTGAGTTAAACATCAATGCCAACTTCACTCCATTCCCCCACCCCCACCCCCAAAGTCCTTCGGATGAGACTATAAACTGAGGTCCTGCGTGTGAACGCACGCAGAACATCTTTCGCACACGTTAAAACCCGTTCCGCTTTTTCGGAAGAGTAGCCCATTGTGTGCCGGTGGGAAGAGATGACAGAATTTACAAAACTGCATACACACGGGGAATGAATGTTAAAAAAAGCACATGAGTGCTTATTCCATTAATCTCGAAATAAGAAAAATAATGAATTAATTAAATTAAACAAATGACTGACTGACTGCCTGACTGACTGACTGACTGACTGACTGAATAAATAAATCTGAACTATGTCAGAGTTCTGTAGACTGCAAGACTCTTCAGGCAAAACACCTGGAGAAAGAGACAAAGCAAATCAGTGGCTTAGAGACAACGCACCTGCCTAGAAAGCAAACAAGTTCAGGTGCAATCCTTGTTTGTGCCTGGACAACCCCCCCCCCCCCTCATCCGCTTAGAGGGTGAGTGGTGATCCTTGTGCTAGTCTTTTGGATGAGATGATAAACCAAGCTACAAGGTCCCGTGTGTATATACATGTACGAAAGAGTCGTCCCTGGCAAAATTCTGTAGAAAAAACCCAACTCTGATAGGGAAACATGCACACACTCGCAGACAGGCAAAAAGAAAAGAAAAGAATGAGTGACGCTGCTCTTGTGGTGATGCACTCTCCCCAGAAAGAGAGCTGGCCGAATTTCACGCAGCGAAATTTGCAATGACTTAAACTTGACTTACTTGACTTATGCCTCTTGGTTCCTTGGGGAACATAGGGCTGCAACAACACCCCTCCAACGAACTCGGTTTTGGGAGATCCTCTTCAGCTCGGCCCATGTCATTCCGGCTGCCTTCGTTTCTTCGTCAAAAACTTCTGGGCCAGGTCTGTTTTGCAATGACTTAAAAGTGGTATAAAAATTACAGATACGGAAGGTAGCCAACTGCTGGCAGAACTGCTGGCTGGTGCAGCATTTGCCTGATTTTGTGGCTCTTGATGTGCAAGGCCTTGGTTCGGTCTCAGCTGAACTGGATTGGTCGCTTCTTTCTGAAATACCGTGTGTGTGAACCCCTTCTTCTTCTTCGGCTTCTTCTTCTTCTTCGCAATTCTTCTTCTTCTTCTTCGCAATTCTTCTTCTTCTTCTTCGCAATTCTTCTTCTTCTTCTTCTACTTCTTCTTCTTCTTCTTCGTCGTCGTCGTCGTCGTCGTCGTCGTCTTCTTCTTTCTTCTTCTTCGCAATTCTTCTTCTTCTTCGCAATTCTTCTTCTTCTTCGCAATTCTTCTTCTTCTTCGCAATTCTTCTTCTTCTTCTTCGCAATTCTTCTTCCTCTTCTTCTTCTTCGCAATTCTTCTTCTTCTTCTTCTTCGCAATTCTTTTTCTTCTTCTTCTTCTTCTTCGCAATTCTTCTTCTTCGCAATTCTTCTTCTTCTTCTTCTTCGCAATTCTTCTTCTTCTTCTTCTTCTTCTTCTTCCTCTTCTTCTTCGCAATTCTTTTTCTTCTTTCTGCTTCTTCTTCTTCTTCTTCTTCTTCAAATTCTTCTTCTTCTTCTTCTTCTTTGCAATTTTTCTTCTTCGCAATTCTTCTTCTTCTTCTTTGCAATTCTTCTTCTTCTTCTTCGCAATTCTTCTTTCTTCGCAATTCTTTTCGCAATTCTTCTTCTTCTTCTTCGCAATTCTTCTTCTTCGTTGTCTTGTTGTTGTTCTTCTTCTTCTTCTTCTTTTTCTTCCTTGCATTCTTCTTCTTCTTCTTCTTCTTCTTCTTCTTCCTCTTCTTCTTCTTTTTCTTCTTTTTCTTCTTGTTCTCTTCTTCTTCTTCTTCTTCTTCTTAGGAAGGTGGCAAGATAGTTAAGACGTTTGCCTGCCAACAAGTAAACCGTGAGGTTCTGGGTTCGATTCCCAGCCTCGCTCTATCTTCCCAGTTTGACAAAAAAATCGAACTGAATATCAAAGTCCTTCGGATGAGACTATAAACCAAGGCCCCGTTTTCGAACGCATGCAGAACATCTTGCGCACACGTTAAATCCTGTTCCGCTTTTTGAAAGAGTAGGCCATTGTGTGCCGGTGGGATCAGATGATAAAATTTACAAAACCGCATATACACGGGGACTGGATGTAAAATAGCATATGAGTGCTTATTCCATTATCCTCGATATAAAATAACAAATAAATAAATAAATGCTCAGACAGCAACTATTGTCTGTCAAATAATCAAACGTGAGTTTTGCTGCCATTAAGTGCCTAACACATCAGGCCCAGCACATCCGATTTCGGCATGGGAGAGAATTCTGATCTTTTAAATCTTTCTGGGGGAACGAAATGGGCAGGAGAATGGACCGAGAAGGCAAAAAGGAGGACAAGAAGGAGGTACACAGGAGAAAAGGAAGAAGGCAGAAGCGAAGAGAGGGATAGAAGAGAGGGAATTCTTAGCACAGAATTTCCAGAAAGAGGGGATGCTGGTTAAACAGACAGGCGCCCGGCATCTCCACGGAGGAAGGTGTGTGATTCGGTACAGGGGTCCGACATATTTCTGGATGGTTGAAGACGAACCAGTTCCTCTCGTGGCATAAGATTTGTGCTATCAATGGAACCATATTATAGTAAAATCAGGTCATTTTTGTCATTTTAATTTCCAGCTGTTAACGTCGCTGTTGATAAGCTAGGTGCTCAAAGTTTGGTGGGGGGCTTTTAGGTGCTGGCAGCCCAGTAACTGGCATTGAGGAGATTTTTACAGAAACTTTCCTACAGCCCACATATTCTTCTTTTAAATTGACAATGTTTATTTGTTGATTGTTTTTAGGTATATGTGTAGCCCTTGTGTATTTATCGTGTTTTTGAGATAATAAAATATTCATATTCATACTCTCTGTCTTTGTAACATATCGTGACCAGATGAGAGAGACGAGAGAGAGAAGAGAGAGAGAAGAGAGAGGAGGAGAGAGAGAGAAGAGAGAGAGAGAGAGAGAGAGAGAGAGAGTAGAGAGGAGAAGAGAGAGAGAGAGAGAGAGAGGAGAGAGAGGAGAGAGAGGAGGGGGAGGGGGGGGAGGGAGAGGGCAGACAGGTAGGCAGGCAGAGATCCAAGAGAATCAAATCTGCCTGGCTTAAAAAATGGATTTTCTGGCTGACAGTTATTAAACTTGAACCAGAAGCTACCTTTGCACAGCATTTGTTTTGTTTTGTTTTGATTATAATTATTATATAGCCCCAGCGGAGCTATCCCGATTTAGTGACTGTGGTAGCCCACAAGTCATCCCAATTTGGCAACACGGGCCACCCACCCCCCAAAAAAACCCAACCAAACAAACTCCAACAACAACAAAACATTCAACACCCAGCGTTGAGTACGTAACAATACAAACGCAACGTAATAATGCTATGCAATGCTATGCATCAATATTACTGTCATGGCATAACAGTCCAGATGAGAATCTTTATTATCTATTTTTTTAATGTTTTAATTTTTTGTTTGTTACTCTTTCATTTCGAGGATATTGGAATAAGCACTCATACGCTTTTTTTCATCAAGTCTCCGTGTGTATGCAGTTTTGGACATTTGGTCATTCGTTCCCACCGGCACACAATGGCCTACTCTTCCGAAAAGCGGAACGGTTTTTAACGTGTGCGCAAGATGTTCTGCGTGCGTTCGCACACGAGGCCTCGGTTTATAATCTCATCCGAAGGACTTTTGGGGGAGGGGGGAGTCAGCACTGATGTTAACTCCAGAGGAAAAAAATACTCTTGAACGGGAATTGAACCCCGGGTCAGCAGATCACGAGCGCAATGTTCTAACCACGTCCCCCGTTTCTTTAGAAACTCTGAGTGGTTCTGATGTCATGGGTTTGAATGTTGATGGTGCCTGGTGATATACATAGTTATGGAAATTCTTTTTTACT
>CM054145.1:46065306-46117806 GCA_028751875.1 Rapana venosa
AGTTCCGCTATTTTCAAGCAATGTAGTGTATACCGTATTGTTGTCCATTTTTGTTGTTTGTTTCCCCGTAATAAAATATTCTTTTTGTTCACGATATTTCTACTAAAAGGCCATACTCTGCACAGAGTACTCATTTTACGTCTGCGTTATCTATCCGACTGCTTATCCATCTTTGTCTACGTCTCTGTCAGTCTATTTCCTTGTTTTATATTAAAAATTTTATCCGAAATAAGCGCTTTAACCAACCAAATTTACCTAAATCGCTTTGACACCTGAATTATTATACCATTGTGGTTTGGGTGTTGTTGATGAAAACCTATTTGAAATGAATGCAAGATACGCCATTGTAGTTTTTGAGGTCGTCAAGTACATGGGAGTTTCATGGTAACTTACTGAGTTATGTGTGTGTTGTTGTTTTTTAAAGTCTCTTTTCGTCGTTTCTAATGCCACTCCTTTTTGTGAATAAATGGCTGCTCATTGAAAAGAGCTTATACAGGGTTCAGACTCGCGCGCGCGCGTGTGTGTGCGCACGCGCGCGTCTATATGTATTGAATTGTACTGGATAGTACACTGCATTTAAAACAGCGAATTTCCCCGCGTGAAATTCGGGATGCTCTCCCCGGGGATCGAATTGTATTAAATTGAATTGTATTGAACTCTACTTTCGACTGCAGCAAATCTCTCTGCATGAAACTCAGGCAGGCTGTTCTCCCCTGAGAGAGCATGCTATCACAAGAGCAGCACCACCAATGATTTGTATGTGAATTGTTCTGTCTGCAAGTGCCTTTGTTTTCCAACGACAGTGAGTTTTTCTGCGGAACTTTGCCAGAGGGCAACTATCTAGAAAACGATCATTCGCATGTTCGATCCCTGTGTGACCCCGGGCTTTTCTTCCATCCACTAGACCCTGAGTGGTAGTCTGGGCGCTAGTCTTTGGGATGAAACGATTAAACCGAGGTCCCGTGTGTAACACGGATCTTGCGACCTTAAAAGAAGACACGGGAGCAAGAGAGTTGTCCTTAGTTAAATTCTGTAAGGAGGGAAAAGGCACTATAATAGGGTGTACGTTAAAATGTTGTTTTGAAATATTGAAGTTGTCATAATGAATTCTTACCAGATCACTCCGCACGTCTTCACTCCAAAGTGTTCAATAGCATTCAATCGTTCACTTCTTTTTCCTTCTAAATCAGTGGTCATTTATTTGCACAAAATCAAGTCATTATTTTGCAAGAAGACAGTACCATAGTGTCGCAAAGCATTCAGTCATTCACTTCTTTTTTGTTCTAAATCAGTAGTCATTTATGTGCATAAAATCAAATCTACATGGTATTAGATAGTGTCTAAAAGCATTCAATTCTTTGATGTTCTAAATCAGTAGTCATTTATTTGCACAAAATCAAATCTATATATTGCAAGACAGCAATAGTGTATCATAGTGTCCGAAAGCATTAAATCATTTTTTTCTTTTGTTTTCTAAATTAGTAGTCATTTATGTCACAAAATCACATCTATAATTATGCTGTTAGGGTCCGAAAGCATCCAATCATTCATGTCTTTGATGTTCTAAATCAGCAGTCAATTATTTGCACAAAGTCAAATCTATACGTTGCAAGGTAGCAGTATCATAGTTTTTGAAAGCATTCAATCATTCACTTCTTTTATGTTCAAAATCAGCAGCCATGAATTTGCACAAAATCGATCTAATTGGTGTTAGATATCAGTACTGCATTAAAAGTGTCCGAAAGCATTCAATCATTCAGCTCTTTGATGTTCTATATCAGCAGTCATTCATGCGCACAAAATCAAGTCTATATGTTGCTATAAATTAGCAGTATCATAGTGTGAGAAAGCATTCATTGAGTTCTTTGATGTAAGTTAGCAGTATCATAGTGTCTGAATTCATTTATTCAGGGTTTTTTTGATGTTCTAAATTAGTAGCCATTTATTTGCACAAAATCAAATCTATAGGCGCAAGATCAAACAGCAGCTTTGTTGGAGGCTACACCTGACCTCCAGAAGTGACCAAATCCAATGCCCATGATGAGCTCAACAACGTGCACATTAATTTTCTAACAGTTTTTCTCACACCTTTGTCTGACCAGACACATCAAAACCTCCAGCCAAAATAGATCTTGATATTAATTCAATATAAAGCAGATAAAACGAAATAAACACCACATTTTCTTCGTTTCTCGGGTCCGTGGTAAGATTTTGCGTATGCGACCTTTTATCCACCATTAAGGTAACCGCATTCCGACTTCGGGAATGTGTCTAAGTACGACACGTGTGTTCATGCATATGTTTTCTTAATTTTGCATCCGTTCCTACGGCACGAAACTGCCTACTCTTGCGAAAGGTAGAACTTTTTTTAACGTGTGTTTAAAATGTTCTGCGTGCGTTTGCACACGGGACCTCGGTTTATAATCTCATCCAAATGACACTGAGGGGAGTGGAGCCAGTACTGATGTTAGCTCCTTGGTGATGGGGGGGGGGGGGGAGGATCCCCATCGAACAGGTGTCTTGTTGGTGGCTCTAACCTAGGCCGTCAGATCACGAGAAAAGCGCTCTAACCACTAGGCTATCCCGACCCTCTTCATAAAAATGAAGCACTGTGGAACACACAGTATCCTAAAGGCAAATTGCCAGGTAACCTATGTACATTACAGGAAATCAACACAAAGCATTATAACAAAAACTGACGCCAAACAAACCTAGCCTTTAAAGAACATTGAAAGGCAAGTCAACGACTGAAACTGTAAAGAACATTACCTTACAAGGAAGAAAAATGAGAGACAATAAAACATCTAAATGTCAGATTTGTGTCACTGAAATTAATTCTACTCAATGAGAAATCTCGCATGAAGGGTAGCTGATGAACCAATCCACATGTGTCCATAGTTTTATTGTGTTCTCAGGCAGATGAAAAAAGATCCATAGTAAAAGTGATAAAAAGGCAATGTTGTCCCACATAAACACGACATGGTTAAATATCTTTCTCATGATTATCTGCAAAGACGTGGAAATACAAAGTAATTTAGGCAACACTTTCAAGATTGTACCTGCAATGTGAATTATACCTATGTCGTCCCATTCTTTTCAATGAAGCACACCATGCTCACTTTGGGTAGGAGCTGGATGAAGTCTGAAAAACACCTCACATCTATGACTGTTACGGGAGTCGAACCAGAGATTTTCTATGAAGAACCCAACACTCTAGCCACTGTGGCTAGTGTAACACTCCAAACTCTGTTCTGCAGTGCCGCATGACAATTTATATAATTATAGTATAGCAGTTAAAACACTGGCAGTTTTCTTTGTGACAGCCAGGTTGCAATTCTCAAAGACAAAACTACATAACACTGCGCTGGTATTTTTTTAACAGTTTCATTTTATCCATTGTATAAATCTATGTTCTTTTTCCACGAGAGTGGCTTTTTGCATAGAAGTAAAACATTGAGAAATGCCGTACCACCCAATATGCAACATGGAAAAAATTGTGTGAGAACTGAACATCACGTAATTCACAAAATGGCTTAAACGTTAGCCGTAATGATCACAACAAGAAGGTAACTAAGTCTTCACCAATATCATAATTCAGTCCAAAATAGTAACTCAAACATCAAAAAGAACTTTGACGTGAAAAATGGCTAAACATTCGGGAAAAGCCAACTAGTGATGAAGTGCTGTGCTACAGGTTACACATAAGGGTTAGGTTGCAGGGGCATGTAGTATCTTGTATTAAGTGCCAATCAGAAAAAAAAAATGTTTGCTGGTTTTTAGATTTTTCAAAGTATGAGAAAATGCAGTGTACTTGTTTTGGGGGTTGAGGCCATAGATTAACACCAGGTAGTGATGAGAAAGTTGGAAATGATCATCAAAAACTGATGCCAAAAAACCTAGCCTTTAAATGATCATTAAATGAGGATTGCTTGTGTTCCTCCAGTATTGTTGACCCCGCGCATGCATACTGCGGTAAGGAAGCTAGCAGACGACAAAGGACTAAGGCGGTACAGTGTTTGCTGAAAATATTTTAAAATTTCAATCCTACCAAATTTGTTTGTGTTGTTCCGAGTTTTGAGTCAGGGACCAGTCTTTTACAAAAAAGTGGTTTTTATTCCTGTAAATGCCTTCTGTTGCTCATCAGGACAGAGGTCGAAAGTATGCTACTGATGTAAACCACAACAAAATCCGTGCCAGAAACAACACTATCATTGGCACATGGAATGTACGGACACTAAGAGCTGCAGGCAAAATGGAAGAACTGACACATGAGATGTCCAGATATCAATGGCACATCCTTGGGCTCTGCGAAGTAAAGTGGAAAAACATGGGAGAAACAACGACCCAGGAAGACCACAAATTATACTACAGTGGAAAACAGGATAAACATGAACACGGCGTGGGGTTTCTCGTTCACAAAGACACCGTGAACACCGTCATGAGCTGTCAGCCGGTGTCCAGCAGACTTATTACCATCCGCCTGACAGCAACCCCCTTTAACATAACTGTAGTACAGACATATGCCCCTACATCAGACTGCACAGATGAAGCCATAGAAGAATTTTATGACCATCTACAAGAGGTTCTGAATCAAACTCCCAAGAAAGACATCCTTGTTGTGCAAGGTGACTGGAACGCCAAGGTAGGAGAAGATGCATGGAAAGATTGGGAGGGCGTTTATGGGCCACATTGCAATAACCAATCAAATGAAAGAGGCTTGAGACTCCTGGAGTTTGCCAGTAACAACCACCTCCAGCTAGTGAATACACTTGGCCCAAACAAGAAATCCAGAAAATGGACATGGCATAGCCCAAATGGAGAACACCACAACCAAATAGACTACATCATGGTGAAAAGACGGTTTCAGTCTAGCGTTAAAATCGCACAGACACAAAGTTTTCCAGGAGCAGACATAGGGAGTGATCATGATCTTGTGATGATGACTTTCCGACTACGTCTAAAGAAAATCCACAAGCGGAACAACATCAGGATCAAATTTGACCTCGAGAAGCTGAAGGACCCAGAGGTAGTAGAACTTTTTCAAGCAAGGATAGGTGGAAAGTTTGCAGCACTCACTGTGATAGACTCAGACATAGATACACTGACGAATAGTTTCAACACAGCAGTGACTGAAACAGCAAGCGAGCTTCTTGGCAAACACCGACCAGTCAAAAAACCATGGGTCACACCTAACATCCTACAACTATGCGACAAGCGTAGAGAGTTGAAGAAAAAGAAAAATGAAACAAAAGAAAGAGCAGAACAATATAGGGCAGTCAACAAAAGAATCAGGAAGTCCATGACGGACGCAAAAGAGAAATGGATCGGTGAACAGTGCCAAGACATTGAAGAGAACATCAAGAAAAACAATAGCAAGAAAGCATATCAGCTGGTGAAAGACCTGACTAGCACAAAACAGGGAAAAGGTTTAACAACCCAAGACAAAAATGGGAAGTGTCTCACTGACGACCAGGATATTATGAACAGAATACTGCTCCGACCTGTATAACTATAGAACCGCAGGAGATCCACAAGTCCTTAATGTACCCGCAAGCAAAGACACAGTCACCCTATCCTCCGAGAAGAAGTGGAAACAGCAGTCAGATCGCTGAAAAAGGGGAAGTC
This sequence comes from Rapana venosa, assembly GCA_028751875.1. NCBI lineage: Eukaryota > Metazoa > Mollusca > Gastropoda > Neogastropoda > Muricidae > Rapana > Rapana venosa. The sequence continues at coordinate 46,070,932 of CM054145.1, forward strand.
AGCAGGGGCTGACAACATTCCATCTGAGTTGGTTCAAGCTGGAGGGGAAGCCATGATCAGCGCCCTACTAAGAATCTGTAACAAGATCTGGCAGACAGGAAATTGGCCAACACCATGGATACAGTCACTCATCATCACCCTCCCCAAGAAAGGAAATCTACAACAATGCCATAATTACCGCACAATCAGCCTCATATGCCACCCAAGCAAGGTCATGCTGCAGATAATATTGAATAAACTGAAGCCACAAGCAGAGACCATCATTGCTGAGGAACAAGCAGGTTTCAGAGCAGGGCGCAGCACAACAGAACAGATATTCAACCTCAGAATACTATGTGAGCGGTACCTTCAACATCAACAAGACCTTTACCATGTGTTTATCGATTTTAAGAAGGCATTTGACAGGGTGTGGCATGCAGCTGTGTGGGTAACCATGAATTTGTACAGCATCAATGCAAACCTGACCAGAGTCATCAAACAGCTGTACAGAGAGGCCACCAGTGCAGTGTACTACAACAACATTGGAGAATGGTTTCGAACAACAGTTGGAGTAAGGCAGGGCTGTCTACTCTCACCCACTCTTTTCAACATCTTCCTTGAGAGAATCATGGCTGATGCACTGGAACATCATGAAGGATCAGTCAGCATTGGTGGCAGAACGATCACAAACCTCCGCTTCGCAGATGACATTGATGGAATAGCAGGATCAGAAAAAGAGCTTGCCAGCCTAACAAAACACCTGAATAAGGCCTCCAAAACATACGGCATGGAAATCAGTGCAGAGAAGACCAAACTGATGACTAATAACACCAACGGCATTAGCACTGATATCAGGGTTAATGACCAGAAGCTGGAAACAGTTCAAAGCTTCAAGTACCTGGGAGCCATTGTATCAGACCAGGGATCCAAGCCAGAAGTAGTATGCAGGACTGCACAGACAATAACAGCACTGTCAAAACTAAACACTATCTGGAGAGATAAAAATATCTCACTTATCTCCAAGGTCAGACTAATGCGCTCCCTTGTCATATCCATATTTCTGTATGCCTGTGAATCATGGACCCTGACTGCAGATTTGGAGAGAAGAGTACAGGCGGTGGAGATGAGATGCTTTCGGAGACTCCTTGGCATCTCCTACAAAGACCACATAAGCAACGAAAGCGTGCATAACAGAATCCAGCAAACCATTGGACCCTAAAAATCGTGAAAAAGCGTAAACGTAAATGGTATGGGCATGTCACAAGATCCAAAGGACTTGCAAAGACAATTTTACAAGGCACTGTCCAAGGAGGAAGAAGAAGAGGCAGACCAAGGAAGAGCTGGGAGGATAACATCAGCGAATGGACAGGCCTAGAACTCAACAAAACCCTGAGAAAGGCAGAACAGAGAGAGGAATGGAGGGAACTGGCTGTTGAGTCTTTGACGGTGCCCCCACGGTCGTCAGACTACGGGACAGACAGACAGACAGACAGACAGACAGATAGATAGATAGATAGATAGATAGATAGATAGATAGATAGATAGATAGATAGATAGATAGATAGATAGATAGATAGATAGAAATGCCTGAGTACGTGCAGTACGAATGCAAGAGTAATATATGAAAACAGAAGGAAAAGTGCCAGAACCTATTCGTTATGTGTAACCACACGCTCAAACATTAATGACCTTCTACATTAACAATGACGAAACGTTCGGCTATAGTCAAATATTGATGGCGCCTTGTGCAGTACTATCAAAGGAGGACTAGGGTGTCCCATTAAGAGTACCACTTCTCCGTCATCAACATAGATGATCAGTGAGCACATCACAACTCAGTGGGAAGAACAGCACAATGGAGTCTGAATTCAATAATGTGCCCATGCACCATCGTTAAGTTGGCAATCCATTGGCCGTTAGTCTATTGTACATGGACAGGGAATATCGATGACCCTTTAGAGCAGCATTAGTTTGCTGTAGTTAGTCTTTCTTTCTTCCTTTATTTTGAGGATAATGGAATAAGCACTCATGTGCTTGTTTTTTTACATCCAGTTCTCGTGTGTATTCAATTTTGTAAATTTGTTTGTCCTTTCTCACGTCTGAGTGACATAGCAGAAGGTTAAGGTCTTCAAGCCTGTACAGCAGTGATGTACAGAAGGCTTGAGTTGTGTTAGAACAGTAACCATTTACCATAGGTAGAAACCCAACTTCTTCCTACGATCTAGTAGACATGGGACAAGTTTGGCTGTACATGGATTTAAAACCAGGACCTTTCGCTCCAAGATGTGTAGATCCTAAACCACTAATCCTCCACATGTTTTGATACTAGCCTGTCCTGAAATTGAAAGGAGCATCTAAGTATTTTTTCTATTTGCCTAGCCAAGGAGTCCAGTATACTGGTGCTATCATGAACAAGCCAATGGAGCAATAAAGTCAATAGACTTCGTAGTAAATATACGTACCAAACATCCTAATGTTACACAAATACATAGCTGACACAATTAGCTTGGCTTTGCATGCGGTGGGCAGATAAGAAAAAAATTAGTAACGTTCAGTTGTTGCATCATAGACCTGAAATCAGCCAAGAAATATGACCTAGTAGCAGGCAGCCATTCACAGGCATTGCTGAAATGTCATCTATTTTTGTTGTACACAAGAAATTGTCGCCGTAGTTGTGAGATTGAGATAGCAACGTAACAGCAAGTACAGTCTGTTGTGTGATGACTGGGGCAATGGGGTCTGTGATGACATTCTTTTTTGTGATCACTTGCAGTCTTCTCTGATGTCACTTAGGTGAACAACAGCAGCGTAGAGGCGGTTTTTGATGGCGGTGTTGTTACGATATACAAATGCAGTTTTCTATCGATGTTTCCAAAGCAGCAACGACTTTAAACAAAAGTATTACCAGAGGCATTTTATTTATAAAAAGACTGTGGGTTTGCTGGTTTGGGGTTGTGGTTTTTTTGTCACACTGCTGATGCTTCACTGAAGAAGCAGCATCAGTGAAGTGGCAACAGGACCTGCCAGGATCCACAGTGTTGGCCGGGTGCTCCTGCTGCCTTCGCCGGTCAGTTCTGGAATCAAACCACACAGAATCACTTCCGAGTTGTGATAACCATCAGCTAGCAACTCTACCTCAACACTTGCGTAAATCAACCAGCTACCATGTGTACCTTAAATACTTGTTATCAAAACCAGCTACTACCATCGTACTCCTAATGGCATAGCCTGTTCAAACTGCCACCTATCATCTGTGGCTCAACGTTTGTAAGATCACGCGATCACTGGCTACCATCTTTGTTTAAAAAGCCATTTTAACTACAGGCTACCAACTCTGCTTTAAGTATATTGTGATCATGATCACTGGCCACCGACTGTCCAAAAGCTGTCTTGACCAATGTCGGGAGCGCTCCCCAGTTTAAACACCCGTAGGCCACAAAAGCATACACTCTTCACACTTGGGAACTGACCCGGGTTCGAATCTCGTTCAAGGGGATTTTTCCTTTGGAGTTAACATCAGTGCCGACTCCACTCTCCCCAAAAGTCCTTCGGGTGAGACTATAAACCGAGGTCCCGTGTGCAAACGCACGCAGAACATCTTGCGCACACGTTAAAACCCGTTCCGCTTTTCGGAAGAGTAGACCATTGAGTGTCGATGGTAACGAATGACAAAATTTTCAAAACTGCATGCACTCGGGGACTGGATGTAAAAAAGCACATGATTGCTTATTCCATTATCCTCGAGACCAATGAAATAATAATAATAATGATAATAATAATAACAACAACAATAATGAGAATCACCTCGAGACCATGTGCACACACGTGCACAGCAGTTTTGAAATACCTCATCATTCAGACCACTATATTCCAAACACCAAGGAATGACGACTATGCCATTGATCAACTCTTTCCTCCAAGCCCTAAAAACTACCAGTCATCAATCAAGTCTATGTGGAAGCCTTAAGATTGTGATCATCACCACTGCTTTAAAGACATCTACCTGACAACTACCAGCCATCAATCCAGTCTATGTGAAAGCCTTAAGATTGTGATCATTACCACTGCTTTAAAGACATCTACCTGACAACTACCAGCTATCAATCCAGTCTATGTGGAAGCCTTAAGATTCTGATCATCACCACTGCTTTAAAGACATCTACAAAATCTCTTGTGATAATATGGGCTCTGACCACCAGCGCTAGGTCAACGCTATCATGACCCCCTGATATCAAGTTCAGTCTCTATGAGTGTAATGACTATGGCTACTGGCAGTACACGTTGTTGTTTTTTTCCCTTAAAGCGATTATAACCATCTGGTCCTTATTCTTTCTGAAAGCCTGTTATGACAGGAACCTCTTGATTAGCTAGCATCTTTCATCAAGAGCTTAGAGCTTCTGAGCATGGCATTTGATGACTATTTCTGTCTCAAAGCCAGCGTGACCACCAGCTACAGGCTCTGTCTCAGAGTTTGTTTCTTCTTCTTCTGCTTCTTCTTCTTTGTCGTTGTCGTCGTCAAACACCAAGTATGGTTGTCTTGTCATAATTATGAGCAAAATTTCTGCGTTGAACTGCTATGAAGCGTCGGACTAACTCTTCCTCAAAGCTTGTTTTGATCATGATCACTGACATCCAGCTCTTCTTCAAAGGTTATGATCTATGTCTGTCCTCGATATAAAAGAATAAAATTCATTGATCACGGTCACTGACATCCAGCTCTTCTTCAAATGTTATGACCTATGTCTGTCCTCGATATAAAAGAATAAAATTCATTGATCACGGTCATTGACAACCAACTCTTCTTCAAAGGTTATGATCTATGTCTGTCCTCGATATAAAAGAATAAATTTTATTGATCATGGTCACTGACAACCAGCTCTTATTCAAAGGTTATGATCATAGACACTGACAACCATCTCTTCTTTAAAAATTGTTATGATTAGAGAATTTCTTTTAGGGTATTTCATTCGGATTGTCTGGTACATTTTGTTGTCAAATTTCGAATAATGTCAATATTGAATTGAATTGAATGCTGCTTTCAGTCACGGCAGATTTCTCTGCATGAAACTTTTTTTTTTTTATGAGGGGGGGTGTGGGGGTGGGGGGGCTGCTGGGACAGCGCGTCGTCGCCACAAGAGCAGCGCTACCCAGTTTTTGTGTCTGTTTACAAGTGTGTGTGTGTGTGTGTGTGTGTGTGTGTGTGTGTGTGTGGGGTGTGTGTGTGTGTGTGTGTGTGTGTGTTGTGTGTGAATGCTTATAACATAGTCAAATAGGACAATTGCTAGTGTTGTATTTTCGTTATTTAATCGTTTAGGTTAATTTCATTGCTTTAACTTGGTTTAAACTGAGTTAAATTTATTATTGATTTATATCAGTTTTCAAGTGCACACGTCATGCCGACAGTATACAGAAGCTTAACTGAAGATCTCTAAATACACGTACGCGCAAACATACACGCAGACACAACATAGCGGTTGGGGAGGGGGGGGGGGGGGGGGGGCACGGGATAGCCTAGTGGTTAGAACATTGCGCTCGCAATTTGACGACCCCGGTTCGATTCCCGTTCAAGGGGATATTTTCCTCTGGAGCTAACATCAGTGCAGACTCCATTCTCCACAAAAGTCCTTCGGATGAGACTGTAAACCGAGGTCCCGTGTGCGAACGCACGCAGAACATCTTGCGCACACGTTAAATCCTGTTCCGCTTTTCGTAAGAGTAGGCCATTGTATGCCGGTGGGAACAGATGAAGAATTTACAAAACTGCATACACACGGGGACTGGATGTAAAAAACACATAAGTGCTTTTTTTCCATTATCCTCCATATAAAAGAATCAAATAAATAAAAATAAATAAATAAAAACATATACACAACCACCCACCCACAAATACGCTCAAACCCACACGATATATAACACATCCCTACACCCACTCAACACACACACACGCACACACCACACACATCACACACACACACACACACACACACAACACACACACACACACACACAGAGTTGCGTGTGCGCGCACACACATCGAAGAAAGCGAGGAAAAATCTAGTTACCAGAACGTAACACTTTGAGATTGTTTTTGATCATCTTGGGTGGTCCCAGGGTGGTTCCTGAACAGACAACAAACATCGTTTTATTTTGACAACTCTTAAATGTCACTGCTCGCAGAACACATGTTAAATTTACTCTTATCATCATCATCATATCACACACACACACACACACACACACACACACACACACACGCGCGCACGCACACACATGCACACATAGCGCGCGCGGGTGGGGAGGATGGACGGGATAGCCTGGTTGGTTAGAGCTTGCGCATTGCGCTCGTGATCTGCTGACCCGGGTTTGAATCCCGTTCAAAGGGATATTTATCCCTGGAGTTAACATCAGTGCAGACTCCACTCTCCCCAAAAGTCCTTCAGGTGCGACTATAAACCGAGGCCCCGTGTGCGAAACCACGCAGAACATCTTGTGCACACGTTAAAACCTGTTCCGCTTTTCGTAAGAAAAGGCCATTGTGTGCCGGTGGGAACGGATGACAAAATTTACAAAACTGCATACACACGGGGACTGGATGAAAAAAGTATTTGATTGCTTATTTCTTTATCCTCGAAATAAAAGAATAAAGTATAATAAAATAAAATAGAAACGTCACTGCTTGCAGAACTTGTGTTGAATTTTAATCTCATATATATCTATATATATATATATATATATATATATATATATGTGTGTGTGTGTGTGTGTGTGTGTGTGTGTGTGTGTGTGTGTGTGTGTGTGTGTGTGTGTGTGTGGTGTGTGTATGTGTGTGTAGTTGTGTATGTATGTATGTATGTATGTATGTATTTCATCCAAGAAACTAGCTGTGAAGAACAGTAAGTTCATGCAGCCAGTAAGAACGTCCCCATCATTTCGAAAATGACTGATTAAAGATTACAAATAATTTCAATATTTCTTGTCCTCTTTAAAAAGAACATTTTCTTTTCTTGCAGTGATAAAACATATTATTTTAAGCAAGGAAAAAGATTTGCACACAAAAAATATTGAACGCTTGTGATAAAAGGTAACTTCAATAACACACACACTCCCACTCTGCGTGTGATATATATATATATATCTATATATATATATATATATATATATATATATATATATATATATATATATAAATACACACATACAGCACACACACAGCTTCAACTGATCAGCCATTTCAAATAAAAGAAACTTTAAAAAAAAATAATAGTTGCACATTAAGACGATAGTAATAAGACATAATATGGCATTCTTCCGCTTAATTAACACCCTGAAAATCAGTGTGAGGGCCATGGTACACATCGACAAGAAAATCTGACTAGGCCTATATGGCTTATTTCAAATACCTGCCAATAATCATGAGTAGCTATGCTCTGACTAAAGGAAATAAGTTTTCCTTTCTACTCTAATGGAGAGTGCAGGCTGCTGTGTTTTAACTCTTTCCCGACGAACCGTGTACTGGTAACGGCAAGGCCAGAGTAACCCACAGACTACCATAACCGTTACACGGTCCCCAAAATAAAACAAAAATCGACAAATAGTAATACTAATGTATGGATTTTACATAGCGCTGAATCTTGTAAAGTAAACAAATCAAAGCGCTTGCATTCAAACCACTCACACGCCACCTCCACAACCGTCCACCACCCCCCCCCCCCCCCCCCCCCACCCCCCCCCCCCCCCCCGACCAACCAACCAAACAAGCACCAGAAACAAACAAAACAAAACCGAAAGCAAACAAACCAAAAAACCAGAGAGTGATAGAACAGAGGAAATCCCCTGATTTGTTGTGTACGGTCTGAAGAATGACGGCAATCGTCCGAAGTGTTTAGTTTGTCACGACTTTTAAAGTTCTCTCTGTGAAATGCAAGTTGTTCTCCTTTATGGAGAACGAGCGAGACACCACAAGAGCCAGCACCACCCATTGTTCTTTTTTTTTCATGTCAGCATGTGTATTTTTGTTTCCGTATTAGAATGGCATTTTTTCTACTGAATTTACCAGGGACAACTCTTTTTTGTTGTTGTGGGTTCTTTTACCCGCCCCAAATGTGTGTTACACACGCGACCTTGCCAAATGTGTGTTACACACGGGACCTTGCCAAATAATAATAATAATAATAATAAAAATAAAAAAATAATACAGTTATAATAATGTATGGAATTTATATAGCGCTGAATTTTGTAAAGCAACAAATCAAAGCGCTCAGATGACTTTTTTTTTCGAGAATGAAATAGACACTCATGAGCTTTTTTACATCCAGTCCCCGTGTGTATGCGATTTGTAAATTTTGACATCTGTTCCCACCGGCACACAAAGGCCTACTCTTACGAAAAGCGGAACAGGATTTAACGTGTGCGCAAGATGTTCTTGCATGCGTTCGCACACTGGGCCTCGATTTATAGTCTCATCCTGGACCTTGCCAAATGTATGACTGTGTAAGATTAGGTTGAATGCATGCGCTTTGATTTGTCTTTGCAAGATATAGCGCTATATAAGTTCCATTTATTATTATTATTATTATTATTATTAAATGCGTGTTACACACGGGACCTCGCCAAATGCGTGTTACACACGGGACCTTGCCAAATGCGTGTTACACACGGGACCTTGCCAAATGCGTGTTACACACGGGACCTTGCCAAATGCGTGTTACACACGGGACCTCGCCAAAAGTGTGTTACACAATGGGACCATGCCAAATGCGTGTTACACACGGGACCTTGCCAAATGCGTGTTACACACGGGACCTCGCCAAAAGTGTGTTACACAATGGGACCATGCCAAATGCGTGTTACACACGGGACCTTGCCAAATGCGTTTTACACACGGGAACTTGGTTTATTGCCTCATCCAAAAGACTAGCACCTAGACCAGTGCTCACGGTCTAGTGGATGGGGGAACACAGTTTCGAACACAAACGGGGGATCCAACCACCACACACTTCAAACTTGGACGTTTTGCTTATTAGGCAGGTGCGTTACCTCTAGACCACCGATTCGTTATTGTTATGATTGTAATGTGAGCGAAAACGCGCTGCGTTGCGCTGCCCTTAAACACCTGGAGAGTCAGGCCCAGCGCATCCGACTTTAGGCGTGGGAGTTAACGGCTTTCTTTTGAGTCTTTCTGGGTAAAAAATACAAAAGAACAACACAAAATAACCGGCAGAAGAATGGACCAAGAAGGCAGAAAATAGACAAAAGAGGAGGCGGCATGAAGAAAAGGAGCAAGGCAGAAACAAAGAGAGGGATAGAAAAGAGGGAGTTGCTACCACAGACTTTCCAGAAGGTGGGGATGCTATTTTACAATGATAGGTCTCCTGTAGATCCGTGGTCTATAGGTAAGCTGCCTGCCTAGAAGGCGAAAAGTCCGGGTCGGAAGTGTGCGGTGGTTGATCCCCTTTTGGGACAAAAGCTTTTCCCCATCCATTGGACCATGAGTGGTGGTCTGGGTGCTAGTCTTTCGGATGAGACGATAAACCGAGGTCCCGTCTGTCACACATAATTATTTAACGCACGTTAAAGAACCCACGGCAACAAGAGAGTTGTCCCTGGCAAAATTCTGTTTTAAAAAAATAACCAAAAAAAACCGCACTCTGATAGGGAAACAAATACAGTTAAAAAAAAAAATTTAATGGGTGGCGCTGCTCTTGTGGCCACGCGCTCTCCCTAGGGAGAGCAGCCTAAATTTCACGCAAAAGAAATCTGCGATGTCTTAAAGTGGTATATAAACAAAGAAATACACTTCTGATCATCAGAATAATACGTGTCGGCAGAAAATGAACTTTTAATCTTCTTTCTCAAACAAATATCATTATTGCCAAACACGACCAAGATGTGAAACGGCCAACCCATGCTGGGTTGCACAAGTACAAGTAAAGATCAAAAGTGCACGACTGCATGCACACACACACACACACACACACACACACACACACACACATACACACACGCACACACATGCCCACAAGCATGCACCCACCCATAAACACACACACGCACGCACGGACGCACACACACGCATGGGGACGGGATAGCCTAGCGGTTAGAACATTGCGCTGGCAATCTGACAACCCGGGTTCCATTCCTGTTCACGGGGGATATTTTCCCCTTGAGTTAACATCAGTGCAGACTCCACTCTCCCCAAAAGTCCTTCGGATGAGACTATAAACCGAGGCCCCGTGTGTGAACGCACACAGAACATCTTGCGCACACGTTAAAATCCTGTTCCGCTTTTCGTAAGTGTAGGCCATTGTGTGCCGGTGGGAACAGATGACAGAATTTTCAAAACCGCATACACACAGGGAATGGATGTAAAAAAGCACATGAGTGCTTATTCCATTATCCTCGATATAAAAGAATTAAATATTTTAAAAAATTTAAAGACACACGGCCTAGGTTAGATCTCACAGTTACGAAAAAGTACACTCATCATTTGAAAGTCTATACATATTGTCTGTTCCGTCTATGAAAAGTTCACTCATCATTTGAAAGTCTAATACATACTGTCTATTCCGTCTATGAAAAGTGCACTCATCATGAAGATAATTATTTATTGTCTATACTGTCTATGTTGCAGGCGCTGATGCTGTAATTTCAGCTCTGAAAATTAAAAGGTCTTATTACCTTGGAAAAGACTAGTTCTTGTTTTTTCTCAGCTGAGCTTGTTGCTGTTATCACGGCTTTCAAATCACCTGCTAAAATTATCTTCCATTTACATAACTATTTACAAGTATTATTCTCTGTTGATTGTCACTCTGTTCCTCAGTTTTTCAGTCTGTTAAGAATATGAGAGACAAACAGAGAGAAAGATAACGTTTTAAAATATACCAACACAACATTACACACACACACCACTGCACTGTTCATACAAAGAAGCTGCACTTTCAGATTCGATGGAAATCTGTAATAATACAGAGGAATACATTTTCTTCGCAATACAGCATATTTTGGGCATACAAGTAAAAAGTGACAAACATCTTCAATTTGTTGGCCATCACACTGAGAGCAGAATGGATCAGTAATCGGTTTGCCATAACGTGAAATTCCATTTAAAGGTAATCTGTTTGACCTCAGTAAGCATATAGCTCTACGGTATTCTAAAGATTCTACTTCACAAACATAATTTGCTCCACAAATAATCGGGTGATAATCTAAGTAGTCAGGGTATGCTGATAGAGAGTCATGCCATTTTTGTTGGTACACATCTTGTATTCGTATTTGGAATTCTTTCATGAAGGATGAAGAAATACCACAATTTTGCATTGTCCAAACATAACCAAATCCGTGGGTGCATAAAATATTTCTAACATGTGTTACCTAATTTATTCTCCTAGCTTCATCCTGTCTACACAACATATTGTAGCATTGTCTGGGATATCTATGATCAGGCATATCCAAAATTTTTAGCCAATATTTGATTACTCTGGTAACAGTGTCAACAAAAATGGGATATCTACCACAATCGCCAAGGCAAATATTATTTTTAACATCTCTGCCAACCCCCAGGACCATTATGCAAATTTTTACCTGTATTTTTTCAATATCATGATACTGCTGATAACCCCAAATTTCATAAACCTATGGGCCATATGGCCTGCAAAAACTGAATTAAAATTATTGTTGTTATTGTTGTTGTTACCACTGCACTGTATTGCACTGCACTGCTTAGAGCAGTATAGCACAGTGCTGCACAGCACTGCTTTCCTGTACACTACACACACGCTTCTACACTATTGCACTGCACTGCTTAGAACAGTATAGCACAGCGCTGCACAGCACTGCTCTCCACTGCACTACACACACACCCCATTCCACCCTACTCAATTCCACCACACCACACCCCCCAACCCCACACACACTCCCCCCCTCCCCCCCACACCCCACCCCAAACCACACACACACACCACAACACACACACAAACACACACAACACACACACACAACAAAACAACAAACACCCGAAACTTACGGACAGGGAACGTGCAGGTTGGGAAAGCGATCCTCACGCCCAAGCCCTCGCGCGTAGTGCAGTTGACAGAGGCCTGCAGGTAGATCTGGGTGACCGTTGCCGCCTGGAAGGAGTACTGCAGGACGAAGACCTCCTCCGTGGCCCCCAGGCAGCCACAGCCCAGCTGGTTGTTGGGCCAGCTGCAGGGCGACTGACGCACACTGCGGACCTCGCACGACCTCACGGACTGAGCCGAACCCTCGCCCTCGATGCGTTGGAAGACGATGTGGTCACTGCTGCCGTTGGCCGTACAGACGCCGTCGTACGTGCTTTTGTTCACTTGCACTTCTACGGTCGTAACCTTTGAGCAGCCAATCGGTGAACTGGGATAGCAGTTCATGTGCCCTACCAAAGAGGTCTGAACTCGAAAGTGTAAGCCTAAAAAAAACAAGGAACAAAACAAACAAAAAATAAAATCACCCCCAAAAAGGCGACAACGTAATAAAACAATGTTTACTCCCCCCCCCCCCCTCCCGTGGGGATGCCGGGGGTGGGGCCTGTCACTATAAATAGCATCCTCACCACATTCCGGAAATTCTGTACTAGAAACTTCCTCTTTTCTATCACTCTCTTGGTTTCTCCCTCGTTCCTTTTCTTCCTGTCACCTCTTCCTTGTCTATTTTCTGCCTTCTTTGTCCATTCTCCTGCCTTTTATTTCCCCAGAAAGAAGATAATAATTATCTCTTATGCCGAAGTCGGATGCGCTGGGCCTGACTTGTTAAGGCGCTTAACGGCAGCGTGTCGCATTTTCGCTCATATAACAGACAACAATAGTTGCTGTCTCCGTTCGACGAAGAAGAGGAATGAAACAATGTTTGGATAATAATTATTACGATGAACAAAGAAATAACCATGTTAATCAGCAACCAAAACAAAAGCTGATGAAATAATACTGAATGAATTAGGAACAAAACTGTGCAACAGTTGGTAATAGTAAACCCTAGATTGTCATTAAGGGCACATTACACTACAGAAAAAGAAAAGTTGATGAGATAATACTGAATGAATTAGGAACAAAACTGTGCAACAGTTGGTAATAGTAAACCCTAGATTGTCAGTAAGGGTACATTACACCACAGCAAAAGAAAAAATGCTGCTAGGAACTGAAATTTTATTTGTGTGATGACAAAGACGGAACCTGTAGTATACAACAATGTGAAAGCTGAAAGTTAGAGACGTTATTTATTAATTCATATATTTGGTTAGTTGTTTAATTATGTACTTTTTCATTAATTTCATTCTTTTACATCCAGAATAATGGAAGAAACACTCTTGTGCTTTTTTTTTACATGCAGTCCCCTTGCGTATGCAGTTTTGTAAATTTGGTCATCCATTCCCACCGGCATACAATGGCCTACTCTTCAAAAAAGCGGAACGGGTTTTAACGTGTGTGCAAGGTGCTCTGTATGCGTTCGCACACGGGGCATCAGTTTATAGTCTCAGCTGAAGGACTTTGGGGGTGGGGTGGGGGTGGGGGGTGGAGTCGGCACTGATATTGTTAGCTCCAGAGGAAAAATCCTCTTGTACGAGATTCGAACCTGTTATTAGGGAGGTAGGAGGTAAGACCGTTTACGTTTCATCTGCCGAATAAGTGGACACACAAACACACAACAAAGTTTTCTTTTTGTAATTTAATCACACACACACTCTCTCTCTCTCTCTCTCTCTCTCTCTCTCTCTCTCTCTCTCTCTCTTATATATATATATATATATATATATATATATATATATATATATATAGTAGTGTGTGTGTGTGTATTTCTTATTTTATTTATTTATTTATTCTTTTATATCGATGATAATGGAATAAGCACTCATGTGCTTTTTTACATCTAGTCCCCGTGGGTATCACTTCACTCACTGTTCACTGGTCCCGTAACCCGCCAGGGTCGTAGGGGCGCTGCATGGTGGACGAACGGTGGACCAGCTGGCTCCACTTAGCGCGGTCGTGGGCGAGTGCCTGGGTGACACTGAAGTCCTCCCCTGTCCAATCACGGATGTCGTCGGCCCACTTTCTCCTCTGTCTGCCCCGTGGGTATGCGGTTTTGTAAATTGTCATCTGTTTCCACCGGCACACAATGGCCTACTCTTCCGAAAAGCGGAACAGATTTAACGTGTGCGCAAGATGTTCTGCATGCGTTCGAACACGGAGCCTCGGTTGATAGTCTCATCCGAAGCGTGTGCGTGTGTGTATAATGGTAAGCACACTTTCATTGTATTGATCTGAGCTTTTGATGTAGCATTGATATGGATGTGTCATTTTGAGTAGAACAATGCTATTGTTTAAAATGGGATTCCTCCTTTAACTCTGCATACTAGGTAAACTGCCGTTTTGTGTGCATGCTACCTTGGTACATCTCTCCTCTCTCTCTCTCTCTCTCTCTCTCTCTCTCTCTCTTAATATATAGATTTCTTTTATAAATTTAGGTGTAGTGCGGTTTTTTTTATTTTTACGTTTCCTTGAAACTATTATCTCTGATTATTAAGCATAGTCCCTTCTCAGGGCAAGGGCCGGATTTTTAAAAATGTCGATACTTATCTGTAACCCTTGGGAATAAAAGGTTATCAATCAATCAATCTCTCTTTTCTTCAGATTTCACCAACCTGGAATGAAAACGGCAAATAGACAAAGCAGGATACACGGCACATGTTGCAGAGGATTCATTTCGTCTTTGGATTTTCGAAGTCTGTCAAAATAACAGAAAGAACAAAAGAAACAAAAAAATCAATAACAGATAATATGTTCATTTTATCAAGAAAATAATTATAAAGAGAAAACAAGAGAGAGTTTAAATGCAATTATTAAATAGAACACTTAACTGTAGAGGAAAAATCCTCTTGAACGAGACTGGAACGCGGGTCAGCAGATGACGTAAAAAGAGGTTCAAGTAACATTCTTGCTGGCTACAGGGATGTGCATCAAAATTGGAGGGGGGTGGGAGGGAGAGAGAGAGAGATCACAAGCGCGATGTACATTTCAACAATGGCAGCTTTGCTTCATTCACTGTCAGTTTAGCAAAATGTTTGTACCATTTAATCGCAAAGTTTTTGCTCTTGTGGATGGTAATATCTATCTAGGTCTATTTGATCAGGTAAAATCTTGTTAGCCAAAATACCTAAGTAATATTACAACCAATCCAATTCAGTACTGTTAATAGTCCCCCTGACCACATAGGGGCTGTCATCTCGTAAAACTTTAAATCTGGGATTAAAATGGTGAAGCTCTATACAGATCAAAACAGGGTATAAAATCAACTCTACTGTCGTTCCTTGTATCCACGCCCTGGCCAACCATGAGGGTCAAACCAGGAGGGTCACGACGATGTGGGAGAAACCACAGCTAAAGATAAAAAAATGATCAAACCCAAAACCCAATCAAACGCTGCTACCACCAATGTTACTTGAACCGTATCTCCTATGCCAAACTGAAATACTACGTGTACCACCTTTCGTACTCAAGAGATACAAGTACTCACTGGAAGAGCGGTGTTTGGTTCCTGACAGCCGAGTCCGGTGTCTACAATGCTGCCTCTCTTTGGTCTCCCGCGCTTTTACAGTCCCTCATTGGCAGACATAGACATTTTGACGTCATTGTTCACGTCATTACCAGTGCAGACAGCTTAAAGTTGATGTAAGATCTCAGTCTGTGGTAGGCCTAACAACCTTTTTCTAAATTATTTCTTTAATGTCTAGATCTGTTCATTTCCAGACGGCGGATATGGATCTCATTCTGAAAACAAAAGAGAAAGCTAATGATGATGATGAAAGGGTTATGTAAGCATGATTGGTGAAGAGGCAGGTGTTGTTTTGCGTTCAGTGCTTACAGCATTATCTGAGCTTTCTCAAAAGTGAAAACACGAATAAGTAGATCTATAATGTTAATAACGATAGCTTTTCAACTGTAGATTTTCAAATTACACTTGCAACTGATATCCTAAAGTCCTTTGAATTATGCAGAGTAGCATGAACACTACAATGTTGTGGACTCCTCTCTCTCCTCTTCTCTCTCTCTCTCTCTCTCTCTACTCTCTATCTCTCTCTCTTATCTCTTTATATATATATAATAATAGAGAGAGAGAGAGAGAGAGAGAGAGCGGCAATGGCGAAAAACAAAAACCGAAATAAACAAACAGCTTCTTCGTAAACAAATCAACAAAGTTAAAACCTTAATTCATTCAGCAAAAACAAAGTATTACTCTTCTCAAGTTCTTGATGCCAAGTCTATGAAATCTCTCTTTTCCCTCACATCCACGTTTCTTGGATCTGAGAAGCCTAGTCTTCTGATTCTATTCACGACCACTCTGAACTTCCTTCTATATTTTCTGCATTCTTCTCTGACAAAGTCCGCAACATTCGCTCCAGTTTGGATCAGACTCCTTTCCAGCCTGCAACTTCTGATCCCCAATTCTCTGGCACTCCTCTCCTTTCCTTTCATCCCGCAAGCGAGAAAGAAATCGAGATAATTCTGAAAGGAATGACTATAAAATCATGTGATCTTGACCCCATACCTGCTTCTCTTTTTGCAGTGCCTGCCACAACTTATTCCCACTATTACGAAAACAGTAAACTTATCTCTTGTCTCTGGAAATGTTCCTCCAGCTCTAAAAACTGCTATAGTCACACCTCTACTCAAAAAGCATGACCTTGACCCCAACATTCTGAAGAACTATAGACCTGTTTCCAACCTATCTTTTATCTCTAAAGTCCTTTGAAAAGTAGTTCTAAAACAGCTCAACCACCACCTTCTCTCCAACAGTCTCCTTCCTGCGTTTCAGTCTGCTTATCGCATCAACCACAGCACTGAAACTACCCTTGCACACACTTTAAACACACTTCTACTCGCTTCTGACCCAGGGAAAATCTCTCTTCTTACTCTACTCGACTTATCTGCAGCCTTTGACACTATTGACCACTCTATTCTTCTCTCCCGTCTTCAAAAAACATTTGGTGTTACTGGCACAGCCCTTACCTGGTTTAGTTCATACCTTACTGACCGATTTCAGACAGTCACAGTAAACAAGATTAAGTCAGTACCTGCCAGATTAGAATGTGGAGTTCCACAGGGATCTGTTCTGGGCCCTGTTCTTTTCACCCTCTACACTGCTCCACTGTCACATATAATTAACCGCCATCAGATCAACCATCACTTTTATGCAGATGACTCTCAGATTCTAAGCAGCGACACTCCTGAAAATCTGCCTTCTCTCTTTACAAATATGGCCCACTGCTTTCAAGATATCCAAAATTGGATGATACATAACAAATTACAGCTAAATGCAGATAAAACAGAAACCATGCTTGTAGGGACCAAACACAAACTCTCTTCCATCACAACAGCTTCAATACAACTTAGCAATGCATCAGTACCTTTATCCACTGCTGTGAAGTATCTAGGGGTCATTATTGACAACACACTCTCTATGCAAAAATTAATCACCCTGACCTGCCAGTCCTGCTACTATCAATTACGGCGTATTAGTGCAATTCGAAAGTACCTATCCACAGATGCAACATCCAAACTTGTTGGGTATCTCACTCTTCCACGTCTGGACTATTGCAATTCTCTGTTGGCTGGTCAGCCAGCATCAATCCAATCCCTTCAACGTATACGAAACTCTGCAGCTCGACTAATCTCAGAAAGAAAAAATCTGAGCATATTACCCCTCTCTTGCAATCTCTCCACTGGCTGCCTGTGCCACAGAGAGTACACTATAAGATCAGTACCCTCTGTTACAAATGTCTCCACAAAACAGCACCCGCCTACCTCTGTGAATGTCTTCACTTGTACACTCCTTCTCGTTCTCTCCGCTCTGCTGCAGATACCTTGTGCTTACGAATACCTAGATTCAACCAATCCACCATCGGCCGTCGCTCTTTCTCAATTTCTGGTCCATTGATGTGGAATGATCTCCCTCTCTCTATCCGCCAAAAGCCTTCTTATGACACTTTTAAATCCAGTCTCAAGACATATTTATTTCAGTGTGTGTGTGTGTATGTGTGTGTGTGTGTGCGTGCGTGCGTGCACATTTGGACGTGATGGAACTGTTACTTGTTGCTGGTTTATGGACTGTGTAAGAATGAGTGAGTGCAGCGCTTTATTTGTCTCAAAAGATTTAGCGCTATATAATTCCATTTGTCATGTTAGTAGCTAGTAGTACTTGTAGAATATATTATATAACGGTGATTTGAAACGGTATCAGCAGGACAGCTGCAAGGCCTTTGCACCACCCTTTGAACCAAACTTCCATTCAAACAGAAAGGTGTTCTTTAATTTTCTCATGAAGAGAGATTTAGATCTAGTTCAAAATGGGATCTGTGTGGAATAACTCTGCCCACCACGATCTCTGCGAGATCTAATAAACAAGAGGAATTCCAGTTTACTGTTAAACAGTTATAACCTATCTGTCTTCAGAAAGGCTTAACTCCCCCCACACCCTCCTCCTCCCCACTCCCTGTCTTCCTGGCAACTCTCTCTTGCTTCACTCTGTGTTGTTGCAGTGTACTTACCATCTCTATGTCCATTTTTGGCTTTTAAACAGGCTTGGAACCTGCAATCTCGCTTGTTTATTGTATTTACAGGCGCTGATCGGTTGTTCTCCACGCTTCATCTTCTGCACTGTCCGCTTGAAAAATCCTTCCTTCATTAAAAAAATAAAATCCCAAAACAAAACAAAAATGTTTAGTATCATCACCAACAGCAGCAGTATCACAGCCATCTGCTGCAGCAAAATTTTTAAAGTTGAAAAAAACCAACACACTGTAAATAAGGTAGACATTAGGTATTGTTATTCTCTCTCTCCTCATCTCTGCCTTCCCTCTCGCTTTATGAGAGGAGGCAAAATATATCCGCAGCAAAATATATACCAACCAGCCTACATTGTCTAGTTCTGGGATGCAGTACGCCATACATTAATTTTAGATTTGTAAAAAGCCCTTAATAATACAGACATTATGTTTGGCAAAGTTGTCAGGTTGGTTTGTTTGCTTGGATTTTCTTTTGTTGGGGGGGGGCGGGGGGGGGGGTGTGATTTGTTCTACAATGTTTGCCCACAACTGTACTTCACGGACCATCCCGTCATTATTCAGTTGAGTTGATCAGCAAACCCTTGCCTTTATGTATGGCCAAAGGCCATTTTTGAGTTGATTTTTTTAATTCTCTGTCTCTCTCTCTCTCTCTCTCTCTCTCTCTCTTCTCTCTCTCTTCTTCAGCGTCTGTTTCATGTGCAGTGTATAACAATTTTTGAGTGATAGCTTTATAATGTCTACGTCGTTGTAGATCTATTATCATACGTCGCTCCCCCTCCCCTCCCCTTCTAAAGGTCCCTCAATTTTACGCCTTCATTTCGGTACTGATAACAGAATCATTTAAAGTAGACCCAAAATAATTGTTAAGCGGGTCAACGGTATGTTCCCGTTTGGTGGTTTGTGTGTGTGTTGTGTGTGTGTGTGTGTGTGTGTTAATGTGTGTCGTGTGTGTGTGTGTGTGTGTGTTTGTGGCAATTGATCACATACAGAGTGAAAATGGGGTCTGATGTGCAATAATAACCTCGTTTATCCTTTCCCCACACATCAGCCAATCTTTGTTCAATCAGATCAATACCATCATGAAAATCAGATTAATTTTATCATAAAAGGGGGAATCGTATGGAGGCACATAATTATGTAGATAACAGGATGATATCTTTGTCTGTTTGAGAAAGTTTTTGTTAATTTCAGACTGATTTTTTGATGGTAATGAATATCTACTTCTTTTTTTCAATATAGCAGCTGGAGTGTTTCGTATCTAACATGATCACCCCTCCTGAAAGCCTGCCATGGTGGCTGGGCTGTGTGTGTGTGTATGTGTGTGTGTGTGTGTGTGTGTCTGTGTGTAGGGGGGCGGGGACAATGTAGGCGCTAAACTCTGCAAAAACATGGACCTGAATATCGAAACGTATAAAATGTTTCTGTAAAACATATTATATCAAAACGATGCAATGTACTTAACAAAGTCTGCATTAAGAAGTTTTGAAAGGAACCCTGCGATATTCCATTTGAGCATTCACAACTCTGGCACTATTTGCCTAGATAGGGGTTTGTTGGGGGCTGCTGTGTTGTGTCAGTTGTATGGCTGACATTGTCACTGTCACCGTCATTGTCAGTCGTGGTATCAGCAGTGACGTGGCCATGGCCGTGACCCCATTCCCTGTCCGCGTTCAACTGACCACTACCGGTCACTCTGCGTGCAGTAGCCATCCTGTCCAAGATCAGAGGCTGGTCTCTGTGTGGTGATGACGTGGACTGTGAGATCAGTCCTCTGTGTGGTGATGACGTGGACTGTGAGATCAGAGGCTGGTCTCTGTGTGGTGATGACGTGGATTGTGAGATCCTAGGCTGGTCTCTATGTGGTGATGACGTGGACTTTGAGATCCCAGGCTGGTCTCTGTGTGGTGATGACGTGGACTGTGAGATCAGAGGCTGGTCTGTGTGGTGATGACGTGGACTGTGAAATCAGAGGCTGGTCTGTGTGGTGATGACGTGGACTGTGGGATCAGCGGCTGGTCTCTGTGTGGTGATGACGTGGACTGTGAGACCAGAGACTGGCCTCTGTGTGGTGATGACGTGAACTGTGAGATCAGAGGCTGGCCTCTGTGTGGTGATGACGTGGACTGTGATATCAGAGGCTGGCCTCTGTGTGGTGATGACGTGGACTGTCAGATCAGAGGCTGGTCTCTGTGTGGTGATGACGTGGACTGTGTGGTCTCTGTTGTGTGGTGATGACGTGGACTGTGAGACCAGAGGCTGGTCTCTGTGTTGTGATGACGTGGACTGTGAGATCAGAGGCTGGCCTCTGTGTGGTGATGACATGGACTGTGACTGCTGTAGTGTTGTTAGCGGGGCGGTGGCTTGTGTCATTTCCCTGACTGTCCCTCAGCACCCTGCTTCCTATGGCTGGCTCTGCTGGCCTTGTTTCCAACATCCCATGCTGCACTCAGCGAATTCCCCACCGCTGTTGACGTTGACGCTTCGGTGTGTGTGACAGAGCCCGTGTGTTGTTGTTTTGTTGACGTCACTGTGGATTTTCCCCAGGGTGGGCGTCTGTGGATATTTTAGACATGTGCGGCAGTGGTTGGAGGAGGGTTTCCGGTGTGAACCGTGACTTCTCTGTGGTGTTGGGGTCGGGGTCTGTTGACAACCATGGTCGTGCATGGGGGTTAGGGGGGGGGGGGGGGGGGGCAGGGGAGGCTCTTTCATTGTCTTAGATGCCAGCATAACCATCACTAATCATTGTCTGTACTTCGACATCAGCATCAATCTAGTCTGTGATTCAGACTCACCTAGCATCACAATCTTAGTCTGTGACTTCAGCACAGGCATCACATCTGTCTGTGACTCCGCACAGCATTCACATCATAATCTGTGACTTCTGACACCATCACAATCATAGTCTGGTGACTTCTGACTCCCAGCATCACTTCATGTCTGTGTTCAGCACCAGATCACAATCTAGTTTTGTGACTTCACCCACTGCATCACAATCAGAGTCTGTGACTTCATGCGCCACCTCATAATCATCGTCTGTGACTCCCGCACACATCACAATCTAGTTGTGACTTCGGGACCAGCATCACAATCTTAGTCTGTGACTCGCACTGCATCCAATCATAGTCTGTGACTTTCAGCACCCGCATCACCAGGTCATTAGTCTGAGGACTCCGCCCACATCAACAATCTTAGTCTGTGAACTAAGGTTTGTTTTATCAAGATATTTGGGGGGAGAAAAAGGGATCAGATTAAACTCTTAATAGTTTTTCATGGTCAAACAAATGAACTCGGATACGTCATGGCTAAGCACGTTTGATCTAAAGCTCCAACGTATCAAATCTGGATGGAAACTCTGCATATCTTTAAGTTTAAAGTAGTGTTTACTGATAGTTTGAAATATTTATTCAGTACCTTTTTGCTATAAAAATTCCCAAATCGCGATATAGTTGTTACACGTTTTGATTCTAATCCATTGTTCAAAATCTGGTTAATCTGATACCTCTTAAGTCTTAAACGTAGTGTTTACTGATAGTTTTGAAATATTTATCTCAGTACCTTTTTGCTATAAAATTCCAATCGCAAATATTGAGTTGTTTACAGTACGTTTTTATTTATTTATTGTATTCCTTTATTTCGAGGATAATGGAATAAGCACTCATGGGGGTTTTCTTCGAAGGGGGACTGTTTTGATAAAATAATTATAGCTTTGGATTGACATATCTTAGTAGCCAGCTTAGATGGAACAGCTTTCACAAATGACTTAGATCTAGATCTAGTCCATTTTTTGCTTCAAAAAGGAGCGTACAGTTTTGCAGAAACTAGTGCTGTAGGCTGCAGCAGGCAGAGAAGCTTCTAGAGGTTTCTAAGAGACCAAGATGGAAGCCTGTATGAAGCAGGATACTTCCAAGATGACATTTTCTTGGTTCTCTTTCTTCCAAGACTCTAGCTAACGCTCTATCATTCAGTGATTTTTTTTCAAGGCTTGGTAATCTACAATCACTACCGCAACAATCCAATCCAGGATGGTTTAGTTTAAAGCAAAATCACTGATCCATTCCCTGATCATGTCCATATTTTAATACGCATGCGACACGTGGACCATAACAGCAGACATTGAAAAAAGGATGCAGGCAATAGAGATGAAGTGCTTTCGCAAATTCATTGGTATCTTAGACAGAAAGCACATCACTAATGAGGGAAGTGAAGGCCAGAATTTAAAACGCCATCGGATCATATGAAGAGCTCCTGATTTCAGTGAAAAGACACAAACTAAAGCGGTTCATCTGGACTGGCCAAGACTGTCCTACAGGGAACAGTACAAGGAGAGAGGCAGACAGAGAAAACGATGGGAAGACAACATCAGAGAGTGGACTGGCCTTTGAGAGGAACGAATTACAGAGGACCGCGGGGAGTGGAGGAAGCTGGGTGCAAAATCTTTAAGTGCGCCCACAGTCCAAAGCACTACGGGATATGTGAGGTGAGAGATAATTATAGTGCGATGGTTCAAATCAACTTCATCTTCATCAGCCAAATCTGCAGAGGTAAGTAGCAGCAAGACATCACCAGATGCCTGCGACGGTCGTGTGCAAGCAAATTGGTGACAGCTTTGATGCAACATCCCCTTTCAGATGGGAATCTAAATGAAGGAAAAGTACACACTTTTGTTCTGTTGATATGGGGCAAAGCCAGCTTCTATACAGATGATTCTGACAAAATGTACAGAAAGAATCCAGGAATAAAGGACTGAAGATGCTCAGTCGTGTCAACTCTACTTCCAGCAATATAGCTACAGCCATTAATCCTTTTCTATCCTGATTTTCATTTTGTTTGTAATCTTTTTAGGGTTATTTAAGGTAAAGGGTGTCCCATAACCTATAAGGTCGTAGGGGAGCGAGGCGTCAGAGACCTCACTTCTCTAGGGCCAGCATATTGAGGGCGCGCTCATCTCCTCTCCCTCGCTGCTTTACCTTCCCTGACCCTAAAGAGGCAGGTACCCATTTACAGCTGGGTGAACTGGGGAACTATACTGAAGCCAAGGCGCACAAACGGTCACCCATCCATCTGGTAACCACGCTTGACGCTGCTTGACTTGGCTGGGGGAAAGCGAGTGCTCCGACCACTGAGCTATCCCGTCCCCGGGGTTATTTAGGATCGGAATTTTTTTTTTAAATAATAATAATAAACACAGTTCTCACTTTAGTTTGTATGTTACCGAGTGTCTTGCAATGTATCAGCTTGCATACAAAGAATATCAGCTCCCTATTACAGGCTCCACTTGTACAAGAAAACATGATGTGCTGGTGGTGGTGGTGGGGTGGTGGTGGTGGTTATGTGTGTGTGTGTGTGTGTGTGTGTGTGTGTGTGTGTGTGTGTGTGTGTGTGTGTGTGTGTGTGTGTGTGTGTGTGTTGTGTGTGTGTGAGGAGGGCATAGGTGGTGTGTTGTCGTTTCTCACCTGTACTGTCAGCGTCACTGGGTTTGATGTTAGCCGCTGCATCCAACAACACCGACACGCTCCTCCTTCCTTCTCCATTCGCTCCGGTCTTCCTTCGCTGTACTGCCCTGCTGCTGACTTCATGGATTCTCATGCCTCATTCGGTGATGTTGCCAATGAGAAAATCTGGTGGTCTGCCATTTTCTTCTTTTTACCTCAGTCTTGCTTTGAAAGACAGTCTTCATGAGATCTTTTCTTGGTTTTTGCAGCGCTTGTCCTACATAATGATCTTAATTTCTTTTAATGAATTAGTGTTAAAATGCTTTTTATTTTTTTGCTGTTGTTCCCAGTCTTTGTCATATGATTTTATTTGTTCTTCTATTGGTCCAACTGACCCAAAGCTGCTTTCTAAAGTACCACATCTCAGCTGCTTTGATTCTTTTCTGTTTGTCATTATCTGTTCTGTGTGTCCATCCCAGAACAACACGACGGGCCATACTAAGCATTTCAAAATTTTCTTTTGTAACTCATAAGGCATGCTGCAATCTTTCCAGATGTTTGAATCATTCTGATTTCATCCATGCATATTCTTGATTTCATGTCTTGGATATACGGCCCATCACTTGACTGAGTCTAGATATTTAAAAGTCTAACATTTACTAAAGGATTTTTAACAGCTCTTTATTTCGTGCTCTGTTTGACAACAGGTTTTGGCAACATGCAGTATTTTTGTCTTTTTGGCGACCTACTCTTCTGTCTGTTACATCTACTCTGCGCAATGCTCTCTCTGTCCTAGTGACATTGTCGGCTGGTAGCCTTGAATCATCAAAAAAGCGCAAGATTTGTGGTAGTTCTGGAGGTCCATGTCTTCAATAATTATCAGACTCGCTCATGACTTGCTGTTTGTATTCATACATCATAGTGTGTGTGTGTGTGTGTGTGTGTGTGTGTGTGTGTGTGTGTGTGTGTGTGTGTGTGTGTGTGTGTGTGTGTGTGTGTGTGATGTGTGTGCGTGTTCGGGCACGTACGTGTGTACGTGCCTGCGTACGTGCATGCGTAAATGATAAGTTTATTTGTCTGTTCTAGTTAATGGTTTTTACAACAGTGTATTCCTCTAACTTTGGTGTGTGTGTGTGTGTGTGTGTGTGTGTGTGTGTGTGTGTGTGTGTGTGTGTGTGTGTGTGTGTGTGATTGTGTGTGTTTTATGTGTGCGTGTGTTTGTGTGTGTTTGTGTGTGTGTGTGCGTGCGTGCGTGGCTGTGTGTGTGTGTGTGTGTGTGTGTGTGTTTGTGAGTGTGTGTGTGTAAGTGTGTGTGTATGGGGGGGGGGGGGGGGGGGCGGAGCGCGCGTATGTGTTTGCGCGCATGTGTGCACGCGCGCGCTCACAACCTCGCAAAAGCGTGCGCTAGTACCTAGGTTTGCATGATCGAGTGGCGTTGACTTTTTTTTTCAAGTTCTTTTTTTTTCTCATTTTTTGTCATGTTTTGTTTTTGCGATTTTTTTTGTTTCTTTCCCTTTGTAACGAAGATGCTATTCGCTCGTTTATCATTGATTTGTTGAGGTGGGTTTTTTTTTCAAATTTGCCCTTTTGTTTTCTCTTTCTTCAATGACTTGTCATCACTGACGGAAAGAGTTGTAATTAAAATTGTTTTCACTGAAATTGATTTCTGCGAAGGGATAAAAAGAGACAGTATATTTTTTTTTTTTGGTTTTACAAACCGTCAGGTATGGAAAAGCTGTGCACGATCGCTTTGGCGCGCGCGCGCGCGTAAACATACAAGCACACACTCGCGCGCGCGCGCAGGAACATACACACACACACAACACACACATACACAAGCATGCACGCACGCAGGCAAACACACACACACAAGCAAACAAACAAACAAACGCACACACAAATACATCTAGTCACGATCAAACGCAAGCACATACGTACACACATACATACAGATATACATACACACGCGCGCGCGCAAAACATATACATACACACATTTATAAATACATACATACATACATACATACATACATACATACATACATACATACATACATACATACATACATACATACATACAAACATACATACATACATACATACAAACATACATACATACGTATGCACTCGCACACATACATACACACATACATACATACATACATACACGCACACACCCACGCACGCACGCACGCATGCACATACGTACATACATACATTCATACATACATAGATACATACATACATGCAAACTGTGTGTGCGCGTGCGTGCGATCGTGTGTGTGTGTGTGTGTGTGTGTGTGTGTGTGTGTGTGTATGTGTGTTATGTGTGTGTGTTTGTGCGCGCGCGTGCGTGAGTGTGTGCGCATGCGCGCGAGCGTGTGTGTATTGGTGTGGGGGGGGGGGGGGGGGTGCGAGGGGTGCGAGCATGTATGTGTGTGCGTGTGCGCGCGGTTATGTGTGATTAGTTTCATGTAAGCTTAGGCACGTGGGTATAATTATGTGGGTGTGTCCGAGTGCATGTATACATGACAGGCTGTCTGAGCTATCATACAGGTACGATCAAACAAAGACACTGGGGGGTACATTAGCAGCAATCGTTTCTAGCGTTCAAATTTGCCTTGAGAAGCTACGAAAAATCCTCTGTGCGAATGCTCAGTACTTAATCAATAAAACACAGGCCTGTCAACACAACATTCTAGTATCTGTTGTCACTTGAAGAAAGACAAACCTTAGAAAATGCAAAAAAAGTGCGTTCGGATTGTTCTCTTGGGTTATTTGAAAGGCGTCTTTGCGAGGACCGATATAATTTGTTGGAATTTTTTTTTTTAGGCTGTAAGAGTGACTCCTATTTTTGATTTGTGGAGTAGTTGTGATTGTTAGCTTGAAACCGTGGGGTTTTTTTAATCAGTGATAACCCTCGTGATCCACAAATTACGTAATGATGTTTTCTCATTTTATTTATGAAGTTTTATTACCCAAACTACCTCTCTTTGAATCCCCCAAATCTCTATTATATACTTACGGCGGTTACACAATTATACACACACAGGCACGCGTCAGTGTGCATGCTCGCACTGGCTTGCTAATGATAATGATGACTTATGTTGATAAATGTTTGCCACTTCTCCGTATTTTTAATTGAAACATTCTGAAATTTTATTTTAAAAATTATAATAATAATCTTCAAGCGGCCAATATATATTATATATATATATTATATATATATATATATTTATATATATATATATATATTTTTTTTTTTTTTTTTTTTTTTTTTTTTTTGCTGCCTCAACTTTGTGATGTCCCCCGTCCTGCTGTTCTCATCCACTCTCCCCGCCACAGCCATACCCAGATTCGTTATGTCTCATCCTCAGAGTCGGAGGCCCACAGGGCGCCCATCACTATCAGGCCGCCGTGGGGCTACTAGCCAGAGGGGCCCTGCACTGCTACTGGGTCATTTTGGTGGTGTTCAGTGGTGCCTGTTCTGAGCTAACATACGCAGGACACCACCTACTAAATCCCCTACTAACGACAGTATTAGCTCAGTCGTGGAGCCAGACTGAGTGAGTTGCCCACCCGAGGTGGCAACCATCACAACGTCCCTCCAACGACCGTAGCCTGCCAACCTCCAACCCCAAAGGCTTTGACACAAACTCACCACAGGCACAGAAGTGTATGTACAAACCGAATCTGAGGTCACCATGAGACCAGAGCAACTGGGGCCACCGAATCAGAGGCTTTTTTTTTTTTATTGCATGATGATCAATGATAATGAGGATGACGTAATCATGCTGCTGTGGAAGTTCATATGCTTTGAGACTACTTGACAGGGTTGTACTCTACGCTTACTATCATAATATATCCCGGTGTCAACCGGGCCCGAGAGATACAGACACCCTGCAGTGTTGGTCAGGTAAATTGAACAACACTCTCAAACTCGCATCCGTTAAGTGGATGAAGCTCGACTGTGCGGTCCCAGTCTTCCCACTGAGCCCACAGCACACTCACTCTGGGTAGGAGCCGGCCGGAGTCCGAAAAATCCCTATGACTCTTATGGGAATCGAACCCGCGACCTTCCAGTCCATAACCCAAGGCGCTAACCACTGCGCCATGGCGGCTGGTTCAAGCGGCCAATTTAGTGTTCGTCCTCCGTTGATCTTTATTAATGATCGGGGCGTGGATACGAGAAATGACAGAGGAGTTGGTTTTAAACCCTGTTTTTAACGTACGCTATAGCCGAGTGGTTACATCGGCTCCACTTCAATCCCATGGGTCCATGAAGGCTTAGGTTTGAATCTTGGCGGCGTTTGGTAAATTAAGAGTGGGGATTTTTACGATCTCCCAGGTCAACTTCAGTTGCAGACCTGCCAGTGTCTTAATTCCCTACGTGTGTGTATACACATTCAAAAGATCAAGTATGCACGTCAAAGATGCCGTTATTCATATCAGCGTTCGGTGGGATAAGGAAACACAAACGTACCCAGCTTACATCCCCGAAGTCGGAATGCTCCTACCTTCATGGTGGGAACAACAACGTCGCCCACGAAACACTCCCCATTGGTGAACCTCGGAGCTCTAGTCGAGGAACGAAAAAAACCCGCCCTGTTTTAATCTCTAAAATAGTTTTACACTTTTTAATCTGAGTTTTAAGATGTTATAAGCTGACACCCCTGATGTGGCCTCTGTGGTTGATGGGGCGGAGCTATAAATAGCATGGCTACTGGTATTTAAGGGCGGGCACTTGATAAAAAAGCAAACCAAGCTAAGGGTTCTGACATTGATTTCATCGCTGGTTGCAAAAAAAGCCCACCTTCAAGTGTGAAGTATTTATGATGATGGCACTAGAATGGTACCAGATAGGATTTTAGACATACCAAACAAGATGATAAACATACTGAAAAAAGCAAGCTTGTTTCTTGCAACAATAACAACAACAACAAAATATTTCAAAAAGAAACGTCTAGAATAAATCCGTGTATATGAAGAAGAACAGAAAGTTTACATGATAGTTTGAATTTTTTTAATGACAGTACTCATACTCTTGCTTAAAAAAATAAACACACAAAATATCTTATGTATTAATGATATTTTGCTGTTTGATGTTACAACTAAGAATATGAAATTCGTGTTATTGCTCAGAAAGGAGAGAAAATATGACGAGCAACACCACTGACTTCACCAGTTCTTCAACAGCCATCGTCTGGGATCTGACAAACGAGTCTATAGCAGATCCAGAACAACAAACCCCTTGGTGCATGACCATAAACCTGTCCACTTTTCAGTTCCACGATGAGGCCAAAGACGTGATAAGCATGGAAGCGAGCAGCCTCTACAACAACATAGTCCACATCCTGTTCTACCCCGTCCTCTTCCTCTTCGGCTTTCCCACCAACATCGTCAACATGGTGGTGTTCTTCAAACACGGGCTCAAACAGCGAATCAACCTGTGCCTGTTCTGTCTGTCAGCGCTGGACCAGGTCTACGTCGTTGTGTCCTTTCTGATGTACGCTGAAAAGCTGCGACACATGGACTTCACTCTTTCTTACAGAGCTTTTGGGCACATAGCCGCGTTCCTGGTGAACGAGAAGCTGCTGGGTCTCTACTCGGGCTCTGTGCTGTCCTCGCAGTTCCTGTCCGCTGTCATTGCCGGGGAGAGGTGTCTGTGTGTGGTGTGGCCTCTACGTGTCAACCAGCTGCTGAAACCTAAAGTCTTAGTTGCGGTTCTGGCCCTGGGCGTTGTTCTTATTACCGGGGGAAGGTTTGTGGTGGGTATGAAATACCACATGGTATGCGCCACCGATGCAGCGACAGGACTGACGTCGTACTTCGTCATAAGCAGCGAGTTTTATAAAAGCTATCAGAAGGCGGTGGATCTTGTGGACGGGCTGGTGTACAGTCTGGGCTTGAATATCGCCCTGTGCACTTTTATCATCGTCACTACCACCATTACTGCCCTCAACCTGCAGAAGAGCACCGAGTTCCAGAAAGACTCCTCGGCTAGCTCAGCCGCGAACGTGGCTGTGACCAAGATGGTGATCTACCTGTCCATCCAGTTCATTCTCCTCAACACACCCAACATGTTGTTCAGACTGTTCCTGCTCGCTCTCCCTGATATCACCCCGTCTGGAAACTGGGCCAATTTGTATTTCATTTTGTCTGCCACTGCAGAACTCTGTGGTCTTCTCAGTTCTTCGCTCAATTTTGTGATTTATTTCTTCTTCGGTTCGAAGTATCGACAAACCGTCTTCGAAATGTTCTGTCGAAATAAAAACATATTAAGACCAAGACAGAAACGCAGCGAGTTGCCACAGAGATAGGTACAGGCAGCAACTATTTGTTGATTATAGACATGGTGGAGGTCATAGGGAATATTTCTTGTACATGGTTGGGTTTTTTTGCCCTAAACATGTGCAGTCTGTCACACACTGCCAATTTTTTGTTATCAAAGTATTCTCCAGAATCGGTCATAATATGTTTTTGAACAATAAATTCCAAAACTCCATATCAGAAACAAAGCATGCCCTATATCAATCTAGAGATGTACTGCAGAATCTGGAAATAGAATTGTGCAATCTATCACAGACAGATTTTTGTTATCAAATGTTTCTCCAGAATTGGTCATGCTGAGTTTTCGAATGACACAGATCAAAATTCTGTATCAGAAACAATGCATGTCCTATATTTTATCAAACTAATGCAGGATACGGAGTTATGGTGGTTAAAAGCTGTAAAGACACAGGTGAAGGAGAGCAAGTCTGTGTGAATGTTCGCAGTTTTAAAGAATATGTCCACACACACACACACACACACACACACACACACACACACACACACACACACACACACACACACACACACACATTAAAAGGTAAAGGTAAAGGAGTCCCATAACCTATAAGGTCGTAGGGGAGCGAGGCGTCAGAGACCTCACTTCTCTAGGACCAGCATATTGAGGGCGGCCCCATCTCCTCTCCCTCGCTGCTTTACCTTCCCTGACCCTAAAGAGGGCAGGTACCCATTTACAGCTGGGTGAACTGGGGGAACTCTACTGAAGCCAAGGCGCGCAAACGGTCATCCATCGAACTGGTAACCACGCTCGACGCTGCTTAACTTGGTTGGGGGAAAGCGAGTGCTCCGACCACTGAGCTATCCCGTCCCCTAAACACATACACATTCACAAAATCTTTGGATAAGACTATAAACCGAGGCCCCGTGTGCGAACGCATGCAGAACATCTTGCGCACACGTTAAATCCTGTTCCGCTGTTCGAAAGAGTAGGCCATTGTGTGCTGGTGGGAACAGATGACAAAATTTACAAAACCGCATACACACGCATAAAAAAGTCATCTGAGCGCTTTGATTTGTTGCTTTACAAGATTCAGCGCTATATAAATTCCATACATTATTATTATCATTATTATTATTATTATTATTATTATTATTATTATTATTATTATTATTATAAGATCCTGGGTATCTGCACAGGAGTGTTTTTGAGCTGAATATTTTAATACATGAAGTACAAACGACCACCCACAATCTTATTTATACCAGGAGAAAATTACCGCCAGTTTCAGATGCCAACACACCACACCATTGTACAAAACTTAATCAACCCAGCTGTTGCCCATTCACCCCTTGAGTTTTCTTCTGTATCCCTTAGTACAAAATTGTGCACCTGGCAAAGATCTACTGTCTCCCTTGCTGAGAGACTCCTGAAGTCCCTCCAAAGACTGACGAAGTCCTGCGAGACTGCCAAAGACTGCCGAAGTACCGCTCAAGACTGCCAAAGTCGCGCCAAAGACTGCCAAAGTCCTGACGAAGACTGCCAAAGTCCTGCCAAAGTCCTGCCAAGGACTGACAAAGTACCTGCCGAAAATTGCCGAAGTCCTGCCGAAGACTGCTGAAGTCCCTCCGAAGACTGCCGAAGTCCGTCCTGCCGAAGACTGCCGAAGTCCTGCCGAAGACTGCCGAAAACTGCCGCAGTACCGCCGACGACTGCAGAAGACTGCCGAAGTCCTGCCGAAGACTGCCGAAGTCGAAGCAGCCGAAGACTGCCGAAGTCCTGCCGATCGCTGACGACACCTCTGAATGGAGACCCTGGCCCATCAGGCCCCTCTTTCAGGGGGAGGACGTCCCCCCTCAGTCTTTCTGTCCTGTCCCCCACCAGTCTGTCCTGTCCCCCACCAGTCTGTCCTGTCCCCCACCAGTCTGTCCTGTCCTGTTCCCCACCAGTCTGTCCTGTCCCCCACCAGTCTGTCCTGTTCCCCACCAGTCTGTCCTGTCCCCCACCAGTCTGTCCTGTTCCCCACCAGTCTGTCCTGTCCTGTTCCCCACCAGTCTGTCCTGTCCCCCACCAGTCTGTCCTGTCCTGTCCCACACCAGTCTGTCCTGTCCTGTCCCACACCAGTCTGTCCTGTCCTGTCCCACACCAGTCTGTCCTGTCCTTTCCCACACCAGGCTGTCCTGCCCTGTCCCACACCAGGCTGTCCTGTCCTGTCCCACACCAGGCTGTTTTGTCCCCCACCAGTCTTTCCTGTCCCACACCAGTCTGTCCTGTCCTGTCCCCCACCA
Organism: Rapana venosa; assembly: GCA_028751875.1. NCBI lineage: Eukaryota > Metazoa > Mollusca > Gastropoda > Neogastropoda > Muricidae > Rapana > Rapana venosa. Next base: position 46,103,506 of record CM054145.1, read on the forward strand.
GTCTGTCCTGTCCCCCATCCGTCTGTGCTGTCCAACACCAGGCTGTCCTGTCCTGTCCCTCACCAGTCTGTCCTGTCCTGTCCTTCACCAGTCTGTCCTGTCCTGTTCCCCACCAGTCTGTCCTGTCCCACACCAGTCTGTCCTGTCCTGTCCCACACCAGTCTGTCCTGTCCTGTTCCCCACCAGTCTGTCCTGTCCCACACCAGTCTGTCCTGTCCTGTTCCCCACCAGTCTGTCCTGTCCCCCACCAGTCTGTCCTGTCCTGTCCCACACCAGTCTGTCCTGTCCTGTCCCACACCAGTCTGTCCTGTCCCCCACCAGTCTGTCCTGTCCTGTCTCCCACCAGTCTGTCCTGTCCTGTCCCACACCAGTCTGTCCTGTCCTGTCTCCCACCAGTCTGTCCTGTCCCACACCAGTCTGTCCTGTTCTGTCCCCCACCAGTCTGTCCTGTTCTGTCCCGCAACAGAGGCTGGGGAACAACTCTGTAATCAGAAGCTGAGAGACCACTGTGCGTGTGCTTGCGTGCGTGCGTGCGTTTGTGAGGAAGCTGGTTGCAAAATCTTCGTAGGCGCCCCCCACGGGAGTACGGGATAGGTGAAGGTGGAGGTGATGAGCTAGCTCTCCACAGTTTTCTGACTGCTCAAAGCAAGGTGTGGCAGTGACAGTAACTGTAGAGCTATCCTCATCAACAGCTTGTTCACGCCTTAGTTAGCTTCAGATATTTTTTAGTTGTGCACGTCCCCCCCCCCACCCACCCACCCCCCCTCCTTCAGGGATGCTGGGGGGATTGGCTTGTCAGTATAAATAGTATCCCCTACCTTCTGGAAAATCCATGCCAGGAATCCCCTCTTTTCCATCCCTCTCTTTGTTTCCGCCTTGTTGTTTTTTTGGTTTTTTTACCTACTACCTCCTTCTTATCTATTTTCTGTTCTCTTGGTCCATTCTCCTGCTTTTTTTTTTCCTCAAGAAAGACTTAACATATATCAATTCTCTCGCATGCCAAATTCGGATGTGCTGGGCTTGACTTGTCGGGCGCTTGACGGCAGCGTAACGCCTTTTTTTGCTCATAATTATTACGGCAGACAACAACAGCTGCTGACTGAGCGTTCCACGAAGACGAAGTGCGAGGTGGACTGTCAGGGAAGCGGACGGAATAATGTTTCTTTCTCGTTTCCCTGACATTGATTTAGCAGAAATGGTTGTTGCTCCAGGAGGAACCACTGGGCGCTCGCTTCTTTAAACGGACAAAATTTACAAAACCGCATACACACGGGGGACTGGATGTAAAAAAAAAGCACATGAGTGCTTATTCCATTATCCTCGATATGAATCAATAAATAAATAGATAAATAAATAAAACGGATGATTGTTTTAAACTGTAGGCTAGCTTTATGTTCAAAGAGTACTATCGAGAGTGTGTGCATTGTAGTTTCTAGTGTGTGAGAAAAAGTCAGCTGAAGTGGAAGTATTGCTTGAACGTATGGTAAGGTACGGTAGCATTAATGACGTTATCGACGTGAAGATACCGTTAACATCGTGTTCGTTGTATTCACTGACTCTGTTGTATCTCGGGGTAATAGTTTTAGTATATCCGACCAATGTCCACTGAAAATACATCCAGTCCCTTGTATCCCTTTTTTGGTTACAATAACATTTTTAGTCCATTTACATCTCTCTCTCTCTCTCTCTCTCTCTCTCTCTTCTCTCTCTCTCTCTCTCTCTCTCTCTCTCTCTCTCTCTCTCTCTCCCTCCCTCTCTCTCTCTCTCTCTCTCTCTTCTCTCTCTCTCTCTCTCTCGCTCTGTTGCTTGCTGACTCTTTTTACATTTGAATCTCTGAATTTCTTATTTACACAATTCTGTATACCATCACACACTACTTCATTTTGTGTTGGTTTATAGCATTCGCAAAACAAAAAGCCATATCGGGGATATATGTCACCTCATTCAGTGGCACCAGTAACATTCATTTCAAGCTCAAAACTAACTCTTCCTAATTTCTTCGAATATCCATCACCATGAACACGGAGAGCAAAAAACCATATCAGGGCTGTCATCTCGATCTCATTCAATTTCAGTGGCTCCAGTAACCTTCACTTCGAGTTCAAAGCCAACTACTAATCCCTCCAATTATCGATCACCGTAAAATTGAAAATTAAAAAAAAAGCTCTCGTCAAATCTCAAACTAGGATTATATCAAGCACAATGGTCTCTTAGGTATAGTCTTTCTTTTTGCGGGGTTTGTTTTATAAGCACAGAGCGATGCCAAATAGCAATGCCAGACTGAAAAAAATAGCCACAGTCTATTCTGTTTGTTTAAACACCCTGTTCTGTAACGTCTTCATGGTTTTGTCCTGACAGTTCCAGGAAAAGAAAAGCTGCCAAAGACCCTCTTGATTGTCGATTCGACTGTACAAAGATTTTCTGGGCGAATTTGTTTTTCGAGAAGTCCTAAAACACCCTTCAGGGGAGACCATAAACCGAGGGCTCGTCAGAACAAAACAGACCATCGTTTATTGCCATGGAAGCCTAGAAGGCCTATAGACACACAAGAAAATAAATAGGTCAGGAAAAAAGTCAGCGAAGATTCATGCAATCCAAAACAATCTGTGCAAATTGTCCTTTTAGTTCGCCAAAGTGTACAAAATCACTTGGTACCAAATTATCGAAACATATTTGTTGGAAAACACGTTTGTGAACACACGCAGAACATCTTGCACACACGTTAAAGCCTGCCCCGCTTAGGAATTAATCATAATTATTTGAGATGGGCACCGAGCAGAAGGCAGAGAATATGACGATTCTGTGTGCATCTGCTTGCATGCAAATCTTTTGTGCGTCTTCATGTCTGTTTTAGGAGCTATTACCTTCACCTTCACCTAGCTCTTAGTCTAGTAGACCATTACAGCACCACCGAAGATTTTACAACCAGCTTCCTCCACTCCTCGCAATATGTTATCCGAAGCATAATGCAGCAATAGCTAATAGATTTATCAAAGAAGTTCAAAGGGTAGAAATTGAAACACTTGACACTGTGAATATTGTCTCTTTGATTGATATCTGGAAACATCTGTATCATATCATAGACAAACAGTTTTCTCCTTTTAGATCTTTTAGCCAGAATCCTTATTTCATCTAAAGACACATTCATCCACAGAAAGCCCCCTCCCAACAGAAAACAAAAAACCAAAATAACGAAAGCTCGTCAAAGCAACACATGTCCATCTTTTAGGCGCATTTGATGCACGTGACATAAGACCCAATAGATTGAAGCAGCAAAATGTGTATTCATAAGAAGATCTGTGATGATTATCTTTTCGACTGACAAAGATTGTCAATACGAAGAAGTATGAAATGCGTTGTTACAGAGAACTACTGCACCGATAAAGAGAATTACAATTTTTTGGCACGAAAGCAAGACATAGATGTGTACATATTTTAGTGCGCTAAAGATTTTGCGCTCTTACTCAAAGACATAGTCAAATACGCACAAAATACCGCAGTTGTGATAGCTGGAAGAGGAAAGAGATGCAAAGATGAGATATTCAGTAACTGAAACATGACTGTGGAATATTCGTGCAGAATCGCCATCTGTTCTCACATCTTGGCACCTGTTTCTCGTAGAACCCGTTCTTTGTTTATTCTATCAAGTTCACACAGTCACCTCACTTTAGCTCTTTCCCACACCCAGAAAAAAAAAAAAACCCACCATGAATTCTCAACGTGGCTGTCATACTTTAAACCCACCATTTTTCTCTATACTTTATAGCGCATTAACTTGTATCACGTGAAATTACAAGAAGAAGAATGGCAAAGTAATCTTTTTGGTTATTTTATTCAGTTAAGAATGATCTCGTTGTCGACATTTTTTTTCTTATCAAATTATACTGTTGGATACGTTCGAAGTAATGAAATCGTTTTATTTTTTGTGAGTTAACTTGCGGTCTAATGGAATGTGCAATTCTCTCTGACCCAAAAGCAAACCAGAGATGTGTACATCTGTTAGGCTGCGCTGGTTTACCTGCGCTCTCTTTCACAATACGTTTATTCAAATCGCACTCCCGCGTGGGGATGCTGGGGGGAGGGGAGGGGGGAAGGGAGGGAGAGAGTTGTCAGTATAAATAGCATTTCCACCTGCTGGAAATTCTGTGCTAGAAATTCCCTCTTTCTACCACTCTCTTTGTGTCTGCCTTGTTCCTTTTCTTCCTGTCACTACCTTCTTGTTGTCTATTTTCTGTCTTCGTTGGTCCATTCTCCTGCCTTTTTTTTTCCCAGAAAGACTTTAAAAAAAAGTAACAATTCTCTCCCATGCCGAGGTCGGATGCGTTGGGCCTGACTTGTCATGCGCTTTAACGCAGAGCATCGCATTTTCGCTCAATTAACAGACAACAATAGTTGCTGTACGTCTCAGCGTTCGACGACAATGACGAAGAAGAAGAAACTGGATAAGCGAGACGGATTGTCCTAGAGTTTTTTCATAAACGTGAGAGGAATCTGTCTGTAACACAACACACGCTGATCATTTGTATCTTACACACATATCGTCACTTCGGGGATATATATATGTTAATAATAATAATAATGGAATTTATATAGCGCTGTATCTATATATATTTACTAATATATATATATATATATATATGTATATATATATATATATATATATATATATATATATATATATATATATATATATTTGGTGGGGAGGGGGGGAGGAGGGGTCCGTAAGACACTGCCATGTACAAAATGAACAAGGATTAAGTTTATCCACAGAACTGTTGAACTGTGCATAAAAAGAATAATTGCATTTATCCTAGCCTTCTGGGCAGATTTGCATCTCGCTGGAAGATTTAGCTCCAAAACAAATGTTCACGTAGCTGCTGTCATCGTGTTTCTTATTCACTGAGGTAGTGTCAATCTTGAGCATTCAATGGTGTCTGGATAGGCTGAACCGTGGCAGCTATGACTTAGCTCCTGGTGCGTTGGTTCGAATGAATGATGTTCGAACTAGATGGAAAGAGTTGGTGTTCTTTCTCCATTGACGATGTTTTGTCGGAATCTATTGATAGGAATGAATGTCCTTAATAGTTTTGACAGTCTGATAGCTGTAATTGATAGGAGTGAATGTCTTTTACAGTTTGGACAGTCTGATAGCTATAACTGATAAGAATGAATGTCCTTGATATTTTTGATAATTTGATAGCTGTAACTGATAGGAATGAATGTCCTTAATAGTTTTGACAGTCTAATAGCTGTAATTGATAGGAATTATTGTCCTTAATAGGTTTGATAGTCTGATAGCTATAATTGATAGGAGTGAATGTCTTTTACAGTTTTGACAGTCTGATAGCTATAACTGATAGGAATTAATGTCCTTAACAGTTTTGACGGTCTGATAGTTATAACTGATAGGAATGAATATCCTTAACAGTTTCGACGGTCTGATAGTTATAACTAATAGGAATGAATGTCCTTAATAGTTTTGACAGTCTGATAGCTGTAACTGATAGGAATTAATGTTCTTAACAGTTTCGACGGTCTGATAGTTATAATTGATAGGAATGAATGTCCTTAACAGTTTCGACTGTCTGATAGTTATAACTGATAGGAATGAATGTTCTTAATAGTTTTGACAGTCTGATAGCTGTAATTGATGAAACAGGACTAAACATAACCTTTGGGAGGTTCTGCTATCATGTCCAGAAAGTGAGCATGTGCTGCAATGTCCTTTAACGTCTCTTCACAATCTGTGACAGAAGACGGTGAGTATATAATTAGATAGATAAGATTATGCCGGTGTTTCTCAATTTCAACAAATTATTAGATAAACATTTTGCCAGACCACCCCCCTTCCCTCCCCCCAGTCAAGACAAATAGCTTCTATGGACAATTCTTCCTCCATTAGAACTCTGAGATTCAACAATGATGAGATTGTGCGTATGCAGCCATTTCCCAGTTCGGCAAAACAAAAAACCCACAAATCTCAAACTAAAGTGGTATGGGCACGTCAAGGAACGTGTGGACTGGCCAAGACTGTCCTACAGGGAACAGTACAAGGAGGGAGAAGAAGAAGAGGCAGGCAGAGAAAACGATGGGAAGGCAACATCAGAGAATGGTCTGGCCTCGAGTGAGGTTCACCTCCGGCAAACAAGCATATAAAAAAAATTGAAATCAAGACTCAAGACCACTTTATTATATCAATAAAGTAAATAATGCTAACATTTAAAACAAAAAGTCATCCATACATTCTTATGAGCAGAGAACTTTCAGTTGACAAAATCTTCATTATCAAAGGCTATGGACATGGACGGGATAGCTCAGAGGTCGGAGCACGCGCTTTCCCCCAGCCAAGTTAAGCAGCGTCGAGCGTGGTTACCAGTTGGATGGGTGACCGTTTGCGCGCCTTGGCTTCAGTACAGTTCCCCAAGTTCACCCAGCTGTAAATGGGTACCTGCCCTCTTTAGGGTCAGGGAAGGTAAAGCAGCAAGGGAGAGGAGATGGACGCCGCCCTCAATATGCTGGCCCTAGAGAAGTGAGGTCTCTGACGCCTCGCTCCCCTACGACCTTATAGGTTATGGGACTCCTTTACCTCCTTTTATGGACATGGAGGAGGTAGACGCTTTTAAATACCTTCGCGCTATACTCACAAAGGACGGGCGATCGACGACAGAAATCAAAGTCAGACTAGCCATGGCAACATCTTCCATGACAAAACTCACCACCATATGGAAAAGTAAAAAGATCACTTTCCCAATCAAACTAAAGCTCTACAAAGCCCTAATTCAGACTATCCTGCTGTGCGGAAGTGAAACCTGGACATTGACTGCTGAAACAGCAAAGCGAATCCAGTCATTTGAAACAAAATGCCATAGAAAACTGCTGGGCATATCCTGGAGAGAACGAAAGACTAATGAATTTGTCAAGAGCCAAATAACACGGCTGGCAGGTCCACAGGAACCCCTTCTCACCATTGTCATGAAGAAAAAGTTGACATGGTTCGGCCACGTCACCCGCCACAACACTCTGGCAAAAACAGTACTGCAGGGAACACTGGAAGGTGGCAGAAAGAGGGGAAGACAGAACAAGTCATGGATGGACAACATCAGAGAATGGACCAGGATGAATGACTCGGCACTACTGCGCAGTGCCGAGGACCGAGATGGATGGAGGAGGCTTACCACGGCATCGTCTCTCGTGTCTCCTCCACGATCGCCAAGGTTACGGGACTGATGATGATGATGATGATGATGATGATGATGATGATGATGATGATGATGATGATGATGATGATGGACACGGATAAGATTAATTAATTTTGCGTGTGATCCTTTTTCCCGCTGCCAGTTGCTGGACAGACATGAAAGGCAGTCAGTGGCGAAACATGAATGTCTAGCAGCTATGTGGCCAGGGTAGCCTAGTGGTTATATAGATTATTGTGCTCGCAATCTGATGACCCGGATTCGAATTCCGTTGAAGAGGATTTTTTTCTCTGGAATTGACATCAGTGCAGACTCCACTCTCCCCAAAAGTCCTTCGGATGAGACTATAAACCGAGGTCCCGTGTGCGAGCGCACGCAGAACATCTTGCGCACACCTTAAATCCTGTTCCGCTTTCCAAAAGAGTGTGTTGGTGGGAACAGATGACAACATTTACAAAGCCGCATACACACTAGACTAGATGTAAAAAGCACATGAGTGTTTATTTCATTATTCTCGAGATAAAAGGATAAATAAATAAATATAGCACGAATGTCTGACAGCTGTGTGGCCAGTAACATGAATGTCTGACAGCTGTGTGGCCAGTAACATGAATGTCTGACAGCTGTGTGGCCAGTAACATGAATGTCTGACAGCTGTGTGGCCAGTAACATGAATCGTCTGACAGCTGTGTGGCCAGTAACATGAATGTCTGACAGCTGTATGGCCAGTAACATGAATGTCTGGCAGCTGTGTGGCCAGTAACATGTACGTCTGACAGCTGTGTGGCCAGTAACATGAATGGCTGACAGCTGTGTGGCCAGTAACATGGACGTCTGACAGCTGTGTGGTCAGTAACATGGACGTCTGACAGCTGTGTGGCCAGTAACATGAATGTCTGACAGCTGTGCGGGTAGTTAACAAGTGTCAGATTTACGTTACTTCCAAATCAAGGTCCAGCTCTACTCGTATGCCTGACAACAGACCCTGGTTTGTGTGTCTGGTTCTGTCTACTTTGTCCCAGCTGGCACTTACCCACAGCAAGTATGGATAGGGTGGGCTCAATGGGAAGACTGAGACTATACAGTCGCCCATAAATTGCTTTAAGGGATGTGATTTAGGCCTAGAGAACACTGCAGGCTGGTTGACCCCCCCCCCCCTCCCTCTACCTCATATGATAGGAAATATGGAGTACAGCCTCAAGGCTCTAACATCGGTGCCTTTTCGCACACACTTAGTCATTCTATCACCAATGGAGGCACTGCATACCTCAACTAAGTACGTTAAGTACATTGAGTGTGTTACCAAGTGATGGTGACATTTGCGCGCCTGCTTAATACTCCCCTCTCCCCCCCCCCCCCCCTCCCTGCCGGTCCCAGCTGAATGCCTGCCCTCCTTTCAGCGCATGATGTGGCGCTCTCTCTCTGGCCCCTAAGAACTGGCCAATCCCTCCCCACGACGCTGTGAGATCTTTCCCATTCCATCACCTTGCCTCATCTACCCAACATGTCTTACTCGAGGTCTTTTGCTGCTACCTTGGAATTTTCCTAGGCTATGGTTTACGAGCACAGTTCTGCAGTCAGCATTGGATCTGACCATCACAGAGAGGTTACTGCGGAAGCTGTGCTGTACAGACTGCATTCAGGCGGTGTCCTCCAAGTCTGAGCTGCTTGAACTACAACGTAACACACCGCTCTGTCATAGGGCTTAGTAGAGCTGTTGTGTGAACATGGTCAGACACAGCATACTTGATAGTCCAAAATGACCGTACAGAGCACTCTCTCTAGGTGCCTTGCCGGCAGCGTGACATTAATTAATGAACTCTGCAGGAAACCTCTAGCCCCGTGGCTATGACATAACATGATATGACATGCCATGCTATGCTATGCCAGGATATGATATGCCAGGATATCCCATACCATGCTGTTCTAGGATATGACATGACTTGTGGCTGGAGTGGTGGGATTAGAATGAACTGTGTGACAACAGCAGTACAGATACATCAGAATATGAGGCAGCATAGATGTTTGTCCAAAAATCTGGGACACCAAGATTAATTTTAGTATCAAGAGTCCCAACATCTTAAGAAAGGTAATCTAAGAGACTACCAGAGCTACAGAACAACTAGCCTCATAAGCCATCCAAGCAAGATGATGATCAGAATTATTCTGAACAGACTTAAGAAAAAGTAATCCGAAGAATTGCACGCAGAAGAACAAGGTGGTTTCAGATCTGGAAGGAGTAAGTCTAAACTGATTTCTAACCACAGGCTTATCATCGAGAAGCATCTCCAACACCAAAAAGATTTGTTCCACAATTTCATGGATTTCAAAAGAAAGCATTTGATAGAGTGTGGCATGATGGACTGTGGCAAACTCTTAGAACTTTCAACATTGGGGAAGGATTAATACAGATCATTCAGACACTCTACAACAACGCCGTCCTTTTGAACTACTAGATCGGAGATTTCCTAAGAACAGTAGGAGTCAGACAAGGTTACATATTTTCGCTCACTTTATTCAACTGTTATCTTGAGAAGATCTAGAAAGAGATGCTCCCTGAATGTCACAGCACTGCATCTCTTGGTAGGAGATCCATTTACGACTACCGTTTGCTGATGACATTGATCTTCTAGGCCTCATAACAGTGAACTCCAAGAACTTACAAGCAGATGGGATGACGAGCTAGCGCTTGTGGTATAGGGATGAAGATCAGTGCAGAGAGAAGAGCAAGGTCATGGCAAACAGCACCAGTGACGTTACAGTTAGCTTTGTAACGCATGATCAACAATTTGAAACAGGAGACTCCGTCAAAATATCTTGGCTCCACGCTGACCAAAGATGGCCGCTGGTCTGCAGCGGAAGTAAAGGTCAGACTAGCCCTTGCAACCTCGGCCATGGCAAAGTTGAACAGAATGTGGACAAGTAAGGAGACCAGCTTCCCAGGAAAGAGGAACTTGTGTAGTGCTCTTGTCATTTCCATACTGCTGTACAGGTCTGAAAGCTGGAGCTGGATTGCAGAACAGGAAAAGAAAACCCGAGCGTTTGAAATAAAATCATTCAGAAGGCTTCTTCACATCTCCTGGCTGGACCACAGAACCAACGAGTCAGTGTGGCAAGAGGTGATCATGAAACCTGGGTAGCTGACGTAGTTTTCTCACGTCACACGACATAACTCTCAATCCAAGACTATCCTACAGGGTCACGTCACACGACGTAACTCTCATTTCAAGACTATCCTACAGGGTCACGTCACACATAGTCCTACAGGGTCACGCCACACGACATAACTCTCATTCCAAGACTATCCTACAGGGTCACGTCACACATAGTCCTACAGGGTCACGCCACACGACATAACTCTCATTCCAAGACTATCCTACAGGGTCACGTCACACTACATAACTCTCATTCCAAGACTATCCTACAGGGTCACGTCACACGACATAACTCTCATTCCAAGACTATCCTACAGGGTCACGTCACACGACATAACTCTCATTCCAAGACTATCCTACAAGGGTCACGTCACACGACATAACCCTCATTCCAAGACTATCCTACAAGGGACACTTGCGGAAGGCAGATGCAGGGGCAGACAGATGAAGAACTGGATGATGCAGAACATCAAATATTGGATCAGCTCTGACCTGGCGCTGTTGCTGCAAAGGCTGAAGACAGACGGACCAGCCTGGAGAAAATTGTTGACCAAAGCCTCCTATGAGTCCCCCCCCCCCACACACACACACACACGACCATCTTGACCAACGGACTGCTGATGCTGATGATCTATCTATCTATCTATCTATCTATCTATCTATCTATCTATCTATCTATCTATCTATCTATCTATCTATCTATCTATCTATCTATCTATCTATATCTATCTCTATCTATCTCTATCTATCTGTCTGTCTATCTATCTATCTATCTATCTATCCATCTATCTATCTATCTATTTATCTATCTATCCATCTATCTATCTATCTTCTTCTATTATCTATCTATCTATCTATCATCTATATCTATCTATCAAATGTCTTCTATCTATCTATCTCATCTATCTATCTATTATCTATTATCTATCTATCTATCTATCTATCTATCTATCTATCTACATGTTTCTATCTAATCTATCTATCTTCTATCTATCTATCTATCTATCTATCTATCTCTATTCTATCTATCTATCTATCTATCTATCTATCTATCTATCTATCTATCTATCTATCTACCTACCTACCTATCTATCTACTACTGTTCTACGAATGCCTTTGGCATTGGGCTGGCATGAGACATACACAAGAAGGCACCAGACTTCAAGTAGTGGTCCGGGATCCAGTTTTTCGGGGGGTGATACATTATGGTCTCGTAAGCAACACAAATTTAGCGCATGTGAAAAAAAACACCACCAGAATAAACCCACGGCGGAATTCTGTAGGAAAAACCACTCCTCAAGGAAATGAACTACACATGCAGACAGGGAGAAATAGGTCTTGAAAAAGGGTGGCGCTCTTTTTGATGCGCGTCACTCTACATAACTTACCTCTCGGTAGAGAAGGCCAAATTTCAAGCGAGATAAATCTGTCATGATTTTAAATATGCAATGCAACCCAATGCAATGCAATGCAATGACAGTCATACCACTAACATGCTCTTGAGGCTTTATGCTTTGAGCTGGGGGGGTTTCCTACTAGTTTAATAGGCGACTCACTTCCATGGATCCGATCCATTGAACGCCTGCATATATCTATGTTGCAGGGATATTGTGTGGGGAGTATGCCAGATGTGTATTGTTTGCATGAAGAGCATGATGTGTTAATTTTGTATGGTGCTGTAAGCTGTAAAGCTCTCTAATGATATGTAAGCTGTAAGCTCTCTGATGACATGTAAGCTGTAAGCTCTCTGGTGATATGTAAGCTGTAAGCTCTCTGATGATATGTAAGCTGTAAGCTCTCTGATGACATGAAAGCTGTAAGCTCTCTGATGATATGTGAGCTTAGCTCTCTGATGACATGTAAGCTGTAAGCTCTCTGATGACATGTAAGCTGTAAACTCTCTGGTGACATGTAAGCTGTAAGCTCTCTGATGACATATAAACTGTAAGCTCTCTGTTGACATGTAAGCTGTAAGCTCTCTGATGACGTGTAAGCTGTAAGCTCTCTGATGACATGTAAGCTGTAAGCTCTCTGGTGACATGTAAGCTGTAAGCTCTCTGATGACGTGTAAGCTGTAAGCTCTCTGATGACATGTAAGCTGTAAGCTCTCTAATGACATATAAACTGTAAGCTCTCTGATGACGTGTAAGCTGTAAGCTCTCTGATGACGTGTAAGCTGTAAGCTCTCTGATGACGTGTAAGCTGTAAGCTCTCTGATGACGGGATACCCTAGTGGTCAGAACATTGCACTCGCAATCTGACGACCCGGGTTCGATTCCCGTTCAAGGGGATATTTCCCCCTGGAGTTAACATCAGTGCAAACTCCACTCTCCCCAAAAGTCCTTCGGATGAGACTATAAACCGAGGCCCCGTGTGCGAACGCACGCAGAACATCTTGCGCACACGTTAAATCCTGTTCCGCTTTTCGTAAGCGTAGGCCATTGTGTGCCAGTGGGAACAGATGACAGAATTCACAAAACTGCATACACACGGGGACTGGATGTAAAAAAGCACATAAATGCTTATTCCATTATCCTCGATATAACAGAATAAATAAATCTTTTTTAAAAGCTGTAAGCTCTCTGATGATGTGGATGTGATTCATTCTTTTTGTTATTTTTTAGATGTGTAATGCTGTGCTCGTAAGCTAACTGAAATGTTTCTGTGCTTTTGAGATAGTAAAGGTTTTTTGAATTGGGATTGGACTTGATCTACCGGAGGACCTGCATATGACGAATGTGATAACCACAGTTTCGTTGTAACCAGGTGCTCTATTATATCTCAGGTTTCTCAATCCCGCCAATCATCATCATCATCATTGTCCTCATCGTCGTCATCATCATCATTATCATCATCAGTAGTAGTAGAAGCAGCAGCAGCAGTAGTAGTAGTAGTAGAAGTAGTAGTAGTAGGAGCAGCAGCAGCAGCAGTAGCAGCAGCAGCAGCAGCAGTAGTAGCAGCAGCAGCAGCAGTAGTAGTAGCAGCAGCAGCAGCAGCAGCAGCAGCAGCAGCAGCAGCAGCAGCAGCAGCAGCAGCAGCAGCAGCAGCAGCAGCAGAAGCAGCAGTAGTACTTTTATTCAGTCTTTTATTACTTTTTAATTTTGTATTTCGAGGTAAAGGGAATAAGAACTCATGTGCTGGGTTTTTTTTGCATCCTGTCCCCGTATACATGCACTTTTATAAATGTTGTTATTCGTTCCCACCGGCACACAATGGACTTCTCTTCCGAAAAGCGGTACAGGTTTTAACATGTGCCCAAGATGTTTTTCGTGCTTTAGCACATGGAGTTTTCTCGGTCTATAGTCTCATCTGAAGGATGCGTGTATGTGTTTGAACAGGACCTAACGAGTTGAATAACCACATGTCGGATGTGCTGAGCCTGACTTGCCAGGCGCTTAACGGCAGCGTGACGCATTTTCGCTCATATAACAGACGACAATATTTTTTTTAAAAACCTTCTATCGAGGATAATGGAATAGGCACTTATGTGCTTTATTTCAATCTAGTCCCGTGTGTATGCGGTTTTGTAAATTCTGTCATCTGTTCCCACCGGCACACAATGGCCTACTCTTACGAAGGGCGGAACAGGATTTAACGCGTGCGCAAGAAGTTCTGCGTACGTTCGCACACGGGGCCTCGGTTTATAGTCTCATCCGAAGGACTTTTGGGGAGAGAGGAGTCTGCACTGATATTAACTCCAGAGGAAAATATCCCCTTGAACGGGAATCGAACCCGGGTCGTCAGATTGTGATTGCAATGTTCTAACCACTAGGCTATCGCGTTCCCCATTAATAATTGCTGTCTGAGCGTTCGACAATGCAGAAAAACAACCACATTTGGTTAAAAACCAGATGTTCCTTTATATCACAGGTATCCGAATTACACACCAATGCAAATATATGTTATGTTTTTGCTTTACTTTGGAAATGGTTTCATTTATTTCACACTGT
>CM054145.1:46125306-46132806 GCA_028751875.1 Rapana venosa
CGTACATGTAGTAGGTGCCAATGCACTTACTTACACGTAGCTTACACACGCACGCACGCGCGAGCGTGCGAGCGCGCGCGTTTGCGCGCCCACACACACACACACACACACACACACACACACACACACACACACACACACACACACACCACCACACACTCCCCCCTCCCCCCCCCCCCCCCCCACACACACACACTCACACACACACACAAACACACACACACACACACACACAACACACACACACACCCCACACACTCCCCCATCCCCCCCACACCCCCCCCCACCCCCACCCACACACACATTACAAATGACAAAACACAATCTTTCAGTCACACACAAGCATCTGCTTTTCTTCTGTTCTCTCTGTCTGTCTCCTTTCGTCTAATATCTCTGAGAGTAAACACATGTAACATCTGAAGAACGAACGAACGAACGAACGAACACACACACATGCCAGCCAGCGTGCGCCCGCGAAAGCGCCTGCGTGCATGGATACATACACAACCACACACAAACACAACACACACACACACACACACACACACACACACACACACACACACACACACAAGCTAGTGCACATAATTCTACACTCAGGTACGTGCATGCACACACACGCACACACCCACACACATAATGTGAGAGCACACACACACAGACACACACACATACACACACAGCGCGCGCACGCACCCATATACACACATGAACACATTCAGACACACACATACACACACGCATGGACACAAATGCATGCGTGCGTGCGCGTGCACGTACATATACACACACAAAAACACACACACAACAACAACACAACACAACACAACACACACACACACACACACACACACACACACACACACACATACACACATTCCACACCAAGACCGCCACCACCCACCACCACATACAAACGTCCCCACTTTCATCCCAACCTACTACCCACCCACCACCACCCATACGCACCACCCGCACCAACCCCCTCCCCCCTCGCCCTCCCCCTCGCCTCCTCCCCCCCTACTCCCCGACTCCATCCCCACCCCCCTCCCTATCCCACTCAGCCCCCATCCCCTCCCCACACAGCGAAAGTAGCAAATGATAGTTGCTAACTAAGTGCTTTTACCGATGCCAAAAATATAAGTGCCGCCGTTGCGCATAGTGGTAGCCTTCTCCTCTGTAGCTGTCTTATGCTGATAGAAGCCGTCATTGAAGAGGACCACGATGCGTCTGGAGGCATCCTGTCGCCCATTCTGTATTTTTCTTTCGGCCTATAATTTCAAACCAAAATGAATACGAATACAATTTTGGTTCTCATCTGATAATAAAAAAAATTAATTGATTAATTGAAAAACAACAAAAAAAAAGTCACCTACCGCCCCCCGCCCACCCACCCACCACCACCACCAGCAACAAAACAACAGCAGCAGCAGCAACAACGACATAACGAAAATTGTTTGTAGATTACAAATATAGCTCCAGTCCGATCCAATCCGACTCAATCCGATCCTGTTGTTTCTAGCCTCCACCGACTGCAGAGGCCGTATCAACAGAGGCTGTCTCCTCGTCAACATTGAAATCGCAGATTTAAACCAAACCAGAACCAAAACGCAAACTCATCATCATCATCATCATCATCATCATCATCATCATCATCATCATCATCATCATCATCATCATCATCATCAGTCCCGTGTCCTTGGCGGTCGTGGGGAGACACGAAAGACGATGCCGTGGTAAGCCTCCTCCATCCATCTCGGTCCTCGGCTCTGCGCAGTAGTGCCGAGTCATTCATCCTGGTCCATTCTCTGATGTTGTCCATCCATGACTTGTTCTGTCTTCCCCTCTTTCTGCTACCTTCGAGTGTTCCCTGCAGTACTGTTTTTGGCAGAGTGTTGTGGCGGGTGACGTGGCCGAACCATGTCAGCTTTTTCTTCTTGACGATGGTCAAGAAGACACTCAACAATCAACAAGCAAAAACATTTTTTTTTATCACTCACAATAGCTCTAACCAGGATCATAGTCCCACGTTTCGCAAAGATGCACACCCATATATATATATGTATATATATATATATATATATATATATATATATATATATATATATATATATATATATATATATATATATATATATATATTATATCACCACGGGCATAGATATAGGGAAACCAAATCTGAGATCGCCATGAGACTAGAGTATTTGGGACCGCTGAATCAGAGACAATTTTTTATTGCGTGATGATGAGTAATGACAATGAGGATGACGTAATGGCTGCTGCTGTGGAGGTGCATGTGCATGTCTCAAAGCACATGCACCTCCACAGCAGCAGCATTACGTCATCCTCATTGTCATTGATCATCATCACGCAATAAAAACAAAAGTTGCTTCTGACTCAGTGGTCCAAGTTGCTCTGGTCTCATGGCGACCTCAGATTTGGTGTCCTTAAATCTGTGCCTGCGGTGAGCTTTTTGTCAAAGCCCTTGGGGTTGGAGGCTCATGGGGGACGGTCGATGGAGAGACGTTGTGGTGGCTGCCACCTCGGGTGGGCAGCTCACTCAGTCTGGCTCCGCGACTGAGCTAATACTGTCGTTAGTCGGAGGCTTTATTAGGTGGTGTCCTGCATATGCTAGCTCAGACCAGGTACCTCTGAACACCACCAAAGTGACCCAGCAGCAGTGCTGGGCCCCTCTGGCTGGTGGCCCCACGGCGGCCTGATATTGAACTTCCGACCCTGGGGATGAGACATAACGAATCTGGGTATGGCTGGGGTGGGGAGATTGGAATGAGCGACGTGGGAGCAGCAGGACAGAAGATGAGGCAGCAAAAAGATGTTTCGTCCGTCGTATTCGACTCGACGATGACCTCCAAAACAGCAGAGGAGGCAGCTGCTGTTTCGGAAACTGGACAGCAATTCGATTATTGCCTTGCCCACAGTACATCCCCACTCTCTCGGCCAAGTGGGCATAAGGAGATTCAGTGTTGGAGATGTTCTCCAAAGGCCAACCAGCCCCAAGGGCTGCAGCACATATTAAGGACTCTGTGCAAGTAAGGCGCCCTAGTCAGAGAGTTATAACAATGTATGGAATTTATATAGCGCTGAATCCTGTAAAGCTACAAATCAAAGCGCTTTTTTTAATTCGTGTGTGTGCGGTTTTTTAATTTTGTCATCTGTTCCCACCGGCACACAATGGCCTACTCTTTCGAACAGCGGAACAGGATTTAACGTGTGCGCAAGATGTTCTGCATGCGTTCGCACACGGGGCCTCGGTTTATAGTCTCATCCGAAGGACTTTGACATTCAGTTCGATTTTTTTGTCAAACTGGGAAGAAAGGGCGAGGCTGGGAATCGAACCCAGAACCTCACGATTTACTTGTTGGCAGGCAAACGTCTTAACCATCCTGCCACCGTCCTTCCAATAGTCGAACACGAAAGACTCATTCTTAAAGTGGAATTCCAAGAGTGAGAAAGCCACTGGGAAAGAGTGGGAAAACCACTGATCATACAGCCTCTCACTTCGCTGTCGTCACCCCCCTACTCTCCCGGCCCCTCTCTCTCTCTCTCTCTCTCTCTCTCTCTCTCTCTCTCTCTCTCTCTCTCTCTCTCTCTTTTTTCTTTTTCTTTTTCTTTTCTATTTTTTTATATTATGCAATGAAGCTGAAGTCTACTTACTGCTCTGAGGGCTAGTTCGGTATGCGTGTTTCCACGATGCCGAAAGGTCAAACCATCCAGAGCCTGCAAGACTTCTTCCTTGTTAGGATTCAGATCAGTGGTTTGAGCGATTGAAGAACCGTAGACAATCAGTGCCACCTGATGAGTTTACACGCGCGCGCGCACACACACACACACACACACACACATGCGCGCGCAAACACACAACAACAACAACACAAACACGCAACACACACACACAGCACACACACAAACAAATAAACAAAGTCAACACACACACACAACATACAGACACAAGACACACAGTGCACACACACAACACACACACAACACACACACAAAACACACACACACACACACAAAACACACACACACAACACACACAAGCACACAACCACACAAAACAAACAAACACAGTCAACAAACACACACACACACATACAGACACAACACACACAACGCACAGACACAACACACACACAACACACACAACACACACAAACATACACAAACACACACAAACACACAAGCACACACACCACACACACAACACACACACACACACAAACAAACACGGTCAACAAACACACACACACACAACATACAGACACAACACACACAGTGTGCACACACACAACACACAACACACACACAAACACACACACACAACACACACACACACAACACACACAAAAACACAACCCACACAACAAACAAACACAGTCAACAAACACACACACACACAACATACAGACACAACACACACAGTGCACACACACACACAACACCACACACAACACACACACAAAACACACACACACACACACACACACACAACACACACACACAAACACACAACCCACACAAACAAACACAGTCAACAAACACACACACACAACATACAGACACAACACACACAACGCACAGACACAACACACACAACACACACACACAAACATACACAACACACACAAACACACGCACAACACACACACAAACAAACAAACACAGTCAACAAACACACACACACACACACACACACACACACAGCACACACACCACTCACAAACACGCAACAGCCACGCACGCGCGCAACACACACACACAAACACACACACACACACACACACACACACACACACACACACACACACACACACACACACACACACACACATACACACACACACGAGTGGCAGTAGTCATTATTATTGTTATTAATATCGTCATCGTAGTCATTGTCATTATTACCATTGTCATCTTTATCATTAGAATTTCTTTTTCTGAAGGGTTGGATATTTTTTGCTTTTGTTTTTTGTGTGTTTGTTGTTGCTGTTATTATTGTTGTTGTCATTGCTCCTTAGATACATGGCTTGACGAAAAAAATGCAATTGTATTTCTTTATTCAATGTACCATCTTGAAATAAGACTTTGACTTTGACTTTGACTTGACACACACACACACACACACACACACACACACACACACACACACACACACACACACACACACACACACACCAATGCATAACGTATGAGACCAAAAAACCAACTACATTATGGTTCAATCATTAGTTATTTCTGACAAATAGAGAAAGACAGCGTATTTTCCTGACCAATAGAGAAACAAAGCGTACTTTCCTGACAAATCAGACACACAAAGCGTACTTTCCTGACAAATCAGAGAAACAAAGCGTATTTTTTTGACAAATCAGACACACAAAGCGTACTTTCCTGACAAATCAGAAAAACAAAGCGTATTTTCCTGACAAATCAGAGAAACAAAGCGTATTTTCCTGACAAATCAGAGAAACAAAGCGTATTTTCCTGACAAATCAGAGAAACAAAGCGTATTTTCCAGACAAATGGAGAAACACAGCGTAGTTTACTGACAAATCAGAGGAACAAAGCGTACTTACCTGATAAATCAGACAAACAAAGGGTATTTTCCTGACAAATCAGACAAACAAAGCGTACTTTACTGACAAATAGATAAACAAAGAGTATTTTCCTGACAAATAGAGAAACAGAGCGTACTTTCCTGACAAATCAGAGAAACAAAGCGCATTTTCCTGACAAATCAGAGAAACAAAGCGTATTTTCCTGATAAATCAGAGATACAAAGTGTATTTTCCTGACAAATGGAGAAACACAGCTTATTTTACTGACAAATCAGAGAAGAAAAGCGTACTTTCCTGACAAATCAGAGAAACAAAGCGTATTTTCCTGACAAATCAGAGTAACAAAGCGTATTTTCCTGACAATTCAGAGAAAGAAAGCGTATTTTCCTTTAATTTTTTTTAGAGAAACAAAGCGTATTTTCCGACAAATCAGAGAAACAAAGCGTACTTTCCTGACAAATCAGACAAACAAAGCGTATTTTCCTGACAAATCAGAGAAACAAAGCGTATTTTCCTGACGAATCAGATAAACAAAGCGTATTTTTCTGACAAATCAGAGAAACAAAGCGTATTTTCCAGACAAATCAGAGAAACAAAGCGTATTTTCCTGACAAATAGAGAAACAAAGCGTATTTTCCTGACGAAGAAGAATTGCAAAGAAGAAGAAGTGGGAAGATGAATTGCGAAAAAGAATTGCGAAGAAGAAGAAGAAGAAGAAGAAGAAGAAGAAGAACTGCAAAGAAGAAGAAGAAGAAGAATTGCGAAGAAGAAGAGGAAGAATTGTGAAGAAGAAGAAGGAAGAAGAAGAAGAAGAAGAAGAAGAAGAAGAAGAAGAAGAAGAAGAAGAAGAAGAAGAAGAAAACAACAACAACAACAACAACAACAACAACAACAACAACAACAACAACAAGACAACGAAAACTAGGCAAAACGAAAGGGCACAATAGACCTAACACACACACACACGAAACACTGACCATGCCACACCCACCTGAGTTAGCTGTGGACCCATGTTCAAAGCGTTGATCAGTTCCCGGCTAAAATTCTTAGTCAAAGTGAACCTCTCTTCCTGAATGCTAGTGGAAGAGTCCAGGATGATGACGAGTTCCGTCATGTCGTTGGAGCACGCTGCGTATGGGCAATTCGTCGGTGTCCCGGGGGAAAATGCAGAAGGTTAATTAAAAAAAACACACACACAAAGGAATGCGGGATTAAGGTAAAGGTAAAGGTGTCCCATAACCTATTAAGGTCGTAGGGGAGCGAGGAGGCGTCAGAGACCTTACTTTTCTAAGGGCCAGCACATTGAGGGCAGCGGTGCCCATCTCCTCTCCCTCTCTGCTTTACCTTCCCTGACCCTAAAGAGGGCAGGTACCCATTTACAGCTGGGTGAACTGGGGGAACTGCACTGAAGCCAAGGCGCGCAAAAGGTCACCCATCCAAGTGGTAACCACGCTCGACGGTTGCTTTAACCTTAGCTGGGGGAAAGGGAGTGCTCGGACCACTAAGCTATGACGAGGGATTATAATAATAATAATAATAATAATAATAATAATAATAATAATGATGATGATGATGATGATGATGATGATAGTAATAATAATAATGATGATGCTACTACTTAATAATGACAATGATAATGATAATAATAATAATGATAATAATAAATAATGATGATAATAGATGGAATTTGTATAGCGCTGAATTGTTGTAAAGCAAAACAAATGGAAAAAAAAATCTTGCGTTCAAAAACATTCTCACCCCGTTCCAACCCAACGGTTCACAAAAAAATAATACATCTAAATTTACGCGCACACACACACACACACACACACACACACACACACACACACACACACACAACACACACACACACACCACACACACACACCGACAATCGTTCTTCGTGGATCATCGTTCCAAAATA
>CM054145.1:46140306-46147806 GCA_028751875.1 Rapana venosa
TGCGTGCGCGCGCATGGATTTGAAATCTGTTGTTCATAATGTTTAAGGAGAGTTGCATGCGTGTAAATGATTTGAGTGCAAGCGCTTCGATTTGTTTGTTTTTCACAAGATTCAGCGCTATATAAACTCCATATATTATTATTATTATATTATTATTATTATTATTATTATTATTATTATTTTATTTTTTTTTTATTTTTTTATTATTATTTATTATGATCATTATATTATTATTATTATTATTATTATTATCATTATTATTAATATTAAGTAATTCATCAACTAACTAACTTATTAACTAACTAACTAACCAACTCGCCGACTAACTAACTGACTAACTAACTAACTAACTAACTAGCTGACTAACTGATTGAATGGCTGACTGACTGAGTGACTACCTACCTAACTAACTAACTAAATAAATTGATTTTTTACACCACTTTAACTCACGACGTAATTCTTTCTTTGCGTGAAATTCGGGCCGCTCTCTCCGGGGGATAGGATGTTGCTACGAGAGCAGCGCGCCCATTATTGTTTTTCCTTTTCCTGTCTGCAATTGTATTGTTTCTATATCAGAGTGGATCTTTCTACGAATTTTTTTTTTGCCAGGAACAACTCTCTTGTTGCCGTGGGTTCTTTTTTTTCGTGCACTAATTTTATAATTATGTGTAAAACACGGGACCTCGGTTTATCATCTCATCCAAAAGACTAGCACTCAGACCACCACTCATGGTCTACTGGATGTGGGCAAAAGTTTCTGGCCCAAACGGGGATCAAACCACTGCGCACTTCCAACCCTGACTTTGCGCTTTGTAGGCAGGTGCGTTACCTCTAGACCACCGATCCAAACACACACACAACACACACACACAGATAGATATATATAGATATATATATATATATATATTTATTTATATAAACCAGTACTACCTGTTCCTTGTGGGGGAGCCAACCCCGACCGCAAAAACCAGCCAGGTGAGGGACGGGCTCCGCCTGGCTAAATTGGCCCCAGGCACACTGCATGTGATGAAGAAAACACCAGTGACCACACCGGATCAGTCGTCACCCGGGTCAACAAGGACCACCGCGCCTTCTGTCTCCCAGCAGGTGAAAAGTATGCTACCCGTGGAATTCAAATCCGCGGAAAAAAGTACGTTACCACGGCAACATGGAACATCAGAACACTTGCCCAAACAGGGAAACTACAAGAACTTGCCAACGAACTGAAGAAGTACGCCTGGCACATAGTGGGCCTCTGTGCAGTCAGATGGAATAGTTTCGGTAAAACATCTCACTGATGATGGACATGTACTCTACTATAGCGGTGAAATAGACAAGCACACCAACGGCGTAAGCTTCCTTGTCAACAAGAACATCAACAACTCAGTGCTGGGTTGCTGCCCAGTAACCAGTTGACTTATAGCTGTCTGCCTCAGAGCAACTCCTTACAACATCATGGTGGTACAAGCTTACGCGCCAACAACAGATGATGAAGATGAAGTAGTAGAGGAATTTTTAATGCAACTCCAGGGCATCATCAACAAAGTTAGCAAGAAAGTCATCCTGATCATTCAGGGAGGCTGGAATACTAAGGTGGGCACTGACACACTGAAAGACTGGAGCAAATTATCTGGACCCTTCTTTAATGCAGATACCAACGAGAGAGGACACTGACTACTGGAATTTGCCAGCTACAATGACATGGTGCTTGCAAACGCCCTTGGGGAGCACAAGGCATCACGACGCTGGACGTGGCATGCACCCAATGGAACCCATCACAACCAGATTGATTACATACTGGTACAAAACCGGTTCAGATCTGGCATCAACAGAGCCAAGACGAGGACATTTCCAGGTGCAGACGTGGGCAGTGACCACGACCTGGTGCTACTGAACTTCAGAATCCGGCTGGAAAAGATCAGCAAGCCAAAGAACATCAGGCTAAAATTCAACCTAGAAAGATTGAAGGACCCTACCATCGCAGAATCCTTCCAAGCAAAAATAGGCGGAAAATTTGCTGCACTGCATGCACTCGATAAGGATGCAGAGACAATAACCAACAGCTTCAATGCAACAATGACGGAAACAGCAAACGAACTACTTGGCAAATACCGTCAGAATAAAACAATCCTGAATCACAGATAAAATCCTCGATATGTGTGAAAAACGAAGTGAACTGAAGCGTGTCAAGATTCCAACAGGAACAGGGGAATACAAAAAGATCAAGAAAGACATGAAAAAGGCCAAAGAAGAATGGATTGAGAAACAATGCTCAGATATCAAAGAAACTTTGGCTAAGAACAACAGCAGATTAGTCTATCAAACTGTAAAAGAGATCACGCAGCAAAAGCAGGCAAGAGTCAATAGCATCAAAGACAAAGACGGGAACTGCCTCACAGAAGAAAACGACATCGTTAGCAGATGGACAGAATACTGTTCAGAGCTCTAAAACCATCAGACATAAGGTGGCCTCAACGTACTTACAAGTCAGGACTCGTCAGAAGATGATGACTTCACTGTCCTTCATGAAGAAGGTGAGGCAGCAATCAAATCGCTGAAAAATGGGAAAGCTGCAGGCATTGACAGCATCCCAGCAGAGCTGATCAAACACGGGGGTACAACAGTGATAGCTATCCTCACAAGAATTTACAACAATATCTGGCAGACTGGAGAGTGGCCAACACCTTGGACCCAATCACTCATTATTACGCTCCCCAAGAAAGGCAATCTACAGCAATGCCAAACTATCGAACGATCAGCCTCATAAGCCATGCCAGTAATGTTAAAAGTCACCTTGAACAGACTAAAGCCTAGGGTAGAAGAAATCATCGGCGAAGAACAGGCAGGCTTCCACTACAACAGAAGTACCACAGAGCAACTATTCAACCTGCGAGTTCTGTGTGAGAAATACAGCCAGCACCAACAGAAACTGTACCACGTCTTCATATACTTCAAAAAGGCGTTCGACGGTGTATGGCATGACGCATTATGGGCCACAATGAAAAACTACAGCATGGGATAAAAGATCATCCAGACCATCACAGAGCTATACGCAAAAGCCACCAGTGCAGTGCTTGTCCAAGGCACAGTTGAAGAATGGTTCCATACCTCAGCGGGAGTCCGTCAAGGCTGTCTCCTATTGCCGACACTAGTCTATGTATTCCTTGAGGGCATAATGACTGATGCCTTAGAAGATCACACTGGCACAGTCGGTATTGGAGGGCGGACAATCACCAATCTCAGGTTTGCCGATGACATCGACGGACTGGCAGGAAACGAAACATCCTCCAGCTACTGCATGGAGACCAGTGCCAAGAAGACAAAACTCATGACAAACAGTGCCCAGCTACCAAGATCGCAGTCAGTGGAAAAGAACTTGAGGCTGTAGGTCACTTCAAGTACATTAGAGCTATTATTACTGATGAAGGCTCAAAGACTGAAATCCTCGCAAGAGCTGCACAAATAGCAACAGCAATGGCAAAGCTCAAGACCATCTGAAAAGACCGAAACATCTCTCTCAGGACCAAGGCCAAGCTATTGCATGCACTGATCATCTCCACATACCTGTATGCATGTGAATACTGGACATTGAATACAGATCTACAAAGAAGGATCCAGGCTTTGGAGATGAGATGCCTCAGAAGCTTCCTTGGTATTTCATATACGGACCGCATTTCCAACGAAGTCCGACAAACCATCACCCAACAAGTAAAGCACAACGAAGACCTGCTGACCACAGTCAAAAAAAGGAAGCTCAGATGGTATGGACATGTGACAAAATCATATCGGCTCTCCAAGACCATATTGCAAGGAACAGCGCAGGGGAAGAGAAGGCGAGGCAGGCCGAAGAAGAAATGGGCAGACAACATCAATGAATGGACCGGGAAGAGCTTCTCCACAACCCAGGCACTTGCCCACAACCGCCGCAAATGGAGCCAACTGGTGCAACGTTCGTCACTGCAGTGCATACATACATACATACATACATACATACATACATACATACATACATACATACATACATACGCACATGCATACATACATACATACACACATACATACATACATACATACATACATACATACATACATACATACATACATACATACATACACATACTTACATGCATACATACATACATACATACATACATACATACATACATCCAAACATACATACATCCAAACATCCATCCATCCATACATCCATCCATCCATCCATACACACACACACACACACATACACACACACACATACACACACACACACACACATACACACACACGCATACACACACACACACACACACACACACACGCATACACACACACACACACACACACACACACACACACACACACACACACACACACACACACACACACACACACACACACACACACCCCTACCTACATAACAAAGCTCACCTTCACCACTTCGCTCTTCCTGGTAGGCTGGCCATCAGTGACACAAATGATGATTTGCGTGATGCCCTCCGCGAGAGAGAAGACTCTCTCCCTCGCCATCTTCAGCCCCAAGTGGGTATTCGTCGTAGTTTCATACCGGCGACGAATGTTCCCCACCTGCTCCTTCAGGTCCTCTTTGGACTCGTAGCCATCGAAGTTCACTTTGATTTGGGCAGCTGCGGCAACAACAGAAGATCCAAGTCGCCGTCAAGACCGATGCCAAAGCACAGTGATGGTGGATCGCGTGGCCTAGCTTATAGAGGCCAAGAACGCATCTGGCCTAGGAGGCAAACAAGTCCAGGTTCGAAGAGTGTGTGTGTGTGTGTGGGGAAGGGGGGATGGGGAGGAGATTGAAACGCTCCCCCCCGTGTGTGTCAACCCGAAACGTTTCCCGCCCATCCACTAAACCGTGAGTGGTGGTCTGTGCGCTAGTCTTTCGGATGAGATGAGAAAACCGAGGTCCTGTGTGCAGTATTCATTTAGTGCGCGTAAAGAAACCCGCGGCATCAAGAGAGTTGTCCTTGGCGAAATTATGTAGGAAAATAGAAGCTACTCTGGCACGAAACTGAATACATATGCAGACAGAAAAAGGAAAAGAAGCGGGTGGCGCTGCTCTTGTGGTGACACGCTCTGTTCGAGGGGAGCGGCCTGAATTTCACGCAGATAATTCTACCGTGACTTGGAATACAATACGATACAATACAATACAATACAACAAACAGAAGAGCGCTGTATGTGTGTGTGTGTGTGTGTGTGTGTGTGTGTGTGTGTGTGTGTGTGTGTGTGTGTGTGTGTGTGTGTGTGCGCGCGCGCGCGCGCGTTCTTCGTTTAACGTCCTTCCACTAATTAGTGATATCAGACGGGGAAGTGTGAGTAAGTGAGTGAGTGAGCGTGTGTGTTTGTGTGTGTGCGAGGGGAAGGGGGGGGGGGGTGAATGAATGGATTAGGGTGTCCACATAGCTAATTATCCGCATTAAATCAACTATAAAAAGACATAAATTACTACGATAAAACAAGAATGTTGAAGGGAAAAAAGTAACCAGCTGACTTGGCAATTCATACAGCTGGTAAACATCGTTAAACTATAACAATCTGATAATAGGACTACGACTGAATGACAGTACAGTTTCTTTCATTGATGGAATATCTTTTAGAATTTGCTCTAAGATAACAGACTGACTGTGAAAACGGGTCAAAGGGTTTGTTGTTTGGTTTTTAAAATCTCTGCATTTTAAAAGAATATGAGCATTGGTAATATTTTTGCCACAGATACATGTTGCTTGTTTTGAAAATTTAGTTCTAAAAGTATTGATTTTAAACTTGTAGATAGAGACGCAACATTTTTAGATTCATTTGAGTTACGCGTTTGATCTTCTTAAAAGAAAAATACATGGGCTACATCATCATTCCAAGGAGAACCGATATCTTTTAGCTTCTTTTTAAAATGTTTCCAACGTGCATTTTGTAACATGTTTATAGCCCTCATGAATGGATAAGGGGACATTTATGCTGCAGGACCCATTAGTATGCTTAGCTCCATATTTTGCTATTCTGTCAACTTTGTCATTGAAGTAGATGCCACAATACGAAGGAATCCAGCAAAAAGTAACACCTGTGCCTCGTAACATCAGAAAATGAATCCGATGTCTAAATTTGTCTCACTTTTGAACAAGATTTTTTTAGAGCAAGTAAAGCGGACTTGGAATCAACACAGAAAAGCGTCTAAAATATATCTTTAGGAAAATCTAGAAGATAATATAAAGCCATCATAATGGCAGATATGTATGTATGTATGTATGTATGTATGTATGTATGTATGTATGAATATACGCATGTATTGTACGCATATATGTAGGCATGTATGTACGCAAGTATGTATGTATGTATGTATGTATGTAGGCATGTATGTACACATATATGTACGCAAGTATATATGCAAGTATGTATGTATGTATGTATGTATGTATGTATATATATATATATATATATAATATATATATATATATATATATATATATATATGTGTGTGTGTGTGTGTGTGTGTGTGTGTGTGGTGTGTGTGTGTGTGTGTGTTGTGTGTACGCGTGTATGTATGAGAAGAGAAGAGAGCAGAAGAGAAGAAATATATGCATTCATACATACATACATACATACATACATACATACATACATACATACATACATACATACATACATACATACATACATAGTATAAGGCCATCATAATGGAAGATATGTATGTATGTACGCATATATGTACGCATATATGTACGCATATATATACGCATATATGTACGCATATATGTACGCATGTATGTACGCATGGTGTCTTCAATTTAACGTCTGTTCACTCTAAGTGATATTAGACGAATATGTACGCATGTCAGCATACGTATGTACGCATGTCTGTCTGTCTGTCTGTCTGTCTGTCTGTATGTATGTATGTATGTATGTATCTCTGTGTATATGTCCGTATCAGGAAAAAAATACACCAAGGACAGGGGACGAGACTGACAGCTGCCAAAGAGGATGACAGTGACGCGCGTGGAGTTGGTTTCCAAGTCCAGGCTGTCGATCATCGTCTGGGTAAAGTTGAGCAGCTTCTGAAAGTCAGGTTCGTGCACAGATCTGCCCGCACAAAGACATTGTTCTTTCAGACTTCGCTTTGAAGCAGCGAAGGCAACAACATCCACCAGAACAGTAACAACACAAGAACAACAAGAACAAAAACAAGATCAACACAAACCAACAACAGGAACAGTACCGTTTAAGAGACGAATCAAGATGGCGGAAGCGTTCAGAAGTGAAAGCAACACTGAAAGAAGTGTTGTCAGCCTTCGCCGGGTTATGGAAACGTATGAACATGACCGACATGCATCCTGCCTGTCTTTTCTTTTTAAAAAAATCTATTTTATTCTTTTATTTCGAGGATAATGGAATAAACACTCATGTGCTTTCTTTTTTTAAAAATCCAGTCCCCCGTGTGTATGCAGTTTTGTCAATTTTCTCATCCGTTCCCACCCGGCACGTACA
>CM054145.1:46152806-46220306 GCA_028751875.1 Rapana venosa
CAGTTTGCCCTATGGGACTGTGGCAGACGCCTTCCACAATTTCAAATGCTGATTTTAAATTATTGCATATGCTGGTGAGAGAGTTTTCAGAAAAATGAGGCATGAAAGGTTTTTACACTCTTGCTAGTCAAACCGTATATGCGTATTCGTGATATTCTCACCACACAGACATTTACCACTTTTGCTGAATTTGGTTATCAATGCGTTTAGTTTCATTCTATGAAACAAACTATCAATTCTTCTTGACGTGAAAACATTGACACAAGTCTTTGAATGGTTCACGACTGTTTAAATTATCGGTATGCATTGAAGTTCTATTAAAAAAATCTTTCATTTTGCTGATTAGTTTCGGTGACCTTTCTCCATGATTTTTGTTCTAGCAAGCTGTACCCCCTCTTGTAAGGATAGAGACACATGCAATTCTATTGCATCCTGTCCATGTTTTGCACCTTTTTTAGCAGCTCTATTCGCCCACTCATTTGGAAAGAATGCATAGTGTGAAGGCACCCAAGAAAAAAATTCACATTTATGCCCTTTATTAATTAAGAGGCGATTGCCTTGCTTAATCTCTTATATTTCTTTTTAAGTTTTCTTGTAACATGAGGATTTTAATGCATATATTACCGACTTAGAATCAACGCAAAGAAAGAATTGAAATATCATACACAATGGCAAATCAAGCATGTAAATAAGGCCCATCAATATTGCTACTAGTTTTGCTGTAAATATCGAGTGCTGTTTACCAACATGAGAAGATTTTTCAATTTTCAACGCATGTATAGCAAAAGCAGAACCTGTTTCTTGATTATCTAGACGTGATCCGTCTGTATAAATATGTAAATGGTCAAAATATTTATGATGGATGTGGGATCGGACATCAGAAACCATTATATTCTGGTTGTCATTCTTGTTTTCATTAGACACCTCTATGTCAAAGTGTGCTTTATTCATCTCACATGATGGGCAAGGTGACATTGCTTCTCGTGTGTCCATGCTGTGTTGATTGACCAGTATTTTGTACCAGATTAGACACATGTGTTCTTATGGGCATTATACAAGATGTTATATATTTCGCTCTGTTAGGAAAATTTAATTTTTATCATTACTGAAATGTCTTTTTTATAATAAACTAGTATAATTAACGACTGGATAACTAGTTTTTTTTTTTTTCTCAGTAAAATATGTTGACAATGGCTCTTGAAACTGTCACAAATTCAGATACTTATTTTCCTGATCAAGTTAATAATCAACTGTATCTCCACTGGGGGAAGTATGGGCATTTTCAGGTGGTCCAGATAAAGCCAAGAGTTATCTATTGTTTTGAGATGACAAAGTATTCGTATTCACTAAAAAAAGATTTATTTTCATTCCACAGCAAGAATTCCGAGGTATACGACTGGTCAGATTTTGTGTATGTAGCTTGCTTGTTTTGCTCTTGCTACTATTGCTCTCTCTTTGTTTGGGCCAGAGAGCAGGTTGTAAAAACAACAACAACACAACTATGTTTGCTTATGCCGTGACCCACTTTAAATAAAATTCAATTCAATTCAATTCTTTCTCTTTAAATTCATGCTTTAAAAATGTTTTCTCTCTCCTCCAAACTTGACAAAATAATGCGGCTATAAAATCAACATCAAGTTGTAAGTTGTCACAATGCATTTCCTAACACCACCAAATTCATCTTTCAAACACACACACACACACACACACACATTGTTGCACACACACACACACACATACACACACACACCACACACACACACACGACAAAGTAATGCAATCAAAATTAATATAAACATGTTTTAAAAACCATACCTCAAACAATCTCAATCAATCATCCAAACAAATAAAAACTCAAACTTTCAACAACAACAACAACCACACCACCAACAAGAAACAACCACAACAACAACACATTTTTTAGGGGGTGGGGGTGGGGAGGGGGTAAAAAATCCACCAACAATATTGAAATCAACACAAAATAATATTGCATACTCACAACCAACATCGCTAGCAAAGAAGAAAGCATGGTGGCTTGTTCTTGGTGGTCTTATTCTCTCTCTAGCTCTATCTATCTCTCAACGTACGGAACAATTGGTGAAAGACAATCAGCAAAACGCGTAGAAGAAATAGTCGATGCAGACGATTCAACAGTCGCCTAACTTGGATCACTTACTTAAGACCCACCACCTGCTTTATAGGCAGAATTTCAGTGACAAGTGGGTTTTTGTAGAGGTTGTTCAATTAATAAAGCGAAGAAAAAAATACTGTCAAGAAGAGGGGGTAGGGGGTGTAGGGGGTGAGGGGAAGGGGGATGAAGGGGGGGGGGGGGAGGGAGGGAGAGGTCTGTGTTATCTTTGTCTGTCTGTCTGTCACTGTCTGTGTGTTTGTGCATCTGTCTGTCGACCTCTGTGTCTTACTGTCTGTATGTCTCTCTATCTGTCTATCTGTCTGTCTGTCTGTCTCTCGGTGTCTCTGTCTCCACCTGTCCATCGATCTCAGTGTCTGTCTACATGGGTGTATGTCACACACACACACACCACACACACACAACACACACACACACACTCACCCTCTCACTCACCCCACACACACCTCTCCTCTCTCTCTCTCTCTCCTCTCTCTCTCTCTCTCTCTCTCTTCTCGTCTCTGTCTGCCTGTATGTCTGTGACTCGTTGTCTGTATGTATGTATGCCTGCCTGCCTGCCTCTCTCTGTCTCTCTCTTGTTTGCACCTTCTATACCTACAATCACACACACACACACACACACAACACACACACACAACACACACACACACACACACACACACACACACACACACACACACACACACACACACACACACACACTCCCACTTGTTTGATTTGTATAGTTTACCATAGATTAGGTTGTTTTTTATTCTATGTCTGCATATACATTATCTTTTTTTTCTCGCTTTTGTTTTCTTTCTTTAGATGGATGGCTTGATGAAAAAAAAGCAAATGCACTGCTTATTCAATGTACCATCTGAAAATAAAAGTTTGACGGGATAGCGTAATGGTTAGAACAAGCACTCGCAATCTGCTGACCCGGGTCCCAACCCGTTCAAGGGGATATTTTCCCCTGGAGTGCTGACTCACACTCCCCAAAATGTCCTTTGGATGAGACTATAAACCGAGGCCCGTGTGCGATCGCACGTAGAACATCTTGTGCACACGTTAAGTCATGTTCCGCTTTTCGAAAGAGTAGGCCATTGTGTGTCGGTGGGAACAGATGAAAAAATTAAACAAAATCGCATACATACGGCGACTGGATGTAAAAAAAAAAGCACACGAGTGCTTATCCCATTATCATCGATGTAATAGAATAAATAAATTAAAATTAAATAAACACACACACACACACATACAAACCAAAAACACACACACCACACACATACACACACAAAACCCCACACAACATACACACCCGCACGGCAAAAAAATACAAGGTAGGCAAACAAGCAGCCAGACAGAAAATTAGCTAGCAACCAGCCAGCTAGCTGGTCAGAAAGACAGAGACAGAGAAAACGAGATAAACCGGGAAAAAACAAAATAATAGCAAATCCTGGCGCTCTCTCTCTCTCTCTCTCTCTCTCTCTCTCTCTCTCTCTCTCTCTCTCTCTCTCTCTCTTTCCCTCCCTTCCTCTGTCGAAACCTAGAGAACTTTTCTACATTTGCGACACGCATATCTGTAACATAATGTCATGAGCCAGTGGGCTAAAAGGACAGAAGCAGTGACTTGGAAACCTTGTCAGCGACTTCATCGGGTTTTGTTGTTGTTGTTTTTAAATGTTTTTTGATTTTTTCAAATAAATTACAAAATACACAAACCAGGAAAAAAAATCCCCGCACACAAGGACACAAATCGTCAAGAGCAACAAAAAACAACAAGCAAAAAAAAACAAACACCACACACACAACAAAACAAAAAACCCGTATCCCGAAAGACATCATTGTGTGTAGAAACATGGTCGCTGAGGGAAATACAGAAACAAACAGATCTACCAAACATACAAGCATATTATTCTAATAACAATAATAATCATTACATCCAACATTTTATATTACATACATACATGCATAGGTACATACAAGCATACACACACACACACATACATACACGCAATCAAGATGGCGGAAGCGTTCAGAGGCTAAGACATCGCTCTGCTGGATGATCGCCTTTCTACTAGTATGATGACAAGGCTGACCAGATCCAGAAGCCTAGGCGGCTATTTACACCATAAGCCTGCCAACGACACTAAAGACGCCCGACTGAAGAAAGACAGAACACCGCAACCAACCACTGACGTTTCCAGCGACGGACTCTGAGCTCCACCTGCCTCCACCTCTGTAAAAGAAGAATTGGGGGCAGGGAAAACGACTGATACTGCCAGGAGACACAGTGAGTGAGATTAAAGATCTACAATTACTTGTTCCCTCCATGTGTGAAAAGTTTTCAGTCGCTGGAGGACACGCATAGGCCAGCTAGACCAACATGCCTGCTGTTGTGACTCCCACCCAGAAAAAAAAACGTTATGTTGACCGGGGAGACCCGGGACCGATAAGTCCGGGTTAAAACTAAACCTTATGCTCAGGTTGCCAGGTCAGCTGCCCCAGTTGCTGGTAAAAAAGCACCAGCGAAAAAAGTCAGGTGCAGGGCTGGTGCAGCAAAAACGAAATGAAAAAAGTACTACAAAGGGCTGCTCAGTTGAAAAAAGCAGAACAGGCAACAAATGACGTCAAGACTGTGACTGACGTCAAACCACCTTTTTCGTAGGACAACTAAAAAAACATCTAGTTCTAAACAGAAGAAGAACTAAAGACATGCCGCAAGTGGTGTTTTTTCACGACTTGTCATGAAGGATGTAAATGCTGGGAAAACTAGGGCTTTCCTATGATTTTAACATGGTGTCCTGTAAAGTCCTCAAAATAGAAGATTTACAACCAACCCTGGACACAGTTTTTTTCCAACTCTAACAAAACCTGTGGATGCTATTGTCATCCATTGCGGTATAAATGACATAAAAGATCTCGAACCCAGAAGTTAGCAGTAAGAAATACATCGACTGCAAAAAAAAAGTATTGTTGCTGACACCCTAGAACAAAGATTGTTGTTAGCAAGATTGCTCCTGTTCGAGATTTTAAACTAAATGTTCAGGGGGAACTTTTTAATGCCTTGATCAGTGCTAAACTTCATGATGTTGTCAATGTTTCTCTTGTTCACCACTCCAACCTTCCCACTAACACAAGGGCTTCAAAGGATGGACTGCCCCGTCACGGAGAGGGATTCCAGTGTGCTGGCAGTCAACGTGGGCAGACCACGTCCGTCAGCTTTTCTGGCAAAACTCCGAGGAAGACCAGGAGACAGCCAATCTGCAATCACGCACCCAGGAACTTTCCAGCGTTCTCCAGAGTCTTACCTCAGTTGGAGACAGGGGCCCCCTGGTGGAATATGTTGGAATTTAGGAGAATGGAAACTGAACATTTTATGAGCTGGAAAACGAAACTGTTTTAGAGTTTTAATTAGTGTCATCCATGTGGATCTGCGATCAATTCTGGCTCTGACTTTCTGATTCGGTCTCTATTGTTTTAGATATAGTTTTATTGGTAATAGTTGTAGCTCAGCTATCTTGATTTTTTTTTTGGTATTCATTTTTTTTATTTATTTTTTATTTATTTATTCACTTGAGTTCTTTTTTTTATCTTACTCTCAATACAATATGGTACAACAATGTCCTGTTAAAGATATTGCAGTGGAACTGCAGATCAGTAAGGGACTAATCTGCACTTTTTTTATTCATCTTTCTTTCCACTGTAAGTTACCAAATATTAGTTTTACAGTCATTGAATGTCAGTCGAAACAACTTGCCAATGCGGGCAAACTTTATCATCCGCCAATTCATGAAAGCTTATGAGTGATAAGAAAAGATAAAAACAGCCATATACATCCTGTGAAAAATTGGAGTATAGTTAATTGTAAATCACCAGCACCATCTTCTGTATTGAATCTATATTCCTGTGCAGCAAAAGTAAAAGTCATAACCATCTCATAAAGTTGTTTCTGTATATCTCCCTAAAGGTCCAAAATGAGGAAAATACTGAATGGATTCACACATTGAAAGATTCAAATAAAAAGTGGATAGTTCGTTGGAGACTTTATATGCGCACTCTCCTTTTTGGGTAGAGGTAGCACGTCAGTAACTAGCAAGAAAATTTGTTGAAAATATAGTGATTCTTGCCTTTATTTATTAAATGATGGTAGTGTAACCAGAATTCCCAGATATTGCTAGTCATAGGGCAAGTCCCAAATTGATTTATCTTTCATTTCCCCTGGGGCTGGCCCCAAAAAATGTAAATGGGAAACACACACCAACACTTTGGGGAGTGATCACTTAAACCAATTGTGATAACCCTTAATGCCCACTCTTGTGGATGTAGTAATGATAAAGATTTATCCCAAAATATAATTTGATCTTGCTGACGGGAAATTTAAATTTAAAATGCCCTTTTAAAATGCAGTAAATACAGAAAGCTTTAAAAGATAATGTTTGTCGACATTTTTTACCAAAAATTTCAGATATCATTTTACAAGCTGCTGATGGTTCAATTCCAAAATTTTTTCTTTAAAATCCAACAAACATTCAGGTAATATATGGGGGAAATTTAAATTTTTGTCAGAAAGCTGTAAATGAGAAAAAAGAAAATATAAAAACTATATAAAAGAACGCAATGAAAAAAATCATCTCTTGGATGAAAAAGAGCAAACTCTGCATACAACAGTGTTATAGCACAAGCTAAGCGCCAGTTTTGGAGTAGCTTTGTACAAAAGGGCGTTTTCAAATACACAGATCTAAAAAAGGTGTGGAAAAAAATTCAATGACATGAAAAAATTGGGGTTGTTTACAGAATTATCCAATCAAAATACAGGAAAAAGAAGTTCTTTCTGATTCAGAAAAAGCTGAAATTTTTGTAAACATTTTTCTGATTCTATGAGTACTCGGAACCCTTTTAGATAAATCTAAAACTTTTAGAGAAACTGAGGTACAAAAAGATGAATATTTAGATCCAGAATTTCAATAATACACACTATGTGAATGCCCTATTACGTTGCAAGAAGTAAGAGATGTAATCTTATTTTCTGCCCACTAAAAAAACATCGTGGGTAAGATTCAATATCTAATGACTACTAAGGCATTTTCCCTAAGGGAGTTAATTTCTGTTGTTAGACCTTTTTCAATGCTGCTGGATTCATGGAATTATACCTCAATCGGTGGAAACATTCTATTTTGATACCAGTATTAAAGCAAGGAAAAACCATGAGCGATAAGAATAACTATAGACCAATTGCATTAACTTCCCATACGGGAAGGTGATGGAAAAAATAATATTAAACAGACTGACTATTTTTGTGACCAAAAATAAATTTATACCTGTAAAACAGGCAGGTTTTGTAAGGGTAGAAACTACAGTTGATCATTTAGTTTAAACTTACCACTCAAGTTAAATATCAGTTTTCTCGCAGAAAAAAAGAATGTACTTGCCACATTTTTTGGGCGTACATAAGGCATAAATTTATCATGTGTGGCAAAAAAGAGATTGCTTTATAAACTGAAATCTATTGGCCTTTCTGGCAGTATTTACTTCTATATTAAAAGCTTTCTGTCAGGAAGAATCATTCAGCTAAGTTGGGAATTGTTATTCCTTCTCTACGATCACCAGACATGGGTATCCCGCAAGGTTCAGTAATATCACCTTATCTATTCAACATTTTTACTGCATGATCTTCCTAGACTTTTATCTAACAGTGTTGTTCTAGCGCAATATGCTGACGATATATGCATTGTGGATGGATGTTACAATGAAAAAAGAAAACACCCAAAAGGCAGGTAACATTTTATCAAAAAGTATATCAAAGAGAAATTGACAAACTTAGTGGTTATCTTTTTGGAATGGTCTTTCACTTTCCCCTGAAAAAAAAAACCAACCTTGTCCTCTTTAATAAAGGTGTTGACCCACAAGATCTACCCAATTTTCGAATAAATGGAGGGAAAATTTTAGAATACAAACAAGCAGGTGAAATTCTTAGGTGTTTACCTCACTTCTAAGTTAACGTGGAATCAACATATTGAATATATGGGAACTAAAGCTAAGAAAGTTCTTAACTTCTTAAAAAAGTTACCAGTAAAAAAGCCATGGGGGCAAGATGTTACTGTATTAAAGCATCTGTCCTTGTCCCCAGTGAGATCAAGACTGTTTTATGGACAAGAAGTATTTTTCAAATGCTCCAAATTATTTGCTTCAGAAAATCCAGAGTCTTGATTGTAAAGCATTTCGACTTGGGTTTAGGTGTACAGCTCACGCCTCAAACTCTAGGCACATATAAGGAAATAGGAGTTCTACTTTAAATGAATATCCGACAACTTTGCTGGGCAAAAATATGTAAGAAGTACTACAAATGACAGCAACGTTGAAAATGAAGTCCAGTAAAGTCTGACATTCACTTTCCAAAAAGAGCAAGAATATCAGCTCACTTACTACAATTAGTACTTTCACTTCCCCCCTTTTTAAACATTCAGAACTTAATCCAAAGAATTAGCGAAGTCAGAAGTACAGTCAGCTCCCCACCACCTTGGGAACTGCTTAAAGCTCATTTTGATATTAATTATTCTTCTGTAAGAAAAGTTGAATTGTTAACATTCTTACAATCATTAGTAAAAGAACATATTCAAACCAATTATCCTGATCATCCTAAAAAACTATACTGATGGGTCCGTTCTAAATACTGATGAAGCTGGTGCGGCTTTCGTTATTCCATCATTGAAAGTTGAACGATCTGTCACCTGGGGGAAAAAAAAAATCTTATATTTACAGCTGAACTAACTGCTATACTGTTGGCACTGTACTATGTTCTTGGACTTTCCAAAAGACATTCTCAACATACTTATGTGTGTTGATTCGAAATCGGTTTTAACATGCTTTAAAAAATTCTACTTGTAGAAATAAAAAAAGACCTTATCATTGAAATCAGGCATCTGATACACTTTTTGATTTTAAAGGTAGTAATGTTAAATTTCTGTTGGGTTCCCTCCACACTGGTATATATTTTAATGAAAAAGGGTTGCAGCCTTGCAAAATATGGAGCGAGGTATAAAAATGCTTCCTGTGAAATAAATGTTGCCTTATCTCTGCATGAGGGATTTCAAATTGCTACAAATGCTTGCTGGAAGCCCTTTCAGAAAAAATTAATGAGTCTGGCAATAGCTGTACAAGCAAAAGTGATTGATTTTCAAATTTCTTTTATTTCTAAACAAAGTATGTTGTTGGTATAATTTGTAGAAATAGTTATCCCTCTGTACAGGTTTAAGCTAAAATGCTTTCAGGACAAAATATGTGAAAGATGAAAAATGCATTTGTGGGGAGAAGATCTCAAATAGTCATGTTATTTTTGACTGTGGACATTTATAAAGCATTTTTACCTGCTGTAACCTAGTTTGTCAATGGATCAGATTCTGTCTGAACCATCGTTACTGTTGGACATTGTGTTAGGGTTGATAAAAAGTCCGTTATCTCAGTTTTTGTAGTATGTTAAAGTTGGTTTTTATTCAGTACTATAATCTGACATTTTTCAGTTATCGTTTGCTTTTTCTTGTTAGATTTTCCCCGTCTAAAATCACTAAATGTGAATAGACGTTAAACTGAAGATATCACATGCATACATACATACATTGATAAACATACATGTCTGCACTGATGCAGACTCAATCAGAGCAAGAGACTCTTGGATAGGCAGCATGGAAAAAAGAACAAACAGCAAAAATCCAGATTAGATAGATATGCCTTGGATGTGTACAGATTAAGGACGTATTCCACAAGCCACATATTATAACAAGTGATATCAAAACTTGTATTAAGTAGTTCGTACAGTTATTCCTTGTTTACAACTTTTTTTTGTTGTCTGTGGAGATTGCGTGTCTGTTTTATCTGCGGGACTTCATGGTTTGAGCTATGTTGTCAATGGATTGTATGTTTAGTGTATCTCCCCCCTCCCCCCACCCCTGCCCCTTTGCATGGACGAAAGCTTTATGCAATCAAAATCTGTGTTGGAGGTGTTGTTATTCTATGCAGGGTATGAGTGATTGTGTTCTTAATTTATGTGCATTTTGTGCCCAGTCCGCACCCAGCTGTCCCCTTGTGAATGGGCATATTTGCTTAAACCTTTGTTATTCTCTCTCTCTCTCTCTCTCTCTCTCTCTCCTCTCTCTCTCTCTCTCTCTCTCTCTCTCTGTCTCTCCCTCCCTCTTCTCTCTCTTCCTCCCCCCCCCCCACCCCCAGAGCACACAGCTCACCACAAGTACAGAAAGCAAACCCAATTTCACACACAGAAAACTAACATGGCTGACAGTGATATACAAAAACAAGATAAGATAAACGCTGAGCAAGGGAAACAACTCTTGACCATGATTATCTATCTTTCTTTTTTGAAAATGCGAAAAGGATCTATACACAGGCCCTACCATGGCAGCAGCTGTCAATGTGTTTTGCATTAGCTCTTACTGTGCTGCAGTGTGCTTCAGGCTCGGAAAATAAATAAACACCCTG
The DNA here is from genome assembly GCA_028751875.1 of Rapana venosa. Lineage (NCBI taxonomy): Eukaryota > Metazoa > Mollusca > Gastropoda > Neogastropoda > Muricidae > Rapana > Rapana venosa. Next base: position 46,163,428 of record CM054145.1, read on the forward strand.
ATACGGGATAGCCTAGTGGTTAGAATATTGCGCTCGCAATCTGACGACCCGGGTTCGAATCCCGTTCAAGGGGATTTTTCCCCTGGAGTTACCATCGGTGCAGACTCTACTCTCCCCAAAAAGTCCTTCAGATGAGACTATAAACCGAGGCCCCGTGTGTGAGCACATGCAGAACATCTTGTGCAGGCGTAAAATCGTAATCAGCGTTTTTGAAAAAGTAGGCCGTTGTGTGCTGGTGGGAACGGTTGACAAAATTTACAAAACTGCAAACACGCGGGAAATGGATGTTTAAAAAAAAAGCACACATGAGTGCTTACTGCATTGTCCTTGATACAAATGAAGAAATGACTAAAAAAACCGTTTTTCCACTTCCTTGACTAAGAAGAAAAAGCTGGAGAGGGATCGAACCTGCGACGTTTCGATGTCTAGATAGATACATTACTTCTTGACCACCCATCCGCTGGACGTTTTGTTATATAATTTATTCTTTTATCTCCATAATGGAATAAACACTCCAGGTGCTTCTTTCTTCAAGTCCCCGTGTGTATGCAGTTTTAATTTTTATATAGATTGGGTATGTATTCGTTTCATCCTAAACAAAGTCACCTTTGAGTCTCATTTCAACCTCCAGAAATATTTTTCAATGCAAACAAATGTACATTCACACTGCTGTGCTGCATTATCCAGACCCCAAAGTTCTGCCCCGTAAAGAGCAATAGGTGCAACCTGTGAATCAGACAGTGATAAAAGTAATGCTGGGCTGGTATTATCCAAGTTTTCTCATGATGCATACTGAGACGTCGTTACATGCTGATGTAAAACTAACTCTTGTGGGAAATGATATACCTATATATTTGCATACATGCATATATTTGCATATATTTGCATACATATTTCCATACTATACATAGATGATTATATGCATTTACAATAGGCATTTAAAAACCATTGTATTTCCATGTTTCCCTTGCTGAAAGATGGCCACCTGTTGTTGTTTTTTTAAATACAATTACTATACTTTTATCTGACCTTCAAATCCATAGACTGCGCCGCTCTTTGTAAACTACTTAGTTGCGTTGGCAAACCGATATGTGTTTCAGCTACTAAAAATAAACCATCTGCTAATAACAAATTGAGGAGTTCAAAATAATCATTATTAGTAAACAAAGCTCCATGTCTTCCAATTTCAGCAATTTCAGTAACAAGATCATTGAGAGATAAGGAAAATGAGACTGGACTATAAACGTCTTCTTTTACACCATAACAAATAAATAATTAAAGCTGTCCATTTTGAATCGCGTCTAAGTTTAACACTAATTCGCATGGTTCAGATACAGTTGAACTACCCTTTGCTGAGAGAGAGAGACAGAGAGAGACACAGAGAGACACAGAGAGATAGAGAGACGGAGAGAGAGACAGAGCGGGACAGAGAGAGAGACAGACAGACAGAGCGAGAAACAGAAACAGAGACAAATGTATGACAGAGACAGATTCATACACAGGACAAAAACGAGAGACAGACAAACAGAGACAACACTGAGACAGAGAGGAACAGAAAAGAGAGAGACAGAAACACATACAGACAGACAGACAGATACATAAAAAGATAGAGAGAGAAGGGGGTGGAGGTATTCGCTCATCACAGCATCAGAGTTAGACAGAGACAGCAATGGAGACAGACACACGTGTCTCCCCTTCTCTCCTCAACACTTCTCTTTGCCTCTCTAGTGTTGATCCACAACAAGCCACTTTCAACACACACACACTTACACACACACACACACACTTACACACACACACACACAGTTGGTCTAATATTTTTCTGGGTTTTTTGTTTTGTTTTAATTCCACATATGCATATGTTATTGGTTTTTTTGTTTGATTTGTATAGTTTACCATAGATTAGGTTTTTTATTCTATGTCTGCATATACATTATCTTTTTTTCTCGCTTTTTTTCTCCTTTCTTTAGATAGATGGCTTGATGAAAAAAAGCAAATGCACTCCTTATTCAATGTACCATCTGAAAATAAAAGTTTGATTTTGACCATCTGAAAATAAAAGTTTGAATTTGACTTTTGACTTTGATACACACACACACACACAACAACACACACACAACACTACAACACACACACACACACACACACACAACACACACACACACACACAACACACACCTGCTGCTTTGATTTTGAAATTCTGATGGATGACTGTACCATGAACGTTCATCGCTTTGGTACTTTTCGGGATTGAACTAAAAGCCAGCAGTGTTGCCCTCTATATCAACTCTGTAGAATTCTTTTTTCATGCTCGTGATATTATTGACCATGAGTGCTGAATCATCAGCGTACTTGAGGTTAGTGATGTTTCTGCCTTCTACGCAATTGCCCATTACATCTATGTCCGCTTTTCTCATGATCAGTTCTGTAGTTATGCTTTTCCTTCCATCCCACAAGTGAAAAAGAAATCATGACAATTCTGAAAGAAATGACTATAAAATCATGCGACCTTGATCCCATACCTGCTCCTGTTTTCTCACAATGCCTTCCACAACTTGTACCTATAATCACTAAAATAGTAAACTCATCTCTTGTGTCAGGAAATGTTCCATCAGCTCTTAAAGCAGCAATAGTCACACCTCTACTGAAAAAGCACGACCTCGATCCCAACATTCTGAAGAATTATAGGCCTGTCTCAAACTTACCCTTTGTCTCTAAAGTACTAGAAAAAGTCGTTCAACAAACACTCAACATCACCTTCATTCCAATGATCTCCTTCATACTTTTCAATCTGCCTATCGCCCCAACCACAGCACCGAAACCACCCTAGTCCACACTTTAGATACACTTCTACTTGCTTCTGATGCAGGAAAAATCTCCCTCCTCACTCTTCTTGACCTATCTGCAGCCTTTGATACCATAGATCACTCAATTCTTCTTTCTCGCCTCCAAAATACGTTTGGTATTAACGGCACAGCCCTCACCTGGTTTACTTCATACCTCACAGACAGGTTCCAGAAAGTTATTGTAAACAAAATTCAATCAAAACCTGTCAAAATTGAATGTGGAGTCCCACAGGGATCAGTCCTGGGCCCTGTTCTCTTTACTCTCTACACTGCTCCACTCTCACATATAATAAACAACCACCATATTGATCATCATTTCTATGCCGATGATACTCAGCTTCAGTGCAATGATACTGTTAAAAACTTGCCTTCCCTCCTGAAAAATATATCCTACTGCCTTCAAGACATTCAAAACTGGATGACTCAGAACAAGTTACAACTTAATGCCGATAAAACCGAAGCCATGCTCCTAGGGACCCAACATAAACTTTCCTCTATCGCAAAAACTTCAATAGAATTCGGCAATACGTCAGTTTCTTTGTCCAACTCTGTGAAGTGTTTAGGAGTAGTTCTTGACAACACACTCTCTATGAAAAAATTCATCACCCAGACCTGCCAGTCTTGCTACTATCAATTACGGCGCATAAGCGCGATTCGCAAGTATCTGTCCACTGATGCAACTTCCAAGCTTGTCACATCTCTCATTCTTTCACGTTTAGACTACTGTAATTCTCTTTTGGCTGGCCTACCAGCATCATCTATCCACTCTCTTCAACGCATACAAAACTCTGCAGCTCGACTGGTCCTAAGAAAGAAAAAATCTGAACACATCACTCCTCTTCTGCGATCTCTTCACTGGCTGCCTGTCTCAAAAAGACTGGAGTATAAAATCAATACCCCCTGTTTCAAATGTCTCCACAAATCTGCACCCCCTTATCTCTGTAACTGCCTTCATCTGTACACTCCATCCCGTTCCCTTCGTTCAGCCGCAGATACTTTGTGCTTTCGAACACCCAGATTCAAACAAACCACTGTTGGCCGTCGCTCCTTCTCTGTTTCTGGTCCATCCACCTGGAATGACCTCCCTCTTTCACTTCGACAAAAGCCTTCACTTGATACCTTCAAATCCAGCCTCAAAACACACTTATTTCCTACCTGAGACTTTCCCCCCAAATATCTGTCCCTAATTTTCAACAGTATCTTTCACCTTCTAAGTGTTGTTCCGAGTATGTGTGTGTGTGTGTGTGTGTGTGTGTGTGTGTGTGTGTGTGTGTGTGTGTGTGTGTGCATGCGTGCATACGTGCGCGCGCATGATTTTGAAATCTGTTGTTCATTATGTTTAAGGAGAGTTGCATGTCTGTAAATGATTGAGTGCAAGCGCTTCGATTTGTTTGTTTTTTTACAAGATTCAGCGCTATATAAATTCCATATATTATTATTATTATCAGATGCGGTGACAGTATGCAACCCTGAAGGACTCCTTTTTTATATCAAAGAACTCACTGTGCTCGCCATTCTATCGGATGGCTTCCTTCTGATCTGAATACAAATTTGCTATGAGCGAGACCAGATGCTTTGGAAAGCCCATGTCTGATATTGTGATAAACAGATGATGATGTCTGACACTGTCAAAAGCCTGTAAGGCTACCAATGCAATTGTTCTGTAATTACCACAGTCTTTAGTATCCTTGCCTGCCCTTGCATGTGCGCTTTGATTTGTTGCTTTACAAGATTCAGCGCTATATAAATTCTATACATTATTATTATTTTGTCAATTCATTAGTAGTACTGTTGTTGGTGTAAAACAGTTCTTTTCCATCTTCATGCCTCCTGTCTAATTTTTTTTAAAATTTCAGTGAAAGTTGTCCCACCTTTGTCATTTAGGCTTTGATTTTGAAAAGACAGATTACGTCCCTTTAAATGTATTTAAATCGACGGGGAAAGTCATTTTTAAAAAGCCCCAACATCTCCCCAAGAACGTTTCTTCAAAACTGACGTTTTTGGTTCGTTACTTTATTGACGGGGATTGAGCTCGTGATCTGACGGCCTGGGTTCAAGCCCCCTCTGAGGGGATTTTTGCGCTGGCATTAACATCAGTACCGACTCCACTTCCCTGAAAGTCCTTCATATACTACTTTAAACCCAGGTCCCCCGTGCGAAGAAATACTAAACATCTTGAGAACACGGTAAAATCCGTTCCACCTTTTGGAAGAGTATGCCATTGGTTGCTGGTGGGAACAGATGACAAAATGGGGGAAAAACCCGGAATGGACACTGGTGTCGTGTTTCGATATCATCCATGAAGTTGTTATGCGGGTACCCTTCTTGATAATGGGCAAATAGTTGCATACGCAAAATCTTACCGTTGTTGAACTTCGGAACTGTAGCCGAGGAACGAATAATTAAAAAAAGAAGAAAAAGAACATTTTTCAATCTATTGTCAGAAATATGTTGTGTGCAAAACACAGTAAGTCATTAGACCAACAACAACAAAATGTAATCTGGTGTCACAGGGTTGTCGATTACTAAACATAAGTAACATTTTTCATTTTGATTTTTTTCACCTGCTGACACGCATTATTTATGTACTTCACATTTGAAAGTGAAAATTAACTTTAATTATGAGCTTTGGGGGAGAAAAGCTCAACTTTACACAATTTCGCGGGTTTCAGTTTATTTCTTATGTTTTGATTTTGTGAGTTTCTTATTCTTGTTGCTGTGTTAACCTGATGTGCTATACCCTCCAATCTTGTACCGACTCCACTTTCCCGAAAGTCCTTCGGGTGCTACTTTAAACCCAGGTACCCCGTGCGAAGAAATGCTTAACATCTTGAGAACACGGTAAAATCTGCTCCACCCACAGCCCCGCCCACCACAGAGGCCATATCGGGGTTGTCACCTCGTAAAATCTTGTATCTGAGATTGAAACTGTGCAACGACATACCGAATAAAACAGCATTTAAAACTACATCTACTGTCGATCCTCGACTCAATGCCGACCCTAGCCATAAGAGTCAGCCGAGGACAACAGTCACCGCGTTGTGAGAGAATCACACATAAAATTACACATGAAATAAGATAAAACAATAACCTGAAGCCTCAAGACCAGCCTTGTGTTCGTTGTAACGTAGGTGGACAGGATAGCATGGTGGTTAGAGTGATGTGCATTACATTCGCGATATGCTGGCCGGGGTTCGAATCTCGTTCAAGAAGAATTTTCCTCTGGAGTTAACATCAGTGCCGACTCCCCCCCCCCCCCCCCCCCCCTTCCTCTCCCCCTATCCCCCCCAAAAAAAGTCCTTCGGATGAGACTATAAACCGAGGTCCCGTGCGCGAACGCACGAAGAACATCTTGCACACACGTTAAATCCTGTTCCGCTTTTCGGAAGAATAGGATACCGTGTGCCGGTGGAAAGGGATGACAAAATTTACAAAAAGTACTTACACACGGTGGACTGGATGTAAAAATAAATAAATCATGAATGCGTATTCCATTATCCTCAACATGTATAAACAAATAAATAAATAAATAAAAAGAAAAACTAATGGTGAAGTGAGGAGGTGCCGCGGACAACCACATGGATTATTTCAGGTTCTTTCCGTTCCTGGGCTAGAGCTAGCTCCAACGATCACCACTGGTGAGACTTTTGCGTACGCGACCGTTTTCTCCCGACCATTTTAGGCATCCGCATTCCATCTTCAGGAATAGATTACGATTTCAAAATGATCTACACCATATCAGCCAGCAACTTCGTAGATGCTTCGCAGCCGGCGTAGTTCATCTCGCAAAAGTAATATTAATACATGCTAGGTGTTTATTATCCATCCTGGCTATTTACTGGCCGACGCCTGGTTTTTTTTTAGAACAGAGGGATGAATTTTGCAATGTATACAGAAAGATGGTTGTGAATCAGATCCGAAAGATAGCACGCCACGTAAGCTCGCTCACATACACATGCACATGCACGCTTGCAAATACACACACACACACACACAACACAAACACAAACATTATGCTTCTCTGTCTGTCTGTCTGTCTGTCTGCCTGTGTCTCTGTCTGTGTGTTTGTCTGTCCGCCTGTCTGTCTCTGTCTGTCTGTCTTTCTCTCCCTCAACCCATATATATATATATATATATATATATATATATATAGATATAGATATAGATATATATATATATAGATATAGATATATATATATATATATACATATATATATAATATATATATATATTATATGTATGTATATGTATGTATGTATGTATGTGTTCATACACCTCATATGCACACATTTACACATGTGTGTACGTGCGAGTAAGCAGCATTGCACAATGTGCACATGCCTGCTATGGCAACGCAGGTGCATGCTCTCATTTTTCACACTTATATTCGAATGAGCAGAATGAGCAGGAATTTTCTCTATCTCTAACACTCTCTCTCACATACTCACATACGCACACACACACACACGCGCACGCGCGCGCGCACGCACACACACCACACACACACACACACACAAAGCTAGCACGCTTGCACGCTCTCTCTCTCATTTTCACACACACACACATACACACACACGCGCGCATAAAATCCTGTTTCGCTTTTCGTAAGAGTAGGCCATTATGTGCCGGTGGGAATAGATGACAGAATTTACAAAACCGCATACACACGGGGACTGGATGTAAAAATGCACCTAAGTGTTTATTCCATTATCCTCGATATAAAAGAATAAACAAACAAACGCTCTCTCTCTCTCTCTCTCTCTCTCTCTCTCTCTCTCTCTCTCTCTCTCTCTCTCTCTCTCTCTCTCTTTCTCTCTCTCTCTCTCTCTCTCTCCTCTCTCTCTCTCTCTCTCTCTCTCTCTCTCTCTCTCTTTCACACACACACATACACACACACACTCTCTCTCTCTCTCGCTCTCTTTCTCTTTCAAACACACACACACAAACACACACACACACACAAACACACACACACATACACGTCTCTCGCTTAAAGAAATTAATAAGTACCATTGTGATGATATGTGTTGTTTTTTCTCCATATAATTATTAATTGGATGAATGTGAAGAACTCTCCTGCTGCCTACAGAGTGTCGTGAAACTGCTGTCAGCCAGATGTGGCAATAACTAATACTAAGGCTTGAAGTCGACACTGGAAAGTCTGAACACATGAATCACATGTTGTTCTCCACAAGTTTGCAACACCTGCCCAAATGCGTCCTTAGATTTCAATTCAATTCAAAACGGCTTCAATAACAAAGGCAAAGGCACATTACACTTTTATAATCATGAAACACTTTTGCTGTACAAAGCTTTCAGTGACACGAGTGAACTTTTGTTTGAAAACCTTCTTTCTCTGAATAACCATGATGAAAAAAGAAGTGAGAAGAAACGACAGAAGAAGTGAGGACACAGAGAGGGTTGGGGAGACCTCTATGAAGCAACAAAACGAAACCCCCTCTTCCCTCTATTATTTTATCCAACGTATGCTCATTCGCCCCAAAATACAAAATTTAAATTTTGATGGATTGTGTGCTAATGTGAAACTAATGACTGAACTCCGTTTTGTACAAACCCAGCCTGTTAGAGTATGGAATAGTGATAGTGTTGAACAATTACAAGGATACTTTGATTGTACAGATTGGGATATCTTTTTTTAACTCTTCTGTTGATGTGAACGAAACAGCTGATGTATTTCAGACTATATAAAATTTTGTGAAGAAATCTTAATTCCACAGAAAACTGAAAGTGTTTCCAAAGAGCAAACCCTGGGTCACAAAATCTTTAAAGAAAACACTGAACGAAAAGAAAATTGCATTCCAGTCAGGAGACAACCTTGCAAAGAAGCAAATGCAAACAAAACTTAGAAAGGAAATAGGGCATGCCCAGACACAGTACAGAACCAAATAGAAAGACAATTTCAGTCTGGAAATATGAAAAGTGCGTGGACTGGGTTAAAAACTTTAACAGGACAAAATAAGACACGAGCGAGCGTACATTACCAGAAGAAGAATGCAGTGCCTTTCCAAATAAAATACATGATTTTTACTGCCGCTTTGAACGTAGTGATCTGAAAGAAAGTTTGGATACCATCATGTTAGTCATAACAGCCAGCTGTGATAGAGACGACCTTGATTTTAACATAGACAGTTCTAGAGTTACCACCCTGTTCGAAAATTTAAATGTGAATAAAGCTGTAGGGCCAGACAGTATCTGCGGAAACCTTTTAAAACTTTGTGCTGATAAGTTGTCATTTTTTTTTGCGAGGTTGTTTTGATTGTCTTTAAATACCAGAGACATTCCTTCTATCTGGAAAAAATCCACCATCTGCCCCATTCCAAAAACAAAAAATCCAAAAGTTTTAAATGATTACAGACCCGTTGCCTTAACATCCGTCGTTATGAAAAGCTTTGAGCGCATTGTTCTTCAGTACCTCCAGACACTAGTAAAAGATGCCCTTGACCCTTATCAATTCGCCTTCAAGCATAACAGAAGTACAGATGATACAACAATCACATTCTTGAATCATATTTACACACACCTTGAAAATAACAACTCTTTTGTTCGAATTCTCTTTGTTGAGTTTTCCTCCGCATTCAACACGATTCAGCCACATCTCATGGCCCAAAAGCTGCAATCACTCAAAGTTAACCCGAAACTTATTTTATCGATTGTGAATGTATTAGCCAATCGATTTCAGTGTGTTTATTTTGAAGGAAAAAAATCATTTCAAAGCACCCCTTCCACTGGTGCACCACAAGGCACTGTCTTCGCTCCGGTACTTTTTACCCTGTATACAAATGACTGCACTGGTACATTACTGCGTGCGCACGCGCATGCGTGTGTGTGTGTGGATGTGTGTGTGTGTGTGTGGATGGGTGGGTGCGGGTGTGTGACGTAGATTGTTGTCGGCTTTTAAAATACTGTGTTATTTCTTAATTTGTATTGTTTTATAATGCATACTGTGTAATTATAATCTTAAAATGCCTCTCATAATTTATCTAGAGACATTAAAGTAGTCTTAAGTTTTGAGTCTTGAGATTTCATATTGTCTTGCTTCCTGTCTGTCTGTGTGTCTCTGTGTCTGTCGCTCTCTCCTCTCTCTCTCTGTCTCTCTCTCTCTCTCTGTCTCTCTCTGTGTCTCTCTGTCTCTTTCTATGTCTCTCTATCTCTGTATCTTGGGTTATTATTATTAAGATGTATCCCTAACGGGCGGGGACTGGATGTAAAAGAGCACATGTGTGCTTATTCATTATCCTCGAAATAAAAGAATTTGTCATTGTCATTGTCATTGTCATTATCTCTGTATCTCTCTCTCTCTCTCTCTCTCTCTCTCTCTCTCTCTCTCTCTCTCTCTCTCTCTCTCTCTCTCTCTCTCTCTCTCTCTCTCTCTCTCAGAAACTCGTGTCTGTCTGTCTGTCTGTTTTGGCGGTCTGTCTGTCTATCTCGTTGGCTTGGTTGGGTATTGGTCTTACTTTCGTTTCTCTGTATCTTCCTGTTTGTGTCTGCATGGTTTTCTGTCTGTCTTTCTGTTTGTCTGTATGTCTGTCTGTTTTTCAGTCGGTTTGTTTGCCACTTTGCTTGTGTGTGTGTGTGTGTGTGTGTGTGTGTGTGTCTCTGTCTCTCTGTCTCTCTCTCTCTATCTCTCTTCCTCTCTCTGTTTCTCTCTCTCTCTCTCTCTCTCTCTCTCTCTCTCTCTCTCTCTCTCTCTCTTCTCTCTCTCTCTTCTCTTCTCTGTCTCTCTGTCTGTCTATCTGTCTGTCTCTGTCTCTCTCTGTCTCTCTGTCTCTCTGTCTCTCTCTCTCTCTCTCTCTCTCTCTCTCTCTCTCTCTCTCTCAAACACACTCACACACACGCGCGCGCGCGCGCGGTCCTCCCGATGAAACAATAAACCAAGGACCCGTGCGCAAAAGCACGCAGAACATCTTGCGCTCACGTTAGAAACCTGTTCCGCCTTTCCGAAGAGTAAACCGTTGTATACCGGGGAGAAAGCAAAACTCTACAAAACTACATGCACACGGGGACAGGATGACAAAAAGCACATGCGTGCTTATTTATTTATTTATTTTATTTATACCACTTTAAGTCACGAGATTTCTCTGCGTGAAATTCGGGCTGCTCTCCCCGGGGAGAGCACGTCGCCACAAGAGCAGCGCCACCCCATTTTTTTTTTTTTTTTTTTTTTTTTGGTCTGCAACTGTATTTCTTTCCCTACCAGAGTGGCTTTTTTCTAAGAATTTTTGCCAGGGACAACTCTCTTGTTGCCGTGGGTTCTTTTTCGTGCGCTGCATAATTTTCTGTAACACACGGGACCTCGGTTTATCGTCTCATCCGAAAGACTATTACATTATCCTCACAGTAAAATAAGATAATTTTGCAAACACACGCACATACACACACACACACATACACACACAGCTGCCCTAACACACACACACAGAGGCACACACACACACACACACACACACAGACTGTGCGAACACACACAAACACACACGAGCGCGCCCGCGCGCGCTTTAATCAACTGTAAAGGACTGACAGAAACTAGCAAATAAATTAACATAAAATAAGATCTGTCCAAACAAATGAACAAAGCATATTTTTTATTATACAAGATCCTAGCTCAGCAATATATAATTATCAATCATCAGTTTTGTCTACAATCTTCAGTTTGCAACATTGACCCCTCTGTAGAAGAATAAATTTGAACAGCCGAGAGCTGAGGTTGTCTCCCGTCATAACATGATTCGTGCTGCACGAGGAAAATAATTTGTTAGCCCACAGAGGGCGCTGACTTACTAGGCATGCGCACTGGTGAGTTCAGTTGACGCTGACTGATTCAAAATTCGTTGCTACAGAATGGACAAGACCGGTTGTGTTTTGTCAGTCTCCATGCAGTTTTCATTCAAGGCTACAGGTAACTTTTTTTAGTCCATTTTCTTATTCATAATTATCTTAGCATAATTGAAAAATAAATCCTATGGAATAGCAATAAGATTTTAAGAAGGTGGGGAAGTTTTTTTCTCCTATACCGGGTTCCAAAATGGAGTTATGTAAATTATCATGGCAGGGGAAAATTTCCGTCAGCTTCCACTCCTGTATCGAGGTTTCTATTTGTAACACAATCAGAAATAGCTACAACATTGGAATGTTGGCGAGTTCCATGTCATAACCACGAAACTATTCCGCTCCCCTGCCCAAAGTATGGCTATTAAATTTTACAGTTTAATTCGCAGTTGAACATTTTTTTATGTTCAATGACCCAAAAAAGGTGCTGCTTTGTGTCATCTCCCTCCACCTTTACAGTTTTCACGTGTACAGAAGAGAGTGGCTAAATTATAAAGTAAACGCTCTTGGTCCTCGGAAGGTAACAAGAAAAGGCCAACTTGGAGGCCGTTATTATCACTCCTCCGCTTTGGTTGAAAAACGATCTTGTAGAGTGTGGAGAGTTGGGTGGATATGGAAGGTGTGTACTTGCCTGCGTCTATTAGTCAGTTACCCCCTCCCCTCAATACCAGCCACCTTCCAGCTTTTGTGCCTGCGTCGAGTTACGTAGCGTAAATATGAGACACGCCACGTATATTTCTGATAGTAAAATGAGCTTTCGCCCAAAGAAAACCCTACAAAGGAAAAAGAGTGAAAGTAAGGGATGTGTGTTCCCCATAGTGCACCATTCAAATAGTCACATATTACATGTAATTGCCATGTTTATGTTTTGTAAATATCCTTGAGATAAAGAATAGAAATGTCAATGTTTGTTCAACCCCCCCCCCCCCCCCTCACACACACACACACACACACACACACACACACACATATATATATGTGTATGCATACATATTGCCAATTTTATTTGGGGTGGCAGCCAGTGATAGAGCCTAGCATGGTGAACGAGATAGCCGAGTGTTTAGAGTGTTGCACTTGCGATTTAACGGCCAGGGTTCGAGCCACAACTCAGGTGCTTTTTCAAGGGAATTTTTTCCCAGAACATCAGTGCTGAGGGGGGTACTCTGCCAGAAGTGCGTCTGAGGAAACCGTAAACTGAGGTCTGTGTGCAAACACACGCACAACATGTTGCCAACACGTTAAAGCCCGTTCTGCCTTTCGGAAACGGCTACGTGTACTGGTGGGACTGGATAAAAAGAAATTACAAAAACTGCATGCACTCAGGAACTGAATGTATAAAAGCTCATGAGCGCTTATCTTTGCAATAAAATTGAATACACACACACACATACACACACGCACACACACACGCCACACACACACACACACTCTCACTCACTCACTCACTCACTCACTCACTCACACACAAACGACTTCTTGAAAACTCCTTGAATTTTACACTGAGAGTACTCAATGAACCCAGGCTTCAGGATGTTCATGCAAGGGGGTTTCTTTTCCCCTGGAGCCTAACAGCAGTACTGACTCTATCCCTCCGAAAGTCCCCTGTCACTATAAAATAGGTCACTTGTACAAGTGTATGCAGAACATGTTGCACACGTTAAACCCCATTCTGCCTTTCGAGAGAGTAGACCCTTGCATGCCAATAGGAGTGGATAATAGAATAAAAACGAATTGTCATGCACATTGGTGTCGTGTTGACATCGTCCCCGAGGTCGGAATGCATCTACCTTAGTGGTGAACAAACATACGTATAAAGTTGAAGATTTGAATCTGGACAGCTGCATCTGGTGAATTATTAGAGGCATCTGTTTGATGTTCGTCTGGAGTTAATCATTCCGACTCAATTCCCATGCACGTCCTGCCAAGCAGAATGTTAACCCGAGGTCCTTTGTGCTAGCTTCCTGTGAGTACTGGAACCAGAAAATCATCTGTTTGTAGAAATGTGTACCAACTATGACTGGTGGTATGGATAGTACAAACATGCCCAGTAACCAGAATAACATTCTTTTATGTTAGCATTGTGCGTCTGATATATATATTGTGCGTCTCGTCCTTCGAATGAGACTATAAACCGAGGCCCCGTGTGCGACCGCATGCAGAACATCTTGCGCACATGTTAAATCCTGTTCCGCTTTTCGAAAGAGTAGGCCATTGTGTGCCGGTGGGAACAGATGACAAAATTTACAAAAACCGCATACACACGGGGACTGGATGTAAAAAGAAACACATGAGTGTTTATTCCATTATCCTCAATTAAAAAAGCACTTTGTTGTGTTGCTTTAGAAGATTCAGCACTATATAAATTCCATACATTATTATTATTATTATTATATACAGTTCTGTGCGTGTGATTGTCATTAGATGCTGGCCAGCAGCCATGATCCCTCTGATCAGAGAACTCGAGATGAAGTGCACGAGTATAGCGACACGGTTCCATTGGACTGCAGACCGTGATCCCATGACCATTCCCTCTCATAGGCTGCTGTAGGGAATAGGGAAGAAGCACTTCAGCAAAACTCTAAAGCCAGCTCTTTGAGTAGCCTCTAATTGTTCAAACGCATGTTCATTCGTTTTGGTCTTTGAAGTGAGAATATTCTACAGTTCGAGTGAGTTTTCAAGAAAAGGAACAAGACAGAAACAAAGTGATAGAAAAGAGGGAACTCCTAGCACAGAAACTCCGCTTTGGGTGCTTAATAATTATACTGACAGGCTCCGTGGTGTCTCCACGGGAAAGGGCAGATATTGATTGTTGAAAGCTGAACTTTGCTACATAAAGTAGAGAAACAAAACCTATACCAGCAATAGCCCCCTTGCTCAGTTCTGGCACTTCTTCAGAAAGTAGCTGATACGCATCTGTTTAGTACTTGAAGAATTTCATTCATGTAAGTTAAGGCTTTCTGATCACATTTTGCTGCTTTAGCATTGGGGAATACTTTATAGCATCTGTTAGATAACCTGTCAGTTGCCTTTAGATGACCACTGGACAACAAATATATGATTGCCTTTAAAATCCCCTGCTAGAAAAACTAAAAATGGAATTATCTCAAAAAGAAGCTAAAATAGTAAACTAAACTGAATAGACAAAAAACCTAAATGAACGTAAAGTAGCAGATTTAAAGTATATAAATTAAACTAAACCATGAATAAAATTAAGCCAAACCGTAAATAAAACTAAATCTGATCAACTAAGCCGTGAATAAAACTAAAAGAAACCTTGAATAAAATAAAACCAACTAAAACTAAACCAAAACTTAAATAAAACTAAACGAACTAAAACACAACCCAAAATTGATTAAAACTAATTTAAGATTCAACCAAACCTTGCATAAAACTAAACCAGCTACGACTAAACCAAAACTTGGAATAAAACTAAAGCAACTAAAACTAAACCAAAACTTGGAATAAAACTAAAGCAACTAAAACTAAACCTAAACTTGAATAAAAACTAAACCAGCTAAAACTAAACCAAAACTTGAATAAAAACTCAACCAATTAAAACTAAACCAAAATTTGAATAAAACTAAACCAGCTAAACCAAAACGTGAATAAAACTAAACCAAAACTTGAATTAAAACTAAACCAACTAAAACTTAAAACTTGAATATAACTAAACCAAACCTTGAATAAAACTAAACCAACCTAAACTAAACCAAAACTTGAATTAAAACTAAACCAACTAAAACTTAAACAAAACTTGAATAAAACTAAACCAACTAAAACTAAACCAAAACTTGAATTAAAACTAAACCAACTAAAACTTAAAACTTGAATAAAACTAAACCAAACCTTGAATAAAACTTGAATTAAACTAAAACAAAATAAATCATTAACAAAAGGGGACAACATGTAAATAAATCAAACTGAATATTCTTAGCCGATTGAAACTGCACTTAAACCAGGCCAATACCAGTTTAAAACATCAAAAGTATAAAAGCTAAAATGAAATAAAAGCAACAAACCCAAAACGGATCACTTCGCCCTACACACCCAATAAAAAGAAAGCCAACAAAAACATAGTTCTCCCCCCTTTGAAGATCTCTAAACAATAAATAAATCCCCAAAAAACAAAATTAATAAAACTCTGTATCACAGATCAAAAGGGAGCATTTTTGGTAATTACAGTGATTTTGGTGTCTGAAAAAGATAATCTTTAAAGGCACTGGCAACACTAGGTACAAATCATCTTTCCTTCATTAGTGAAAATGACCATGACTTTAAATCTGGTCGCAAGGTCTGCCCCTGTGAGTCTGAAGGTATTTTTTTTTGTCCTGATCAGGGCTCTGAAGGCTAGTCTACATACTGGACATGTGGGTGGGCACTGCAATAGGAGTGAAGACATATCGGCTCTTGTGCATAGCTTGCTTCTTTCTTAGATGACCAGTGGCTTTGCTCCCCCCTTATACTCTTGTAGGCGTTTTCCAAACTGTTTTTTTTTTTAAATCTTAGTCTGCAGAAGTGCTTACATTAAGGTTTTAGTTGTCATCCAATCTGTCTTGGCTCTTTTTAGTCTCTATAGTCATAAGTCCTAAGAGTAGGGTTAAAGTCTTCATCCAGTCTGTCTGGGTTCTTTTCAGGTTATTTAGTCTGCAGAAGTCTTAATACTAGGGTAAAGTCGTCACCCAATCCGTTTTGGTTCCTTTTAGTTTCTATAGTCAGCAGAAGTCCTAACAGTAGGGTTAAAGTCGCCATAAGAATCGTCTTGGTTCTTTTTAGTCTTAGTCTGCAGAAGTCCTAACAGTAGGGTTAAAGTCGTCATGCAATCTGTCTGGGTTCTTTTTAGGTTATTTGGTCTGCAGAAGTCTTAATACTAGGGTAAAGTCGTCACCCAATCCGTTTTGGTTCCCTTTAGTCTTAGTCTGCAGAAGTCCTAACACAGGGATTAAAGTCATCATCCAATCTGTCTTGGTTCATTTTAGTCTCTGCAGAAATCCTAACATAGGGGTTCAAGTCATGCTGATCACATGGCAGTTCTAGGAAGAAAGTAGTTTCTCCGGTACTAGTGCCTTCAGCTTGGAGCTTTCCTTTCACCACCAAGACCTCTTGGAACTTCCTCTCACCACAATGTCACATCAGAAAACTCCCCATCAAGATGTCACTCCAGAAAACTTCCTTCCCATTAAGATGTTACTTCAGAAAACTTCCCTTCCATCAAGATGTCACCTCAGAAAGTTTCCCTTGTATCAAGATGTCACTTCAGAAAACTTCAATCCCATCAAGGAAGATGTTACTTCAGAAAACTTCCCATCAAGGAAGATGTCGCTTCAGAAAACTTATATCCCATCAAGGAAGATGTCGCCTCGGAAAACTTACCTCCCATCAAGATGTCACTTCAGAAAACTTCCCTCCCATCAAGATACTTCAGAAATCTTCCCTTCCATCAAGATGTCACCTCAGAAAGCTTCCCTTGTATCAAGATGTCACTTCAGAAAACTTCAATCCCATCAAGGAAGATGTTACTTCAGAAAACTTCCCATCAAGATGTCGCTTCAGAAAACTTACATCCCATCAAGGAAGATGTCGCCTCGGAAAACTTACCTCCCATCAAGATGTCACTTCAGAAAACTTCCCTCCCATCAAGAGGTCACTTCAGAAAACTTCCATCCTATCAAGATGTCACTTCCAACAACCTCCTTCTACTGAAGATGTCACTTCAGAAAACTTCCATCCCATCAAGGAAGATGTCACTTCAGAAAACTTCCCTTCCATCAAGACGTCACTTCAGAAATCTTCCCTTCCATCACAACATCACTTCAGAAATCTTCCCTTCCATCAAGATGTCACTTCAGAAAACTTCCATCCCATCAAGATGTCACCTCAGAAAACTTCCATCCCATCAAGATGTCACTTCAGAAAACTTCCATCCTATCAAGATGTCACTTTAGAAAACTTCCATCTCATCAAGATGTCACTTCTGAAAACTTCCATCTCATCAAGATGTCACCTCAGAAAACTTCCATACCATCAAGATGTCACTTCAGAAAACTTCCATCCCATCAAGATGTCACCTCAAAACTTCCATACCATCAAGATGTCACTTCAGAAAACTTCCATCCCATCAAGATGTCACTTCCAAGTTTCCCAGTTTGTAAGTACATGGTTATATATCATTATATACTACTATATTTCAGCTGACTAAAAAAAAAGTATGATTCAATGTGTGTGATTTTCCACGTGTGCACATGCTGTGTTTTTTTTCTTCTAAAAATGTAAAGATCAGTGAGTTCATTGTGATTGGGGAGGAGGGGATTGCTGTATAACGTACAAGTAGCTTATTCTTACCTGGGGCGAAGGCAGTGAAAACCAGACTATGAAGTTTGATGTCAGTATGACAATGAAATGTCAGAATGACTTAATTCTTGTATATATAGAGTAATTTTTGCTGTCGCCGACTTGGCAGATATGTTGAGCGAGGATTGTTAAATGAAGCGCCACTTTGCAATTTTCTTTTAAGTTCGTGGTCCATCACTTTTGTTTTCGAAGTTTCCTGTGGATAGATTAATTTGCTGTGGTTTTGTCTTGTACAAAAATGAGTAAACTTAACCCATTGCAGTCTTAACATCACGTGAGGTTAACATTCAGGTAATGAAACTTTGAATGACTTTGATTCATCAGTTGGGATTACGGCTGATATGTACTGGAATTGGTGTCAAGAATCTTGCTTTCACATCCTGACCCCTTTGTTTTTAATGTATGTTTGGTTACCAGGTGCCAAAAAGAGTTCAGAAAATTGTCATGAAAGCTTGGGCCACAGGAACCTCACCTACTTGTTGCAAGGGGAGGAAAGCGGCTTAGTTTTGCCACGTCATGTATCACGACTGCTTGCCAAGAATGTATCCTACAGACAACTCTTGAACACTAAGGAAGACACGAGAAGACAGAATTCAAGAGAACAAAGCAACAATGAGCCAGCCTTAGCAAGTCAGCTCTACTGTAAAGAACTAGACTATCCTGCAGGTGACAAATGATGGAGAACGATACTGGAGCAGACTGAATAAGGAGACGGACATCAAAGAATGGACCGATCTTGACATGGCAGTAATGCTACTTAAGAAAAGTGAAGACGGACCAGATTTGAGAAAACTTCCCCAACTCATCTGCATCTCTGGTATCTTCACGGACCAGTCACATTAATGGACTGCCGATACGAACCCAGGCAAACAGTAATGTCTTTGATGGACGCCGCTACACATCACAGCTGGTGAGAACCATATATGATCAGTCTGTATGTATGCCAGTGTTTGTGTGTAGTGCGTTTGTCTCCATGTCTGTCATCTCGTATGCTTCACTGGTTTGTCTGTCCATGTGTGTATGTATATATATATATATATATGTGTGTGTATATATATATATTATTCCTTGGGGTGAGCTCGGAGGTGCTAGGTTCACTGGTAGTGAGATATTGCGTATGTGACCGTTTTTACTCACTATTAAGGTTGCCACATTCCGACCTCGGGGTGTGTGTATATTCACATTTTTATCTCAAGCTTGTCTGTCTTGTGTTTTTGTTTGTCTTTTCGACTTTCGGTCCTTCTTTGACGAGGGCCTGTGTTAAATAATGAATGTTAGATGTTTGTTGGATTCCCTGTATCGACAGTCCAGACAAGAGTGATGAAAGGCCTGCCTAGTTAAAGTGAGAACCAAGAGGTCACATACTGACGGGCCAGGGTAAAATACTGAAGCTATCACTTTAATTTTTCTTCTTCTCTCCTTTCACTCTGAGGAGTTATTGGGGCACTGTGCTGACCTTTTCAGAGTGTCTTTCAGGAAAGTATAAACTTACAGAGCCCATCCCTCTGTAAGGATGTAATGCATGCTACTGCTGGGTATGTTTGTGTTACCATAACCCACCAAAAACTGACACAAGTTATGGGATCTTTTGTATTCATATTTGATCTCTGTATGCGTTTTATTATACGCGTAAGAAAATTAAGCACAGGTAGGTCTCTACTTGTTCATACCTCGGAGATAGTAAAAGCCCCATCTTTAATTTACCATTCGTACCTGCTGAGATACAGCCGTAGGACTTGAGGGACCTACTGGGATGGAAGTCAAAGGCTCTGTCCCCTCAGCTGTTCATTCGTTGACAGTTCTGTGTCAATCTGAACATCGGTATAATAGTTCTTTTCCTAAACGCATTGAAGTTCTGTGTCAATCTGAACATCGGTATAATAGTTCTTTTCCTAAACGCATTGAAGTTCTGTGTCAATCTGAGCATCAGTATAATAGTTCTTTTCCTAAACGCATTGAAGTTCTATGTCAATCTGAAGGTCAGGTTGACATTGGTTTTCTTAGTTACAAACTACAGTGCCCGGGTCTAGAGCTCTCATTTGTATAATTGGTTACTTTGTCTTTCGAAATGGTTAGATACAAAGCTCTAAACAAAAATAGAGACTAGAGTAATGAAGATTAATTATGTGAAAGCAGAATATTGTTCTCGTGTACTCTACCAGACTGACACGTCAAAGAGGAAAGTGATTGCATTTCTTTGACATGCCGAAATTGACTTTGAAGAATGTCAGATAGGCAATATACTCTATTTTAAAGTGACAAAATCATTAATTTCTGGGAATATGTGAGATATCAAGAAATATTTGAAGCTGGAAAATATAAATGTGGTAGACCTATAAGAAAAGTTTATCAACTTCTTTTCTAAAACAAACATGGTTAAAACATGTCGGAACTGGTATAAAAAGTTCTATTCTATACATTCTACTCATGGCATATTTCTCAAAAATAAGGTTACAGCTTTTCTGTGAGAGCGTGTTAAAACAAGAGCAGCACCACTCAATTAAAAAAAAAGTTTTCTGTCTACATTTTTCCTAACATTTATTCAGAAATTCTCCTCTTTTACTTGTGCGAAATGCACGTAGCACACGGGACTTCAGTTTATAGTTTCATAGGAAGGACTAGCATGTTGATTTGCCTCTTAATGATCAAGTCAATCAATGCCATTAAATGTTGTCTTTGAATTTCCAGATCTCGTCACCACGGAAGACTAGCGCATCAAGAACGTACAAGTCAGCCAGAAAAAGGGCAACCCGGCCATTGAGACGTCAAGGAGCAGAACTCTGGCTGTCTTCTTTTTTTTAAAGGAAACGACATTTTCTATTAAAATACACAATAACAAAAAAAACCCGTTACCTCTCCCCCAGCACGCACGCGCGCGCACACACACGCATGCACGCACACACAAACGCAAAGAAATAACAAAAAAAACCTCCATTTTAAAAAAAAAAGTAGTTTTGTTGTTGTTGTTTTTTTTTACAATATACGTTAATTTCTTTTATTATATCGATTAAGCAGAACAGCCGATATTTACACTGCCTATTTGTTGCCTTTAGGGGAAAAAATGCCATTGGTGTTCGATATATGAAGGAATCATGTCATCCATTATATATGATGGAGTATTCATTTTGAGTTTAAAATTGCTGGTAGTTAAAGGCAACTGTATGTATTGGGCACTCAATCAAGGCAACGTATGTATTGGGCACTCAATCAAGGCAACGTATGTATTGGGCACTCAATCAAGGCAACGTATGTATTGGGCACTCAATCAAGGCAACGTATGTATTGGGCACTCAATCAGTTACTTTAAGATAGGAGCAAGTGTAATTTTATTCAAGGCATCAGTTTTGTAGTATTTCTTTGAGAGAGCAAGGTGGCAAAACAATTGGTCAAAAACTTTGGGGGAAACGTTTTAAAACATTTTTAAGAGACGGTGTGTCCAACGTACCACCTACGAAGGATGGTAAAATTATAATTAAGTAGATTAACTCAATAATAAATGAGCTGAAAAATAATTTGAATAAAGTGTTGTATATGTCCTTCGATGCTCGCAGGACAGAGAACAGCTTGTATACGATTGATATTGGGTTTTTTTTAAATAAATCTGATCAAATGATTTCTTGAGAAAATATTCAGTTCATGACAACCTTAAGTTTTTATTTTTTTTTAATATTTGGAATGTTTATACTTTTCTAAAAGAGTGGTGGTGGCATCATTGTTGTCGTTTTTCTGAAATAATCCAATAGTTCCTTCAAAACCTACTCTTTAAAGTTTCATTGAATTTAGGATTGAAAAGAACTTGGGTATTTATCATGAAGGCCTTTTTGTTTGTTTTTTTAGGGGGGGGGGGTCCTTGTTAAAAAGGAATTTAACAGGTTTAAGAAAATAGTCCTGCCCTGATATGTTTCATTGCTGCTGATTTAGTTGGCCAGAGCGTTGACACAAGCAACGACAGTAGTTGGTTTTAAACCCCGTTTTAATCTGTATATATAGTTGCATAGCTGTACTCTGGAGATTTAGAAATGCTACAGACGACAGCCCCCCAGTATGGCCTCTGGTCGGCAGGGCTATACACAAGATTGGATTGGATTAAATCATTAATTCTATAGCTTCTGAAAGAAAGGTATTTTTGTGTTTTATCCGTTTCTTTAAAATGGGTCTGAGGCAATGATTGGCTTCACAAAGTACTCTTGCCAAGACATACCTTTTGGGACTGGCAATGATTTTCATGTTTGTTTTTTCTCCAGTAAATCGGATAAAGTAAGAAAATATTGTGATAATCTTTTCCTTTGTTTGTAGAACGGGAATTGATTTGTAATATGGGTGCTTTTATTTTAAAAGAGACAAAAATTCACAGTAATAGGAAAGTAGGTCAACGTGTTGCATGACCTATACAATCGTTAGGTAGCAAAGTGTTCAACCTTAAACATAGAAATAGATGACCTAGATTTAATGGTAGCATAAACATGCTTATTTTTAGTTATAGGTTAGGAGTCTGCAGTTCACAAAACACATTAGTGTTGTATTCTTTAAGAGCTAGTGTCTTGTGATGTGTGCATAAAGGTGGTTAGTTGTGGGGAGAAGACATGAGGTGGGAAGGGTGTTCAGTATGGGCACGGGTGCACGTTTACAGCAGTGTGGATAGAAAGAGGCTGGCTAATAACTTTTCTTTCGTGATTTATTTTTGGGGGGGTTTCATTCATGAATGCAATTTGTACGTATCTTGGGTCAGATTTCATTTTGTGCCCGAAAATTTTCGCCCATCCAATACAGTGAGGGGTGGTTTGGGTGCTAGATTTCTGGATGAGACAATAACCCGAGGTCCCGTGTGCAACACGCATTTAGCGCAAGTAAATGAAACCGCAGCGAGTTGTCCCTGGCAAAATTCTATTTTCAAAAAAAGGAACAATGACAAAAAATAGTTACGGACGTAGACAGGAAAGGGAAAAAACGTGTAGCGCTGCTCGTGGCGAGAATAGCACCCAGAGTTTCACACGGAGAAATCCGCTGCGACTTAACAATGGTTTACAAATACAAACAGGAAAATTGTGTCCAGTACATAACCGTAGCTGTTGATAGGACATCATTTCTGATTTAAAGCTCAATACTACCGTGAGCTGAGTACCATTGCGTCTATAGCTATATACCATTTGTTTTAAGTGCTGTTGTGTCCACATGCATTCTAACATTCAGACCGACCAGCTGACAGACAACCCATACCCGTTATTAACTCTTTAACACTAACCCTAACACTAATTTCAACACTAACCCTGGCCCCACATGTGGACACAAAAGGCATGTGAACATCGTGGTATATGCTTACAATGGCTAAACTTTTGAGGGGATATATGTCGAGGATAATGGAATAGGCATTCTTGTTGGGTTTTTTCCCCATTTAAGTCCCTGTGGGCATGCGGTTTTGTAAATTGTCATTCCAATCGGAACGAATCTTCCGAAATGGGAACAAGTTTAATATGTAAGATGTTCTGCATACGTTTGCACTTGGGACTGAGTTTACAGTCCCATTTGAAGGGGGGTGGGGTGTTGGATTAAAGAACGGTAGAATTTTCTGATATATGGAGATGGGAAAAGGGGTGTGATAACTGAGATAGGGGGTAGGCAGTCACACTTTCTGATTTGGTTTAGGGGAGGGGTGGTGAGGTTTTTATAAATTTATTTTAAAGCAGAGGCAGATTGTGCTCGTCTTAGAACGCATTACAGAAAAGGGAAGATATTAGAAAGGGGGTGGAAAGTATGTCTAGGTCAGTGGTAATGTGTGAAGGAAAGATTTTTCTCAGGCAAATCGATGGAATGGTTTTCTCTAGGTACTTATCACCAGATAATTCTACACTGTGCAACTAGCACAAAAGTTGCATGCATTCTGTGTTTGGCTTTTTTTGGAAAGGGGGAAGGATGTTATGTGTGAAATAGCTGTTACTGAAATAGCAACATGTTTTGTTTTCTGAGTTTGGTTTTAAAGAAATAATTTAAATGGCTGGATCTACAGCTGTAGCCAACATTGACTTTAAACAATTTGCAATAATTTGGAAAAGATGAAGCTGGAGGATCTATTGGAATTTCACATTAGATAAGATTGCAATTTATTTTATGCAATTTTTTTCCCGATGAACATATTTAACAACCTTACGTTCGAAAAGATGTGTCCCCCTTTAGTCATTTTACTATATCTTGCATCAGAAAAACAATTTTTACTTTCATTTTATATGTATAACATTTCAAGCAGCTAGTATTGGTGTATCTTGTTTCCTTACTTAATTCTTGCCTTCTGCTTTCCCTAAGTCAGGGACATGCCTATTTCCCAGCTGATCATATCGCTCCCACCTCATTGATAAGACTGCTGAATGCATCTCCCCAGTAGTCCTTGATTTCCATGTCGGCACAAAATAATGTAGTCATTTTTTTTGTTTTGATCTTGTTTTAAGTCAAGTCTGAAAAGGAGGCGATAAATATTTCGGAGGCCTCGCAATGCACTTTGAAAATGAATAATGGAAAGATGACAGAAATGGGGACAGAATAATACACTATTTGAATAGGAAAAAAAGTTTGGAGCCCTACCCCCTTTTCCCGAATAATAAGTCTGGTTGTTTTGGCAAGACTGAAGTAAGATTTCACATCAGTCGGTGCTCATGGCTGCATGATTTATTGTCTCCAATCCAATCTTTTTGTGTATAACCCCGCCGACAATAAGAGCCATATCGAGGCCGATTGGTTCTCTTGAATTTGTCCCACGTTTGTACTGTATCTGTTATGTCCATTTGTGCTGCTTTTCTGCAAGCATGGAACTTTACTTCAAAAGTGTGTATTCCAAAATGTTACTGTAGATAATGAGACAGTATATTTTAGATCTCTTAGGTAATACATTGTGGTGCAGATGGCGATTATTTTTTGTTTAGCCTTTCTACTTGATTCTACTTATGTGTGTCTCGTGAAACAAGAAAACGGTTTGAGTGTGTAGAGTTTTTTTGTGATTTATAGTTAGCTGTTGTACGAAACACACCCAGTTAGCTGTTGTACGAAACACATGGATGTATTCATGGGGCTTTAAATCACTTTGTTGGAGTAGAAAAAGACTGTTTCAGCAAGGAGAGCTAAAAAAAAAAGTTGTATTTAAAGCGCTTGTCTCTCCCACTTTTCTTGTCAATCACATATTCAACATTTTGCACCGCAACGTTTAGCATCGTTTTCTTAGACTTCAGTCCCAAAAGGCAATTTTCTTTGTAGTCTTGCTTTTTTGATGTACTGAGTGCAAAGTCGAGCATTTTAATTTTATTTGCCGGTGCTATGTTTCTTTTCATTGTAGATGGTATAGTTTGGGTGTGGTCAACTGCTGTACGACCCAGTGTACTTATAGATTAGTTATCCAACATATCCCGCCGTCATTATTTGTAGTGACCTCATGGTTATGCTCATGAAGCATTCGACTGTCTTGGCCTTGGCAATTCCCCGGCTGTAAGGGATGTTTGTGTTGTGTGGATTCTCTTCCACCATTTGGGCTGCTTGACTACTTGCACTGCGAAAACAGCAAGTATAAGTGTGACCCAATAATTTTCTACTATTTAATGAAATATACTTTTCTTTTAAATTTATATGTTCAGTAATGTGGGTTTTTTTACTTTTGAAGTTTCAAGACTTATTTTCGAGGGTTGAAACTTTGCACCTTTTTCTAGGCAGTTGTGTAAATGGTCTACTTGCATGTAACCATTCCAAGCAATGTCCATATTTTCCCCTTTAAATGGATAGTACATGTGTGTAGCTTGTTGCCTGTGTCACGGTCTTTAGCCTGTCCTCTTTGTGTAAAATTTTGTATACAATGGTTTTGCATAATATGTTATGTTTATGCAGTTAACGTCCTCCACTTTATTCTCCTTCCCCCCTATTATTCCATAGTCAATATTAAGAGTTTATGTACATGATTTTTAAATGTATTTGAAGCTGCTTCCCGATTTATTTAATTTACATGAAAGGTTTAATTGGAAACCCCGTATGCCGGTAGCATGTGAAGTTGTGTTTTTGTTTTGGGGTTGCAAGTGTTATCAGTGGTACCTTCCTCTGTTAGGCCACTCCATTAGCAAAGACCTCTCTCCCCATGAACCCCGTTAAGCTTGTTCTAGAATCCTCAACTGGAAATGGGCAAAGGTGTGGTTACACCTTTTGAAACCCCATTTACCTATAATTATCATTGTAAGTTTTTGTGAAGATGGATATGAAGCTTGCCTAAAGGAATGAGTGTGGAGAAAGCGCTACAGGTTTCTTTGAATGATCAACGAAAACGTTTCCTGTAGCCAGTATTGCTTCCATGTTTCCTGTATTTCATATCATCCTCGTCCAAAACTGATTTGTTTTACACCTTGAAAAGTTATGGTGAGCACACACAAAGTGGCACATGACTACCCAACTGACTTTCTGGCCTGGGAAAAAATACAAGGTTTGCACAACTCCTTCTGTGAAACTTAACTGAGTTGAATGTCTTGCATTTACTTATTAGGGTCACAATGCAAAAACAAAATCCCATACTTCAGTGAGAACTGGAACACACACAGCACGATCTGTGCGTGAAGAGTAGAATTTCCTCAGCCATTTACATACAGAGCTCTATACTAGCTCTGGCACTATCGTTTGTTTACCAAACGTCCGTCAACCAGCCCTTAAAGGGATGGGTGAATGAGAAGAGGAGTAGGTGAGGTGATGGTCCACCCGCTTCTAAACAGTAAGAGGGTCCCGACAGCCGAGGGGTGTTTTTCTGGCTGTAAAAAAAATACATAGCTTGAAGTGAGTTTTCGGAACATAGTGTGTTTTAAAAGCATTATTAGAATAAACACGTCATGGGTCTGAAATATTTCAACTGATGGTGCAAGAATTCAAAAGCAAACAAAAGTCAGTTGGTCAGTCATGTGTCACTGCTGGTCAGAGCATTGGGAAAAGCCTACCTCCCCCTTCAGCCAAGAGGCTGGAGTTAGGGTTGGGTAGCCGGCTCGCAGCTGAAATAGAACAAAGGGAAACATGGATGATATAGAAATAAACATGTCAAAGCTTGGTGAAAAGCTATGTGTACAAAAATCATGACTAGAAATAAAACTTGACCAAGATCCCTGTTCAGAGTTCCATTCATGACTTATCAAGTGTGGTTGGAGTATGTGCACAAGATCTCGGATGCATACACCCTTTTTATCCGTCCTTTCTTTCATTCCTCTGTTTTTGTCCGGATCAATTTCGATCTCCCCTTCCTACATTCAAATGCAATCGACCCATCAAAATTACGCAAACAACTATGAAATGTTCAAATATGTCAGTAATACACATGCATGCACAACATAATTATATACACTACTGCATGTGTACACTTAGAGCATCTTCACTTTCTGGAAATTATGTGCTATACACATTAACCCTTTTCTATCACTTCTTGTCTTTCCCCTTAACTACATAGAATTTGTCTTGCTTATTCTTTCCTTCCCAGTCCATCTGTCTGGCTTTTGACCAGCAAATGTTATATATATATATATATTAGAGAGAATGAAGATCTGTACGTGCATTCACTTTTAAACCCAAGTCCGTCCATATTATAAAGGATAGCAAAGTCTATTCAAGAATAAGAAACATCCCTTATCAAGAATTATCTCAAAATATTTATGAAAAAAAACAATAACAAAACCCAGCCAATTTTAACCACATAAAATCAAAAGCAGAGAATAAGCATCAACAAGTGTCTATCATATGCACCCACCTCCCCCCCCCCCCCCCCCCCTCCACATCCCCGAAAAAAACCAAAAAATCCCGAAAACGCAAACAAAAACCAGAAACAGCAAAAACCCCATGTTACCAAAAAAATGGCATATACATATTTTAAATAAGAGTAGAGAATGGCAGACAGTAAAGAATTGTGAGGAGGTATGGGAAGAAGAAGCAGATACTATGAAAAGGGAGGTGGCTGTTACATTAAGTGGAAAACACTGAACGATCCTGGGTCTGATTTGACTTGCAGCGTTAAGATTTCACCGTCACATTACAAGGTAAGGTACATAACTTGCTTCACTGTTCGCAGGCTACTTTTTTTTCTGTATCACCTCCCTTGACTACGGTGATAAATTGTTTCTTTCAACGAACTTTAATATTTTCTTTTTATGATCAGTTCCAATTCATCTGAACCAATCGAAAACATACAGGCAAAAAGGTGTGAAATTGGTCTAAACAAAACAGACTTTACTCGAGCCAGGCTTTTTTAATTCTGCTACATTCTACTACTACTGCTACTACTGCTACTGCTGCTGCTGCTGCTGCTACTACTACTACTACTACTACTACTACTACTACTACTACTACTACTACTACTACTAGTAGTAGTAGTAGTGTAGCAGCACTAGTAATAGTAGTACCAATAGTAGTAGCAGCAGCAGCAGCGGTAGTAGCAGCAATAGTATACCCCTATAGGAAGAGTTAGCGAGATGGCTAGCCTACTAGTTTCAGGGGGAGATGCGACAGTAATAATATGCTTCTCTGTTGGAGCAAAAAAAAAACAATGATTGATATTTGGGATTAAATGATAAACTGATAGGGTGATGCGACAGTAATAATATTCTTCTCTGTTGAAACCAACAGCAAAAAATTGATATTTGGGGTTAAATGATAAACTGAGAGGGTGATGCGACAGTAATAATATTCTTCTCTGTTGGAACCAAAAACAATGATTAATATTTGGGATTAAATGATAAACTGAGGGGGAGATGTGACAGTAATAATATGCTTCTCTGTTGGAACCAACAAAAAAAGATTGATATTTGGGGTTAAATGATAAACTTAGGGGGAGATGTGACATTAATAATATGCTTCTCTGTTGGAGCAAAAAAAAAAAGATTGATATTTGGGGTTAAATGATAAACTGAGGGGGAGATGTGACAGTAATAATATGCTTCTCTGTTGGAGCAAATACACCGATGGATCAGCAACTGATGCTGTCAAGTGTGGAGGTGCGGGGGTCTACATTCAGTACCCAACAGGCCTTCATTGTACTAACTACAAGGCTGAAGTAGAAGCCCTGATCCATGTAGCAAATGTCATCAACAGCATAGTGGACAACAACACCCAAGTCGTCTTCCTGACCGACGCACTCTGTGCTGCAGTCCTATAATGCCGAACAACTGAAAGATCTGGAGAAGGCACTGCACAACCTTAACGCCTTACGCATAGAGCTCCAGTGGATCCCCTCCCACTGCGGCATTAAAGGAAATGAACAAGCAGACAAGATGGCCAAAATAGGGGCAAGACAGGAGCAAGAGAACAATCCTGTCAACCTAATGGAGATGAAAACCATCATCAAATCTCTCTTCAGATCACTACTCAAACCAGACCCTTATCACCAGCTTTCACGACAAGCACAGGTGGTCATTTTCAGACTACACACAGGGCACAACAGGCTGAATAAACACCACAGAAAACTGAAAATTGCACCATCTGCTATGTGCCCCTGTGGAGAAGAAGAACAGGATACGGCCCACATCCTACAAGACTGCAGGACTCTCCAGACGCTAAGGCTGGAAGTGTGGCCCGAGCCCACGCCTCTGGAGCAGAAACGGCACGGTGGATGACCTGCAGGCAACTGCTGAATTCCTCAGAAGATCTGGCCTCACAACATAACCCAGGCAACGCAAAGAAGAAGAAGAAGACAAAGAAGAAGAAGAGGCGGAGGAACAGCAACAACAAGACCAAGAAAAACAACAAGACTAAGAGCCAGAACAAGAAGAACAAAAACAAGAACAAAGAGAAGAACGAGAACAAGAAAAAGATAACAAGAACAAAAAGAACAAGAATATGAAGAAGAAGAACAACAAGAAAATGATGAAGAAGAACAAGAACAAGAGGATGTTGAAGAAGAAGAAGAACAAGAACAAGAAGAAAGAAGAATAAAAGAAGACTGTGTGGATATGATAATTATGTAACCTGCCACATTGTTGTATGTGTAATGGGGGGGGGCGGGGGGGCTAGGGGTGCGTGCGTGTGTGCGTGTGTGTGTGTGTGTGGAGGTGGAGGGGTGTTGGTGTATGATTGTGTGTGTGTGTATGTGTGTGTGTGTTTTGTGATGTGTGTGCTGTGTTGTGATGCGTGTTGTGTTGTGATGTGTGGTGTTGTGTGTGTAAATGTAAGTGTGTGTGTATATTATGTGTGTTCATTTTGTTTATGTGTATAGGTTTTTTGTTTCTGTTTCTTGTTTGTTGCTTCATCCGGTTGTTATCCTCAAGGTGACTTTGCCATTGGCTCAATGGAAAGACTAAGATAACACAGCCAAGCTTCATTTCTTTTCAATTTAATTCTTTTATATCGAGGATAATGGAATAAGCACTTATGTGCTTTTTTTTTACAGCCAGTCCCCGTCTGTATGCGTGTTTTTTTTTGTAAATTTTGTCATCTGTTCCCACCGGCACACAATGGCCTACTCTTCCGAAAAGCGGAACATAATATAGTATAATACAGTATAGTGTCATAGTATCACAATATAGAATGTATAGTTGTATTATTTTGAAAGAGAGAGAGAGAGAGAGTGAGTGTGTGTGCGTGCGCGCGCGCGTGTGTGTGTGTGTGTGTGTGTGTGTGTGTGTGCGCGCGCGCGCGCGGTGTGTGTGTGTGTGTGGTGTGGTGTGTGTGTGAGTGTTGCTCGAACTTCTTCAGCAACACTGCAGGTGTCTGTATCTCTCGGGTATGACTGACAGAGGTGGATCGGGGGTCTAAAAGTAACTCACCTACCTAAAAAACGAAAAGTCCTGGTTGGATGTGTGTGATGGTTCGATCTCCGTTTGGTCTCGGAACTTGCCCCCCCCCCCCCCCCCCCCCACCCATCCATCCATCCATCCATCAGATAACGAGTGGTGGTCTGGGTACTAGTCCTTCGAATGAGGCGATAAACCGAGAAACCTGTGTGTTACACATATTTAGCGCTTGTACAAAAAAAAACTTTAAAAAAAACAAACCACCCACGGCAACGTGAGAGTTGGTCCTGGCAAAATTTGGCAAAATTCTCTATGAAGAAAACAACCCCCCGCCACTCTAGTAGGGAAACAGATAACAGTTGCAGACAGGAAAAGGCAAACAAATCACCGGTGGCGCTGCTTTTGTGGCGACGCGCTCTCCTCCCCGCAGGAAGGGGGGTGGGGGGAGGGAAGGATGGGAAGGGGGGGGGGGGGGGGTGGAAGAGCTACCCGAATTTCAAGGCAGAGAGAAATCTGCTGTGACTTAACGGTGGTGTACAAATACAACAATTTTGATTGGAAGCGTAGAGCACACAGTCCTGTCCATAGTCGTCTCAAAGCAGATATTACTGCAGACCTTCATCAACGGATGTCTCCGGCAGATCCTTCATCTCAGATGGTTCGACAGAGTGCCAAGTACCGACCTGTGGATGAGGGCGAACCAACAGCCTATCTATGGAAGTCCAAGTAAGGCGGCGAAAGTGGCGTTGGGTCGGCCACACCCTACGGAAGGAGCCTTGCAACATCACCAGACAAGCGCTCGAGTGGAACCCGCAGGGGAAAAGGAAGAGAGGGCGCCCCAAACAGACCTGGAGGAGAAGCCTGCATAGTGAGCTGAGAGACTCCAGCCTGACATGGGAAGAGGCCAACTCCTCCCTCAAGTTCGGGGTCTACTACCACCTGTTCGGCTCCAAGTACCGCTCCAGCGTGCGGAGCCTGTTCCTCTGCGCGGCCTCTAAAGAAGCCGCGTGTGCAGCAAAACGCAGTACAAGCAGCGTCACTGATGTGGTTGTGACGTGGTGACGAAACATGAGAGAGAGAGAGAGAGAGAGAGAGAGAGAGAGAGAGAGAGAGAGGAAGGACTGCCTGTTTTAAAACAAGATCGGTTTTCAGATTCCCAAGTTTAAAAAAAAAATTTTGTGAAGGATATTGATAAAGATTGGATTAACACTTTAACTTAGAGTTGTCTCTTGTAACATGATTTTTTTTGTTTTAAACAAAGAAAGCTCAATGTTAAGGTTGGGTACATATTTCGTAAATCTTGGATAGATAAAGTGTGTTCCAGATTGGACATATCCCAAATAATAATGCTCAGTATCTAAAGCTTCAAACATTTAAAAAGAAATACAGTAGACATACTGATTTTATGACCAATTTATAAGCAATTAAAAGAAAAGGTTATAAAGAAATACGCTTGCACCACATAGTTCTGAAGTGCCACCTTTGCCTAAACCACTGGGAACCGTACATCATTCTTCAGGTAAATGTGCTAGGTTGCGTTCTTCACCTTCACACCTCTCTGGGAGATCATTGGGGACACCACCGAAAATGTTTGCTACCAGCTTCCTCCACTCCTCGAAGTTCTCAGCTCTCCGTTGTATGTCGTTCCACTCAAGGCCAGTTCACTCTCTGATGCTCTCTTCCCATCGTTTCCTCAGTCTGCCTCTTCGTCTCTCTCCTTGTACTGTTCGTTGTAGGACAGTCTTGGGTGTGTTGTGAAATTCTCCATTATTCAGACGCTCCAAAATCAAAACGCTGTTACAAATGGAACGAGAAACTAACCATGGCCATCAACGAGGAAAAAGCATTCAAGAAGAGAAAGTAAATTAGAGAGATCAAACTAAAATGGTTCCTGCTCAGATTAACACACAGAGCGCTAGCAACAAACATAGTTTTACATAAAATGGGTACTGTAACTGACGACTTATGTACGTTCTGCAAAGATGAAAGAGATGGCATCAGTCATTTGTTCTGGCATTGCCCAGTAACACAAACGGTTTGGCAGGAGTTTCAACAAGCAGCAGCATCAGAATCAAGCAGGGAGGCCCTGCCTATTTCTTTCAATGAAAGCTTTCCGCTTTTGGGGGACAAGATCAAAAAAGTTTAAACGTTAATGTTGGCAGAGTTGTATTATTTGCAAAGTTTAAATTTACAAATGGAAGGTCAAAGATGTTCGTCCTCTTTTCACCATGATCAACAAATATTTGTTTAAAAATACATGTTGTGAAACTGTTCTTGATATTTACCTCTCCATCTATGAACTGCCACCAGTTCTTTCAAGACTGGCTATCATACAAGCAAGTGTTTGATGAGGAAAAACACTTCTGTACAAGACTGTACGTCAAGAAAGCATTATGTTTATCAGGTATTGGCACGATGAAACCTTACGTCGTGTTCAATAAGTAGAAAGTAGCTACAACAACAACAACAACAACAACAACAACAAAGAAGGAGAATAAAAAGAAAGACATTTCAAACAAAGGAAAGACGAAACAGTTCCAAACGTTCTACTGTACGTGGTTTTGACATTGGAGGCGTTTCCTGAATATTATTATTATTATTATTATTATTTTGACATTGGAGGCGTTTCCTGAATAGACGTTGCTGTATACCAATACAAAATAGAAACCAACCCCCCCCCCCCCTAAAAAAATGAATAAAACGCTACACAAAACAGCCGAGTGGTTAAAATCGTTCGACTTCAATCCTACGGGACCATGAAGTTAGGGGTTCCAATCCCAGCAGCGTCTGGTGAGATACGGGTGGGGATTGGTACGATCTTCCAGGTCATCTTCAAGTGCAGACCTGCCAGTGGATTTATTCCACTCGTGTATGTATGTATACACATGCAGAAGAACAAACATCTACGTTAATGACCCCGTAATTCAACTCAGCGCTCAAGGATGATAATACATGGAATTTATTTATATAGCGCTATATCTTGCAAAAAAAACAACACAAATCAGTCTAAGCGCTTGCATTCGTTCTACTCTTTTACACCGCAACCAGTTACAAGTGTGCTGGAGTGGGTTACATCATCACGATCATCATCATCGTCATCGTCATCATCATCACTACCACCACAATCACTTTCATCATCATCATCATCATCATCATCATCTTCATTATCATCATCATCATCACCACCACCACCACCACCACCATCATCATCATCATCACTACCACCACTATCATCATCATCATCATCATCATCATCATCATCATCACTACCACCACCACCACTATCATCATCATCATCAACACTACCACCACCACCACCACTACCATCATCATCATCATCATCATCATCATCATCATCATCATCATCATCATCACTGACTATCCTGTAACTCTCTCTCTCTCTCTCTCTCTCTCTCTCTCTCTCTCTCTCTCTCTCTCTTATATATATATATATATATATATATATATATATATATATATATATATATATATATATATATATATATATATATATATATATATATATATATAGATAGATAGATAGATATGTATATATATATATATATCGCACGGGGCTTAATCGTCGTGAACTTCAGTTCTATGTAGGTCAGGCACCAGTATCTCCGCACCTGTCGCCACTCTATCCAACACGAAACCCACAAACAGCAGGTTGCAACAGGTTGTCCCATGTTATCCCAACCCCGAAACGTCTTTCTGCAAATCAGACCACTCCAGCTCCCCCGTGGGGTGAATACCGGGGTCCTGTCAGTATAAATACCATCCCCACCTTGTAGAAACTCTGTGCTAGAAACGTCCTCTTTTCTATCACTCTCTTTGTTTCTGCCTTGTTCCTTTTCTTCCTGTCATCTCCTTCTTCTTGTCTTTTTTTTCCTGCCTTCTTGGTCCATTCTCCTGCACTTTTCCCCCACCAGAAATGTTTAAAAGATAACGCGTCTCCGAAGTCGGATGCGCTGGGCCTTGATTTGTCAGGCGCTTAACGGCAGCGTGACGCATTTTTGCTCATATTTCATACAATAGCTGCTGTCGGAGCGTTAGACGGAAAAAGAAGAAGGAGGAGGAGGAGGGGGAGAAGAAATCAGACGAACTCTGAGCTGAAGACGTCAAACTGTTTTACTCCATGCATTATTGAAGATGTAGGTAATCAGGCACTTGCCCACAACCGCCGAAAATGGAGCCAACTGGTGCAACTTTCCTCACTGCAGTGCCCATACGACCCTGGAAGGGGTTATGTGAGCAGATGAGATGAGATGAGATGAGATGAGATGAGGTAATCATAAACATTGATAAACATATTCTCAAAAGAAAACGGGGTAAAGGTCACTGGTGGCAAAGGAGCTTTAGAATGAAAACAGTCTTGTTTGGAAAGTGTTTTGCCACTAGGTCGCCTTAGCCTGTCTTACTAATTTACGTTCATTTGGGACAAGCAGTATCTCCTGTGAACTCCCCTGATTATTCTGTTCAATAGTTGAATTGATGTATAGGTTGTATACTACACACGTAGTATTTTGCGTCTCTTGTTTCATCTCATAACTCTCCCTTGCCTTCAACAACAGCCGAAATCCCATTACCCTGTCAAAGTGTATAACCTGTGTGTGTTGTGTGTGTGTTTTGTGTGTGTGTTTTGTGTGTGTGTTTTGTGTTGTGTTGTGTGTTGTGTGTGTTTTGTGTTGTGTTGTGTGTGTTTTGTGTGTGTTGTGTTGTGTTGTGTGTGTGTGTTGTGTGTGGTGTGTTGTGTTGTGTGTGTTGGTGGTGTGTTGTGTGTGGTGTTGTGCTGTGTGTGTTGTATGGTATGATATAGTATGGTATGGTATGGTGTGGTGTGTTGTGTGTGGTTTTTGTGTTGTTTTGTGTGGTTTGGTTTGGTGTGGTTTGGTGTGGTGTGGTGTATGGTATGGTATGGTATGGTGTGGTGTGTGTGTTTGTGTTGTATTGTGTGGTTTTGGTTTGGTGTGGTTTTGTGTGGTTTTGTGTGGTGTGGTGTATGGTATGTTATGGTATGGTGTGTGCGTGTGTGTGTGTGTGTGTGTGTGTGTGTGTGTGTGTGTGTGTGTGTGTGTGTGTGTGTGTGTGTTTGTGTGTGTGAAGCAAGCAGATGAAAAAAGAACCGAGGAGGCACAGTGTTTGCTAAAATAAAAATCTTAAACGTACCAATTTTGTGCAAAATCACGTAAGTTTTGAGTCAGAGGCTAGTCTTTCACGAAAAGTGATTTGTATTGCTGAGAACGCTAAGCACGTGCGGTATGAATTTATTTATTTATTTATTTATTATTTTATATCGAGGATAATGGAATAAGCACTCATGTGCATTTTTACATCCAGTCCCCGTTTGTATGCGGTTTTGTAAATTTTGTCATCTGTTTCCAAGAATGCAAGAATGATATAGGGAAACACAAGGAAAAATGGCAAAAAAATTAAAGGTGATGTGTAAGCCTGTACAGACACCTCAGTTATGGACAGGAACTTTGGATACACCTCAGCTTTAACTTGCGAGTCGTGTAGTATCTTCTATAGGGTGCTAGTAGGAAAAATTTCTGCTGATTTTTTTAACAGATTGTTTTAAGTTACAACCAATTGCACTGTGTACTTGTGTTAGGGATTTGTTGTTGTTGTTGTTGTTGTTTCCTTTTTTTTTTTGGGGGGGGGGGGGGGGGGGGGGGGGGGGGGGGGGGGGGGGGCGGGGATTGAGGACATACAGCCATACCAGATAGTTACGAGAAAGTTGGACATGATCATCAAAATGAGGATTGCTTGTGTTCCTACATTGTTGACCCCCTGCGTTAATAGTGTGTTTAATTTTTTTTAATTTCTTAAAAAAATTCTTTTATATCAAGGATAATGGAATAAGCACTTATGTGCTTTTTTTTACATCCAGTCCCCGTGTGTATGCGGTTTTGTAAATTCTGTCATCTGTTCCCACCGGCACACAATGGCCTACTCTTACGAAAAGCGGAACAGGATTTTAACGTGTGCGCAAGATGTTCTGCGTGCGTTCGCACACGGGACCTCGCTTTATAGTCTCATCCGAAGGACTTTTGGGGAGAGTGGAGTCTGCACTGATGTTAACTCCAGGGGAAAATATCCCTCTTGAACGGGAATCGAACCCGGGTTGTCAGATTGCGAGCG
The DNA here is from genome assembly GCA_028751875.1 of Rapana venosa. Taxonomy (NCBI): domain Eukaryota; kingdom Metazoa; phylum Mollusca; class Gastropoda; order Neogastropoda; family Muricidae; genus Rapana; species Rapana venosa. Next base: position 46,200,329 of record CM054145.1, read on the forward strand.
CAATGTTCTAACCACTAGGCTATCCCGTCCCCCTAGAAGACGAAAAAGGGCTGCGAAGGTAGGCCTGCAGTGTTTGCTGCAAAATACTGTTTAAAAAAAAATCAAGTTGACCATTTATGTAAAATCACAAGAGTTTCGAATCTAAAATGTTTGCCCTTCCCAAAAAGTGTTTTTTAATTTCTATGGATGCCTCGGTACGTGAGGTATGAAAGTGAGAGTGATAATTATAGGGAAACAGAGGGAAAAGTGGCCCCCAAAAATACAGGCGGTGCGCAGCCTGTATAGATAGACACCTCCCTGTGGACAGGAGCTCTCTCTCATCCTCCGTCAGACTGAAGTTACTTACACAGTGTGTGTGTGTTCCTGACTGACATCACATCAGGCATGCCAACTGTTAGCACCCAGCTAGCTAGCTGTGGTTAGCCTGTTCTTCTATCAAAGATGAATACTTGTGGCAGTATCATGTGCACCCGCAAGAGGTTACGCCTGGGTTTGTATAGTTGTGCTTCTGGGTTTGTTTGGCTGTTTGCATTTTTGTGGGTTTTCTTCTTTTTGACTGGTATTCTGTTTTGCTTGTTTGTTGTTAGGGTTTTTGTGGGTTTTTTAAATTAAAAAAAATTTGGGGGATGGGGGGTAGGAGGTGGGTTTTTTTATTGTTTGTTGGAATTTTGGTGTATGTGCTTTTTTTTTTGGGGGGGGGGAGATGAGGGGGGTCTTTAGTTTCTTGATAAGAGTTTTAAGGTTCACTCAACGGTGAGAACTTGTGTATGCAACTATTATTATCCCACCATTAAGGTAGCTATTGGGGACGGGATAGCTCAGTGGTCGGAGCACTCGCTTTCCCCCAGCCAAGTTAAGCAGCGTCGAGCGTGGTTACCAATTGGATGGGTGACAGTTTGCGCGCCTTGGCTTCAGTACAGTTCCCCCAGTTCCCCCAGCTGTAAATGGGTACCTGCCCTCTTTAGGGTCAGGGAAGGTAAAGCAGCGGGGAGAGGAGATGGGCGCCGCCCTCAATATGCTGGCCCTAGAGAAGTGAGGTCTCTGACGCCTCGCTCCCCTACGACCTTATAGGTTATGGGACTCCTTTACCTTTACCTTTAACTTAACTTAAGGTAGCTGTATTCCGACTTCGAGGAAGATTTCTAAATACGACACAAGCGTGCACAGTTGGTTGTTTTTTTTTAATATGTGTGCACGATTTCTGCGTGCGTTCGCGCATTAGACCTCCGTTTATAGCCTCAGTCACAGAACTCTGGTGGGAGTGGAGGTGGCGCTGATGGAAACTCCAGGGGCGACATCCCCCACGAACAGGGGTCTCAGAGGTGGGCTGAACCCAGGCAGTCAGACCACGAGCTCCACGCTCTAACCACTAGGCCAGCTATCTGTCCGTCCCCTTGGTCTCCCTCCTCTCCTTTCAGTCTTTATTTATGTATTTATTCTTTTAAATCGAGGATAATGGAATAATGCACTCATGTGCTTTTTTTTTACATCCAGTTCCCGTGTGTATGCGGTTTTGTAAAGTTTGTCATCTGTTCCCACCGGCACACAATGGCCTACTCTTCCGAAAAGCGGAACAGGATTTAACGTGTGCGCAAGATGTTCTGCGTGCGTTCGAACACGGGGCCTCGGTTTATAGTCTCAAGAAGTGGAGAGGACCGCAGTCGGAAGCCATGTTAACACCAGGTGGGAATCTCCTCCAAAGGACGGTTCATCAGGGACTGGAGCACCTTCCTTCACCTTCACCTATCCCGTAGTCCCGTGGACCGTGGGAGGCACCAATGAAGCTTGTGCAACCAGCTTCCTCCACTCCCCGCGCGCAGTCCTCTGTTTTTCGTAGCAAATCGTTCCACTCTAGGCCAGTCCACTCTCTGATTGTTGTCTTCCCATCGTTTTCTCTGTCTGCCTCTTCGTCCCCCCCTTTGTATTGTTTCCTGTAGGACAATCTTGACCAGTTCAGGTGTTCGTGTGATGTGCCCGTACCGCTTCAGTTTGCGTCTTTTCACCGAAGTCAGGAGCTCTTCATATGGTCCGATGGCGTTTTTGATTCTGGTTTTCACTTCCTCAATAGTGATGTGATCTCTGTGTGAGATACCAAGAAGTTTGCAGAAGCATTTCATCTCCATTGCCTGTATCCTGCTTTCAATGTCTGCTGTTGTGGTCCACGTTTCACATACGTACAAAAATAACCGTCAAGTCGTCAACTTGAAGCTCTAACCGCTAGCTTGCCCAGTCTCAGACAAGGAACAAACGCAAACAAACAAACAATAACAACAACAACAAAATCCCTTCCATTTTCTTCAAAACAAAATGTCCCAACACTTTAAAAAAAAAAAAAAACAATGCTTGATTTGCACACCCAACAAAGGATATTGAATAAGTATATTATTATTATTATTATTATTATATTATTACAAATTTTGTAGCTTAACATGAACAAGAGCGACAATGCCTGGGTTTCCGCAGCTGCCATAGTAGATATGGACTGAACATGCACGAATTTCCATACTGTACTATAGCAAATATGAACCCAGTGCGCATGAGTTTTTTGGACCCATCATCAAGGTGAAAGTGGACCCCAAATATGGCTATGACGATAAAGAATATGATTATGCAAATGCAAAATGTGTCTGTTGTTCACAAGGCGGAATAATGTTTTGAGTTCTGCGAAGTCGTAAGTTTCATATTGGCTAATATGATATCGTAACAGATAGTCTGTTCAGTAAATCTTTTGGTTGGTTGGTTGGTTGGTTTTGAAACCCATGAGTTCATAAAGAATCTTTATTTACGACTCATGCATGATTTGGTTTTTTATGTTTTGATGTTAGTTTTGTTTTTGCTTTGTTTTCTTATTGATAGGTTTCTTTGTTTGACAACAGAAGGCCAGTATCACAGGGGTAGCTTGACAAAAGTAGTTGTTACACAACAGGTGAGAAGTCAATCACCTTTAAATAATAATAATAATAAATCGAATTTATATAGTGCTATATCTTGCAAAAACAAATCAAAGCACTTGTATTCGATCCACTCCTACACATGCAACCAACAATAATTAACAGTTTTCACACACACACACACACACACACACACACACACACACACACACACACACACACACACACACACACACACACACACACACACACACACACAAAGGTTATACACTTCGGCAGGATGATGGGAATTTTGGTCATTGAAGGCAGGGACAGATAATCATGAGATGAAACAATAGGGGAAAGTCTTATGTTTGAGATAGGTATGTCTTGAGGCTGGATTTTAAAGTGTCGTAAGTAGGCTTTTCGCGAAGGGAGAGAGGAGGGTCATTCCAGATTGATGGACCAGAAATAGAGAAAGAGCGACGGCCAACGGTGGATTCGTTAAATCTAGGTATTCGTAGGCACAAGGGTATCTGCAGCAGAGCGGAGGGAACGAGAAGGAGTGTACAGGTGAAGACATTCACAGAGGCAGTGATAACAATAATTGTAATAATCATGATTGTTTGAACTGTAAAGATGAGCAGAAACTTGATGCCGCTGATTCGAAGAACCAATCCAACCCAATCCTGTTGCTCAAAGCCCCGCCGACCACAAAGGCCGTGTTGAAGAAAAAAGCTGGATTCAGATGTATGTGTAAGTGCAAAAGCTACTTTGTCTGCAAAAGCAACAATGTACATTTACCGTGGGGTGGGGTTTAAAATATGCTGCAGCTTGATGCCTTTCCCGGCCCTGCTAGCTATATTGTGGCTTGCTTTTTTAAAAATTCTTTTATATCAAGGATAATGGAATAAGCACTTATGTGCTTTTTTTTAAACATCCAGTCCCCATATGTATGCGGTTTTGTCAATTTTGTCATCTGTTCCCACCGGCACACAATGGCCTACTCTTACGAAAAGCGGAACAGGATTTAATTGGTGCGCAAGATGTTCTGCGTGAGTTCACACACGGGGCCTCGGTTTATAGTCTCATCGGAAGGACTTTTTGGGGAGAGTGTAATATTGCTTAATATGTTGTGCGTGTATTGAATAATGTTAAAATGCAAAGCATGCTTGCGTTTCATTTTTTCGTTGTTATTTTTGACATTTTTTCTGTTCTTAAAGGAAACACAGATGTGACCATTTTGTGTTGGCGTGGCTGGGCGTTCCCCATATTGATACAGTGGAGGATCACCCAAACTATCACACCTGAAACCACTGTGAGACCGTAAATATACATCGGATGAGAAGTTTGCGTGCATAGTTGTTTTCTAAACACCTCACCTTCCCCCTGCGGGTTTGCCGAGGGCCAATCAGTATAAATAGCATCCCCACTTTCTGGAAATTCGGTGCTAGAAATTCCCTCTTTCCTATTCTTCTCTGTGATTCCGCCTCGTTCCTTTTCTTCCTGCCACCTACTTTTAGTCTACTTTTGTTTTGGTTGCCTTCTTGATCCATTCTGCTGTCTGGGGTTTTTTTTCCCCTCAGGAAGATCTAGAATAAAACGGTTCTCTCCCACGCCGAAGTCAGATGGGCTGGGCCTGACTTGTCAGGCGCTTTACGGCAACGCAACGCGTGTTTGCTCATAATAATGATGACTAACAACAATGTTTGTTGTCCGGAAGTTTGATGATGATGAGGATGAGGAGGATGAGGAGGAAGAAGCAGAAGCATCTGATCTTTATGGGCTACCGTGCTCCGATCCGAGAGGGATTTTACCGGCTGCTTTCCTAAGACGGGGACGGGACAGCTCAGTGGTCAGAGCACTCGCTTTCCCCCAGCTAAGGTTAATTTATTTTTTCATTTATTTATTCTTTTATATCGAGGATAATGGAATAAGCATTTATGTGGGGTTTTTTTTTACATCCAGTCCCCATGTGTATGCGGATTTGTGAATTCTGTCATCTGTTCCCACCCGCACACAACGGCCTACTCTTACGAAAAGCGGAACAGGATTTAACGTGTGCGCAAGATGTTCTGCGTGCGTTCGCACACGGGACCTCGGTTTATGGTCTCATCCGAAGGACTAAACATTGATCCTGTTTATCACTTGGATGGGCGACCGTTTGCGCACCTTGGCTTCAGTACAGTACCCCAGTTTACCCAGCTGTCAATGGGTACCTGCCCTCTTTAGGGTCAGGGAAGGTAAAGCAGTGAGGGAGAGGAGGAGATGAGCGCCGCCCTCAATATGCTGGCCCCTAGAGAAGTTGAGGTCTCTCATGCTTCACTCCCCTACGACCACGTAGGTTATGAGACACCTTTATATTTACCTTTTTACACCATAGTGCACAATATGAAGACTAGAACGTGTGCGCAAAATGTTCTGCATGCGTTCACACGCGGGACCTCCGTTTCTAGTCTCATCCGAAGGACTTTTGGGGGACTGGGGTCGGCACTGATGAGTTAACTCCAGAGGGGAAAAAATCACCTTGAACCGTTTAATTTTTGAAGGCTAGGTTTTCACCATCAGTATCTGACATTCGGATCACTAGATTTGTGTGTGTGTGTGTGTTTGTGTGTGTGTGTGTGTGTGTGTGGTGTGTGTGTGTGTGTTTGTGTGTGTGTGTGTGTTTGTGTGTGTGTGTGTTTGTGTGTGTGCGTGTGTGTGTGTGACCTGACTCATCTTCTGGGACGTTCTTGTCGTGCTGTCCCCCACCTCATAGTTGTCCTGAAAAATAGTCGCGTACGCAAAATGTCCCCATTGGTGCACAGCAGAGAACTAGCCGAGAAACGAAAGAAAAGAAGAAGCAAAAACCAAACAAATAGAAGAACTATTTAACCTGCTTCTACTGATTTTACTCTATCTCTCTCCCTCTGTCTCTCTCTCTCTCTGTCTCTGTCTCTGTCTCTCTCTCTGTCTATCTCTCTCTCTCTCTCTCTCCTCTCTCTCTCTCTCTCTCTCACACACACACACACACACACACACACACACACACACACAACACACACACACACACGCACGCAAGCACGCACACTCACACACACAAATATATATATATATATGGATCGGTGGTCTAGAGGTAACGCGCCTGTCTAGAAAGCGAAAAGTCCGGGTGCGTATCCCGTCTGGGCCCGAAACTTTTCCCCCATCCATTAGACCATGAGTGGTGGTCTGGGCGCTAGTCTTTCGGATGAGACGATAAACCGAGGTCCCGTGTGTTACAGAAAATTATGCAGCGCACGAAAAAGAACCCACGGCAACAAGAGAGTTGTCCCTGGCAAAATTCTTAGAAAAAAGCCACTCTGATAGGGAACGAAATACAGTTGCAGACCCAAAAAAAAAAAAAAAAAAAAAAAGATGGGGTGGCGCTGCTCTTGTGGCGACGTGCTCTCCCCGGGGAGAGCAGCCCGAATTTCACGCAGAGAAATCTCGTGACTTAAAGTGGTATAAATAAATAAATAAATAAATATATATAATATCTATATATATATATATATATCTATATCTATATATATATATATATCTATATATATATATATATATATATATGAGAGAGAAATATTTAACCCACTTCTCCCGACTTTCTTCACACACACGTACACACCACACACACAACACGCGCGCACGCACGCACTACACCCCCCCCCCCCCTCAGCCCCCCTCCCCTCCCCCCCACACTCACACACGCACACCTCCCCCCCCCCCCCCCCCCCACACACACACACCTAGCTCAGAAACACACAACGAAAACAGAAAACGTTAAGAAAGAAAAAAAATCCACCAACACCTTCCCCACCCCCCCCCACCCCCACCCCTTCCCACTAAAAACAGAAGGGACCAAAACTGACTGTCCGTCAATTCTGACACCTTGTCTACCCCCCCCCCCCCCCCCCCCAAAAAAAAAAAAAAAAAGAAGAAAAAAAAAGGTATGACCTCTGCTAGCCTTTCCCCGTGGTGTGTGTTCTGACTCATCTTCGAGTGTCAGGTCCTTCTTCCAGGTGTTACTACAAGTTGCCAAAGCCCATAACCGCTCAAGTCCTCACCTGCTTTTTAGCACCTGAACGCGGACACTTGGAACACACACACAAAACAACAAAAAGAACAAATAATAGATACGGCCACATAAAATAAGAATGGAAGTGACTGACTCGCCTCAAGTTTCCTAGTTTTTGTTCTTGGTCAGTATAGTACGCTCCGGTCAGGCTTCAGAACAATTAATGTTGTTTGTTTTGGTCGGTTTGTTTTTTGGTTTTGGTTTTTGGTTTTTTATTTTGTTATGTTTGGGGTTTTTTGTTTTTTTTACTGTTTATCTGATTTCATTTGATTTCTTTTCTATCGAAAAGATAATGGAATAAGCACCTATGTGTGCTTTATTTATTTTATTGTATTTTATTGTATTCTTTTATATCGAAAAGATAATGGAATAAGCACCTATGTGGGTTTTTTTTTAATAAAAAACACCCAGTCCCCGTGTGTATGCGGTTTTGTAAATTTTGTCATCTGTTCCTACTGGCACACAATGGCCTACTCTTACGAAAAGCGGAACAGGATTTAACTAACGTGTGCGCAAGATGTTTACTGTTCCTCGCCTAGAGCTCCCAGGTTTCAGCAATGGTGTGATTATGGTTTGCTTATGTGACCTAGTTTCCCCTCCACACCCCCCCCCCCCCCCCCCTCCTTCCGCAATTAAGGTAGCCGCTTTCTGACTTCGGGAATGATGTCTAAACTTGACATCAGTGTGCATAAGTGCGTGCGTGTGTGCGCGTGTGCGTGCGTGTGTGCGTGTGTGTGTTTGTGTTTATTTTTGTTATTTATTTTATTTTATCTTATTCTTTTATATCGAGGATAATGGAATAAGCACTCGTGTGATTTTTTTACATCCAGTCCCCGTGTGTATGCGGTTTTGTAAATTTTGTCATCTGCTCCCACCGGCACACAATGGCCAACTCTTACGAAAAGCGGAACAGGATTTAACGTGTGCGCAAGATGTGTGTGCGCGTGCGTGCGTGTGTGTGTGTATGTGTGATTTGGGGGGATGGGGTGGGGGAACGAGGGATTGAAATATGTTATTACCCGCACGAAAGGCCTACTCTTCCGAGAAGCAGAACGGGTTTGGGTGTTTCTTTTGTAATAATGTGGGCAAGATGTTCTGCTTGGGTTTGTTTGTACACGGGGGTCGAGTCCTCGGGTATAAATTAAAAGTCTCGTCCGAAGGACTTTCAGGGGAATACGAGTGTAGCTGTCATAGATGTTAACTCCGGGGAGCAAAAGTTCCTCAAGAAATGGGCGTCACTGTGAAAGCTCGAACCCTAAGCCCAAAACCGCAAGCGGAACGTTCCCAACCACTCGCCTACCCCGCCCCCTAAACACATAACTATTCAGGAAAGCAAACCACGAATACAAACTATACAGGGATACTGCTTCATTTACCAACAAAAAAACACCCACCCCGCACATGTATATCCATCATGAGAATGACACACACATACCAAAAGCCTAAATCATCCCTTTACCTAAACAACAACAACAACAAAATAATACAAAACGCCTACTGCAGCTGACGCATATTATTAATATATTCATACCGTGAGCGCAAAGCATAACATAATAATATATCACCAACCTAGCATTTTAGGCGAATGCCCGTTTCCATAACAATTTATTTGCGAAAGCATTTTTTAAAAAAACAAAAAAAAACAATAGGGTTTTTCTTCTTACGTTGCAAACGTTTTCCCAAATAAAGTTTTACTAAAAACCAAACACACAGACGGCGCGCGCGCACACACACACACACACACACACACACACACACACACACACACACACACACACACACACACACACACACACACACACACACACACACACGCACACATCCGCATCTCTCTCTTTCTCTCTGTCTCTCCCTTTCTCTGTCTGTCTGTCTGTCTCTCTCTCTCAAAACACACACACACAAGACAAAACACACACAACACAATACAAAACACACGCAACACACACACACAAACACACACACACGCGCGCGCGCGACACACACACACACACACATACATACACACACACCATCACAGTCAACATTCCTGCACATATGTCACACAACTGAGAAAGCCCCCCACCAAGGACAAGAACACACACACACACACACACACACACACACACACACACACACACACACACCACACACACACACACACACACACCACACACCACACACACACACACACTGTCTTTCTCTCACTGTCTCTCTGTCTCTGTCTGTCTGTGTGTGTGTGTGTGTCTGTCTGATCCTCTCTCTCACTCACTCTGTCTGTCTCTGTCTGTCTGTCTGTCTCTCTCTCTCTTTCACTCTCACTCACTCACTCTCTCTCTCTCCTCTCTCTCTCTCTCTCTCTCTCTCTCTCTCTCTCTCTCTCTCTCTTTCTTTCCCTTCCTCTCTGTCTGTTTGTCTCTCCCTGTGTCTGTCCCTCTGTCTCGTCTCTCTCTACCTGTCTGTTTGTCTGTCTCTCTCTCTCTGTCTTTCTGTCTCTCCCTTTGTTCTGTCTGTCTGTCTCTCTCTCTCTCAAAACACACACACACACAAAACACAACACATACCACACACAAACACAACACACACAACACACAACACACACACACCACAACACACCACCCTAACCCCCCACCCTAACCCCCCCCACCCCCACCCCCCCCCCACCCCCCCCCCCACACACACCCCCCCCCCCCAACCCCATCCCATCCTCCACCAACCAACTAACTAACTAACTAACCAACCCAACCATCCAACCAACCAACCAACCAACCAACCATCTTCACACCGTCCCTACCGTCCTTCCCTTTCCCCTTACCTTTATAAAACTGATTCCAGACGACAGTTTTCTCGACAGAGAATCGGCAGACGGTTTTTCTGTCACGTTCCGTAACGTGGTTCCAGACTTAGCCGTAGAAAGACTGACAGGTGTGTGTCCGTGTGTGTCTGTGTCTGTGTGTGTCTATGTGTGTCTGTGTCTGTGTGTGTGTGCTTTTGGCAGTCTACTATATAAAAAAAAAGGGAAAAAAGAAAGAAAGAAAGAAAAGAAAAGGGAGAGGAAGGAAAAGAAACGCAATCCGGCGACACGCTCAAGCACAAGAAGAAGGAAGAGGGATGGGGGGGGGGGGGGGGGGGGGGGGGGAGGGTAGGAGGTAGGAGGAGGGTGGTAGAGGAGGGGAGGGGTGTAGGAAGGAGAAGGTAAGGCAGGCGGCAGGTATGGGGTGACCTTGATGCGTCTACACTACACCTTCTCCCCCCCACCCCACCCCCCCCTCCATCTCCACCCCTTTCCCCTCCCTCCCTTCCTCCTCCTTCCTCCCCCACCCAACCACCATCACACCACCACCACCACCACTTTCCTCTGTTTCTCTTCTTTCTTGCTTGCTGTCTTTTTTTCTTTTCTTTTCTTTTCTTTTTTTTCTGGCTTTCTTTCTTTCTTTCTTTCTTCTTCCTTCTCACTCCCACCCTCACAGTCCTCTCTCTCTGTCTCTGTCTTTATGTCTGTCTGTCTGTCTGTCTATCTGTCTGTATCTCTCTCTCTCCTCTCTCTCTCTCTCTCTCTCTCTCTCTCTCTCTCTCTCTCTCTCTCTTTCCAATCTCTCTTATCCAATTACCCTCATTAAAATATTCGAGTTCTCTCTCTCTCTCTCTCTTCTCTCTCTCTCTCTCTCTCTCTCTCTTCTCCTCTCTCTCTCCTCTCTCCTCTCTCTCTCTCTGTCTGTCTCTGTCTGTCTGTCTGTCTGTCTGCTCTGTCTGTCTCTCTCTCTCTCCTCTCTTTTCTCTCTCTCTCTCTCTCTCTCCTCCTCCCCAATATCACTTATCCAATTACCCTCATTAAATGTTCAGTTCGAATATTCCCTGCTCGAGTCCTCTCCCTCTCACCCTCCCCCCCCCTCTCTCTCTCCTCTCTCTCTCCTACCACCCCCCCCCCCCCACCACCTTTCCTCTCATGTTTTCCATCCGCCTCCCTTCCTCCCCCTCACCCCTGCCCCCCCCCCCCCCCCCCCCCACCCCCTTCCTTCCTTTCCTGTACTGTTGTGTTTTATCAACACCCCCCACCCCCCCCCCCCCCCCAACCCCCTCAACCCCCCACCCCACCCAACCCCCTATTTAAACCCCCCACCACCCAAAACCCTCCACCTCCTACCTCTCCCCACCCCCCCCCCCCTTCCAAAACCTTTTTTCACACAGCATTGCTCCCGTCACGGTGTGTCTTTGCGACGATGCGTAACACCATTTCATGCGTGAAGAAGAAGAAGAAGAAGAAAAAGAAGAAGAAGAAGAAGAAGAAAAAGAAGAAGAAGAAGAAAAAGAAAAAAGAAGAAAAAGAAGAGAAGAGAAAAAAGAAAAGAAGAAGAAGAGGAGAAGACGAAGGAGAAGAAAAAAGAAGAAGAAGAAGGGGGAGGAGGAGGAGAAGAAGAAGAGGAAGAAGAAGAAAAGAAGGAAGAAGAAGAAGAAGAAGAAGAAGAAGAAGAAGAAGAAGAAGAAGGGAGGGGGAGAAGAAGAAGAAGAAGAAGAAGAAAGGAAGAAGAAGAAGAAGAAGAAGAAGAAGAAGAAGACGAAGGAGAAGAAGAAGAAGAAGACGAAGAAGAAGAAGGAGAAAGAAGAAGAGAAAGAAGAAGAAGAAGAAGAAGAAGAAGAAGAAGAAGAAGAAGGAGGAGAAGAAGAAGAAGAAGAAGAAGAAGAAGGAAAGAAGAAGAAAAAGAAGTAGAAGGAGGAGGAGGAGGAGGAGAAGAAAAAAGAAGAAGAAGAAAACCCGAATGAATACAGAGAGAGAGAGAGAGAGAGGGGGGGGGGGTAGATAGAGGGAGAGGGAGGGAGAGAGAGGGGGGGGGGGAGCTGGGAGAGAGAGAGGTCCCAACTGAGTAAGAGAGAGAGAGAGAGGGGGGGGGGGAGAAGGGAGGGACAGACGCTTTGACGCTTTGACCAATTTATTGTCATTGCCCAAAGTGGCTATTGACAAGGGGGGTTATACACGACTTTCTTTTGTAAATACAAATAAATACAAGAAAATTCACATGATGCATTTAACGTAACGAAAAACCAAAAAACCAAAAAAAGAGCTCTTATGAACGGATACGACTTTAAGCTGTGACGTAAACTCAGTTTCAAAATGAACACAAAGTAATAACAAGGATGAACAATAAGAACCAATAAGCAATAACTAAAATAATGAAAAGAACATTCTAGAATGCTATATTAGACCATCCATTGGGCATTGTATGTGAAATTTTCAAAAAATATTCTTGCTGGAGACTACAGCGTAATTATAAATGTTTCTTTATGTGTTTCACAAAATGCTGGAGTTTACATAATATAAATGTTACTTTAGTTAGTCACAAATGTTAAGCTAATTGGAACTTAGCTGTAATTGTCTTAATTTCAGTGCTTCAGCAATAAACTTTGCAACCGATTTGATCACAATATCATCATCGGACGATAAGATAGAAAAAATATCTTGCCTTCGGAAAGCTTCTAGATTGAGAACACCACAGTTTTCACGTATGGAAACATATGATTGACAATGAAACAGGAAATGCACTTCATCATCAAGAATATGACCACACATAGGGCATGGGAACTGTGTGGACGTCTCAGGTTGAAACCATCTTTTGTTTGCATTGAAGCCGAGTGCTCTTAGTCGAAATCTTGCATAAATTAGTCGATGCCATTTGTCAGTGACTATTCGAAGATACTTTTCAGCTTGAAAAGCACACTTAAACGAAAAAAAACCAGCAGTATTTATCTTTACTTTCCATGTCCGAGTGCCAATTTTGTTTAAATGAACAAATGAGTCTGTCTTTCAATTCAGAAATAAACCCATGCTCGCTACCTACTTCCTGAGACAACCACACGATTCCAAAACCATGTTCTGATAAAAACTTTTTAACTTGATATGCCCAATTCTTCTTACCCAGCTCCATTTGTATAACCATCATGTCATAAGACTGCCTACATAAACGTGACCCTGGAAGTTTCAGTAGTTTTAGCCAGGGATTTAATACACTTAACAGACGTTCTGATGTTTAAAGGATATCTTCCCGTTTCTCCATATAGTACAGTATTTGACGAATGGATTGGGACATTTAAGAAACGTTTGATAGCATATGTATGTATTTTTTCCATTTGTGGATTAACAGTAAGTCCCCATATTTCAGATGCATATGTAAGTAAAGGTTCTATTTGAACATCAAACAATTTCCAAAATAAAGAACAATCTACTGAATTCAGCTTTCGTAACGTTTTTAAGATTTCGATTACACCTTTTTTCCCTTTCCTGCAACATTCACGCCATGCAACATTCAAACTTAGCTTCGTTGAAAATGTCATCCCTAGGTACTTATAAGAATTCACGACTTTCACTTCAGCATTTCCATAAAACCATTTTTCACGCACTGATAAATGTCCACCCATTCTAAAAAATCATGATGTTCGTTTTTTCCATATTGACTGATAAATTTAGGCGATCTGCCTCTTCCTTTAATATATCTAGCTGGTTTTGTAAACCTAGTACCGTGTCAGACAAGAGAATCATATCATCGGCAAATAGTAGTAAAAATACCTCCATTGCTCCCGAGATAAACTGAATACCATGTTTTCCTTTTTTTGTTAATTCAACGGCTAATTCGTTTACAAAAAAAGAAAATAATTGTGGACTTAATATACAGCCCTGCTTCACTCCTTTTGGACATTCGAAATATTCCGAATAATCATATCCTGCGCGTACACATGCTAATACTGATTTATATACACTCCTTAGTGCCATATATAATTTGGTCCCAACTGAGTAAGAGAGAGAGAGAGAGGGGGGGGGGGGGGGAGAAGGGAGGGACAGAGAGAGAGAGAGAGAGAGAGGCAGACAGACTGAGACAGAGACAGACGGAGAGACGAAGAGAGAGAGACAGAGAGGACACACAGAGAGAGAACACAGAGAGAGACAGAGAGAGAAGACAGAGAGAGAGGAACTTAGAACTGTGAAAGAGAACTCAGAACTGAGAGAGAGATAGGGGGTGGGGGGGGGGGGGGGGGGGAGAGATAGAGACAAAACTCAGAACTCAGAGAGAGAGACAGACAGACAGACAGACTGACATAGATTCAGACAGACAGACAAACAGAGAGACAGACAGAAAGACAGAGAAAGAAGGAAGAGAGAGACAGAGAGGGGGAGGGGGGTGGAAGAAAAAAGAAATAAAATCCCTTGTACCCTCACTACTGACACAGATGTGAAGCGCCACATGTGTGTGTGCGTGCGTGCGTGTTAATGTATGTGTGTGTGTGTGTGTGTGTGTTTAAAAGTGTGCTTGTGCGTGCGTGTGTGTGTGTGTTGTGTGTGTGTGTGTGTGTGTGTGTGTCTGTGTGTGTGTTGAAAAGTGTGCTTGTGTGTGTGTGTGTGTGTGTGTGTGTGTGTGTGTGTGTGTCTGTGTGTCTGTGTGTGTTCTGTGAGTGTGTTTAAAGTGTGCTTGTGCTTGTGCGTGCGTGCGTGTGTGTGTGTGTGTGTCTGTGTCTGTGTGTGTGTTTAAAAGTGTGCTTGTGGTTGTGTGTTTAAAAGATGTGCGTGCGTGCGTGTGTGTGTGTGTGTTGTCTGTGTCTGTGTGTGTTTTAAAAGTGTGCTTGTGTGTGTGTGTGTGTGTTTAAAAGAGTGATTGTGCGTGTGTGTTTAAAAGTATGCTTGTGTGTGTGTATGTGTGTGTGTTTAAAAGTGTGCATGTGCGTGTGTGTTTAAAAGTGTGCTTGTGTGTGTGTGTTTAAAAGTGTGCTTGGTGTGTGTGTGTGTTTAAAAGTGTGCTTGTGCGTGTGTGTTTAAAAGTGTGCTTGTGCGTGTGTATGTGTGTGTGTGTGTGTGTGTGTGTGTGTGTGGCTGTGTGTGTGTTTAAAAGTGTGCTTGTGTGTGTGTGTGTGCGCTTGTGTGTGTGTGTATGTGTGTTGTGTGTGTCTGTGTGTGTGTTTAAAAGTGTGCTTGTGCGTGCGTGCGTGCGTGTGTGTGTGTGTGTGTGTATGTGTGTAAAGTGGTGTGTGTGTTGTGTGTGTGTTTAAAAGTGTGCTTTGTGGTGTGTTGTGTTTTAAAAGTGTGGTTGTGGTGTGTTGTGTTTAAAAGTGTGCTTGTGCGTGTGTGTTTAAAATGTGTTGTGCGGTGTGTGTGTGTGTTTAAAAGTGTGCTTGTGTGTGTGTGTGTGTGTCTGTGTGTGTGTTTTAAAAGTGTGCTTGTGTGTGTGTCTGTGTGTGTTTTAAAGTGTGCTTGTGCGTGTGTGTGTGTGTGTGTTTAAAAGTGTGCTTGTGCGTGTGTGTGTGGTGTGTGTTTAAAAGTGTGCTTGTTGTGTGGTGTGTTTTAAAAGTGTGCTTGTTGCGTGTGTTGTTAAGTGTGCTTGTGCTGTTGTGTGTGTGTTTTAAAAGTGTGCTTTGTGGTGTGTGTGTGTTTTAAAAGTGTGCTTGTGCGTGTGTGTTAAAAGTGTGCTTGTGCGTGTGTGTTAAAAGTGTGCTTGTGCGTGTGTGTGTGTGTGTGTTTTAAAAGTGTGCTTGTGTGTGTGTGTGTGTTTAAAAGTGTGCTTGTGGTGTGTGTTTAAAAGTGTGCTGTGTGTGTGTGTGTTGTTGTGTGTGTGTGTTGTTAAGTGGTTGTGTTGTGTTTAAAAGTGTGCTTGTTGTGTGTGTGTGTTTAAAAGTGTGCTTGTGCGTGTGTTGTGTGTGTTTAAGTGTGTTGTTGTGTGGTTAAAAGTGTGCTTGTGTTGTGTTTGGTTTTTGTGTGTGTGTGTGTGTGTGTGTTTAAAAGTGTGCTTGTGTGTGTGTGTGTGTTTAAAAGTGTGCTTGTGCGTGTGTATGTGTGTGTGTGTGTGTTTAAAAGTGTGCTTGTGTGTGTGTGTGTGTGTGTGTGTTGTTGTGTGTTTAAAAGTGTGCTTGTGCGTGTGTGTGTGTGTGTGTCTGTGTGTGTGTTTTAAAAGTGTGCTTGTGCGTGTGTGTTTAAAAGTGTGCTTGTGCGTGTGTGTGTGCGTTTGTGTGTGTGGTGTGAAAGAGAGACTGACAGACAGACAGACAGTCAGACAGAGCGCATGAAATGAAAACCCCTAGCATAAACAGTGTCGAAGCATTTGAATCAAAGCTAAAGGCTATTGACATCATATAATATATCAATTCATTCTTGAAAATATCGGTCAAAAATAACTAGTAAGCCAAACTACAAACACCCTTCAAACGAGTTTGAAATACAGCAATAAAAAAAGAAGACAAGATCCAGTTTCGATTCACATTTGGATCGTTTTTCTACCATTCCTTTTCACCTGTATACAAGTGTGGAAGCGGCACAAGTGCCTTTTTATCTCTCTCTCTCTCTCTCTCTCTCTCTCTCTCTCTCTTCTCCTCTCTCTCTCTCTCTAGTGGATTGCAGATGACAGACAAGGTCTTCACATGTTCAGGAGAGTGATCGATTTGATATGTACAGAATGTTGAATCCTTTTTGCATTGTGTTCCAGCCTATTTATCAATGCACATAGACAGACATCTGAAAGGAATAATAACGAAATTTAGATTGGTATTTCTTATATACCTTTACATTCCTATCGTTATAAATCTGTCAATGATCGTACTTTGACGTGTCCATTATGTCATGATGCTCTTGAAAATGAACTCCATTTTGTTTTGTCTTGCCCTGAGCTAAAAGAGCTTACGAGAACAACTGGTTCCTTTAAAGTATTTTCGACAGCCAGTTTTGTTCAAATTGATTATGCTGATGACAACTCCTAATGAAACAATTGCGAAAAAGCTTGTTGTATATTTACACAAAGCGTTTAAAGTACGCAGTATGTTGTCAACATGATATGTAAATATCATAATTTGTGAAATTCTACAGAGTGTGTTCTACCTTGTATATATACCCCTTCTAAGGGGCAACGGCCTTTATGAATAAATCATCCGAATCCGAATCTCTCTCTTGTGGTGGTGGTGGGAACAGATGACAAACTTTACAAAACTGCATACACACGGGGAGTAGATGTAACAAAGAACATAAGTGCTTATTCCATTATCCTCGATTAAAAAAATCCCCCTCCCTCTCTCTCTCTCTCTCTCTCTCTCTCTCTTTGTGTGTGTGTGTGTGTGTGTGTGTGTGGGCGCGCGCGCGTGCAAGTGTGTGTGTGTTCGACATTGTCGAGAACCCAAGCCTATGGATAAAACGGTACATGAGGGGAAGTCCCCAAGTTTTTTCCACGTAATATTATTGTCAGCAACAGCTGCCATAGCTCTAACCTTCAACAATGGCATTTATACGGCTTTTTATATTATTTTTATTTTATTTTCGACAGACTTTTTTTTCTCACTTTCTCCTTTTTGAGCTTATCCTATTTTCTCTCGTATGCAGCCACGTACTTGACGATAAAAACATTTAAACCTCCCTCCCCCTCCCCCTAAAAACATAAACAAAATGACTTGAAGAAAAAAAGCTTAGGAGGGTGGTGGTAGAGAAGTGGTTGAACTGCAAGTGTTTGGTAAGATAAGACCTGCAAGTTCTGGCCATTACCGACAAGACACGGTTCTGTCGCTTCACTGTTGTTGTTTTGAGGCTTCATTCCAGTGTTCAAGTTAATCTTTCAGGCAGCAACTATTATGCAGCAAAACAAAAGCGAGAAAGAAAGAAAGAGAGAAAAGAAAAGAAAAGACAGAAAGAATGAATGAACGAACGAATGAATGAATAAATAAATGAGAGACAGACAGACAGAAAGAAAGACAGACAGACAGACAGAAAGAAAGACAGACAGAAAGAAAGAAAGATTTTTTTGCTTGAAGTAGCAAAATGTTCCATTCCTTGATTATGAATCGCCCAATCACAAGCCTGCACACGATGGAGTTTGTGCATACTCTGCGCAGATTAAGCTGACGAGATCACCAATACGTATTCAAATTATAATCTAAGATCGTCAGCATAAAATGTTTGGAGATGTAGACTGACAGTCAGCAACGTTGGCTGTAAAAACCTGAATACAGTGCTGGCCAAATTACTTCTCCTTGTGGTACACACTTCTAGATCTTCACTAACTGTATTATCTGGCCATCTTGTCTCACGCTGACAGTTGTAGTAGGTAGCTCTGGATCCAGGGTTATATCTTGCCACAAACTTTTTCTTTGAAAAGTTTCAGGAAGAATTCTTCTTTCCAGACTATCAATAGCCTTGGACAGGTCAACAAAGTGTCCGGGTTTATTGAAAAGCTGGCACTGGAGATATCGTCTTTGTTTTAGAATTAATTTCTGATTTAGTCTGGCTCGACCACCAACAGTATTGTTGTTAGTAGCAGGGGGTTTCAGGCTTTGAATTTTACCTTCGCAAACAGATGTCACTAGACCCGATACGCGAAATATTTCATAAATACTGTATTTACCTGCTGTTAAGAAGTATGTACGTTAAGTATGTTAAGAATATGCCTAGGCAACACAGACCTTCTAACAGGGTCCTGGGATTTCAGCAATCAGCCATATGCTAACATGATTTACAGGAACGATCTTTAACGTGCAAATTTTACCTTCTGTGGGGTTAGTCAAAACGCCAGGGTTAAGACACGGGCAGGATGGTTGATAAGTCGATAGCTGAATTGATAGGTGATGGAAAACCTCTCGAAGTTGCTGAACATTTCAAATACCTTGGGTCATGTAAACCAGCCGATGCATCATGAATCAAATATTCTAAAGCAAGAATAGCTCAAGTCAAACAAAGCACACACTATGTTAACTACATTAGATAAAAACATATATTTAGTAAATAAGCTCAAACCTAAAATACTCTGAACACTTTTTGCTGTTGTTCTGCTGTTTTATAATTATGGAGGTGAAGGATGGACTCTTTGAGCTACAAATGAAAACCGAACAAGAAAAAAGCAGAGATGTGGACCAACAGCTGACTGCTAAGAATAAGCAAGACCAAACGTAGGAACAAAAACCAAAGCATTTGCTAAGAACCGAACAAAAGAACTTGACCATTTAAGTTTGGTTGCGAAAAAGAAAAAGAAAATATTTTGACATACTGTGAAACATCAGAGTTGTCATGTTGACTGTGTAGTGGCCTAGGGCAAAATGAGGGCAAGAGACCATGAGGAAGACTATCGACCTCTTTACACGGAGAGCATAGACAAGTGGACGGAGATGTCGCAGGATGAAATCTACAGAAGGTTTGCAGACAGAAAGGAATGGAGACAGCTGACGGGGAATGCATCATCAGGGGCTACCATCAAAAGTGATGTCGCCCACAGGTGAACAGGTGATAGCTGAATGGGCACGGCTTAGAGGATTCGAGTTGCCTGCAGAATGAAGATATTTTATGTGTTTGTTTCTTAATTCAACCAATCTCAATTAGGACACTAACAAGAGTTAAAAGCTGCCCCATAAGCTATGCAGTGTTATTAAGTGAGGTGTCAAAGACCTCAGCTTCTTTAGGTGCCAGCATCTTAAGGCCGGCGCCCATCTCCTTCCCTCGCTGCTTTACCTTCCCTGACCCTAAAGAGGGCAGGTACCCATTAACAGCTGGGTGAACTGGGGAACTGTACTGAAGCCAAGGCGCACGAACGGTCACCCACCTGCTAGGCGACCATGCTCGACACTGCTTACCCTTAGCTGGGGGAGAGCACGTGCTCTGACCGCTGAGCTATCCTGTCCCAGGAGGCACCTTGCATAACATGGATCATTCACGCAGAGTCCCTTCTGGACAGTGGCCAGCCGCGTTCCTGATAGTTTGAATCCTCCAACTCTGTGTTGGTTGCTGTCATTAACAGGTAGATCGACCTTCATACTGTCGTGCACATCTATCTCGTGCTCCTTGCCACTGTTGCTGCGATATAATAATTCTTCTTCTTCTTCGTTGAGTGTTAAGACACCAACTGTAGCTGTCTGTTGTACGAGCGAAAATGTGCCACGCTGCCGTTAAGCGCCTGATAGGTCAGGCCCAGCGCATCCGACTTTGGCAAGGAGAGCATTGTCTCGTTTTAAGTATTTCTGGGTGGAAACAGAGGCATGCGAATGGACCAAGAAGGCAGAAAATAGACAAGGAGGTGACAGGAAGAAAAGGAAAAAG
>CM054145.1:46232806-46237806 GCA_028751875.1 Rapana venosa
CTGAAATACCATGATAATAATACAGGGGTATTCCCATAAATCCCTCACACTTTACCCAAAAAAAGTATTGCAAAGAGAACTACACTATTTTCTTACAATCCCAAGATTTCTTAGACTGTGCCAGACAATGGATTGCAAACAAGCGTGGGGTAACACGTTTTTGTTGAAATGCTTAACTTACGCATCGCCACAATGCAGCCCCACCTTTTTCCTGCGTGTGGTTTTCTCCCTCTAGCACTCAGACAGCAACTGTTGTTTGTCATACAAGGTATAATGCGCCGCACTGCCGTTAAGCGCCTGACAAGACAGGCCCAGCACATCTGACCAGCCCGTTCCTGGGTGTACGGGACTGGCTTTTTCTGTAGAGTTTTACCTGCTTCAACTTTTTTGCTGTGGATGTGGATTGTTGTTGTTTTTTACATAATGCATGTTGCGTTTGGGACCTCAACTTCACGGACCATAATTACTATTTAAAAAATTTAAAATTTAAAAGCTGACACAATAGAAGGACATAATTATAAGACGAAGTTTGAGATCTTAGCTTATCATCTTTTCCAAAAGACTAGCTTCCAGATCACCACTAATGACCTAGTGAGTAAGGTGCAGGGGTAAAAGGGGAGCGGGAGGATTCAGTTTTGAGTGGATTTCAAATCTGGACACTGCACTTTCTTAAACACTTGCATTACCTCTACACCACTGACCCACCAACCTGAATAAGTTAATCTGGTGACTCAGTGTAGAGCCAAAATCGGTCCCTATTCTCACAATTTTCTGAGGTAATTATCTCCATCAACCAAAAGGACAAAAGTGAAAAGATCGGACTAGAAAATGTTCAATAAGAACTGTGTCTTTATGTTTTCTATAGCCTTTAGATGACACACTTAGCAAAAGCCATACACTGGCACTCAGACGTGAAGTTGTAATGATAGCACCACACTCATAGAATCTCCCACCCTAGTATATTACAGTACAGCAGAGCTGGCAGTGCTTTTTTGGCTGTGTCTGTCTTTGCCTGTGGTCTGGTGCTTGCCTACTTATCCTCTACGCTTGACAACGTTTCTCCAAAGAGCAGTGAATGGAGGCCTTCACTCAGCAAGAGCTTCTTTCTCCTGTCTGTATAAAGCCTTCTACAAAAGCCTGGCCCTCCTTCCTTCCTTCCTGCCTTGCCTGCTGTGTGGGAAATAAGTCAGTAGTGGTACAAGGTGTTGTGCTGACGTCTTTATTATTATCAAAGGGGTACCTTGCTAGACTGTGTGTTTTGACGGGTATATTGGCTGACGTCTTTATCAAAAGGGTACCTGCCAGATTGTGTGTTTTGAAGGGTATATTGGGGTGAAGCTTGTGGTAACAGTGGAACTAGGTTTTTTTCACATTGCTTCTTGAAATTTAAAACCCCTTAAAAAGTATGAAAGTATGAATATCAACGTACTACATTACTGAATAGCCCTGTAGGGGTGGTGGTGGTGGAGGGGGGGAGGTTGGTTGTGATAGTTGTCTCTGTTTTTTTTTAAATCAAGGACTAGAGAATAAGCTGCTAGGAGGAAGAGTGGTGGGGTTGTCATAGCCTTTTGTGCTTTTTCTTAACCAAAGAATAGCTGCACAGGGAGAGGGGAACGGGTGAGGTTTTTTTTAAATTTTTTTTTTTTATTCCATATCAAGTTGATCACCTCGCAAAAAGAATAAATTCTCTAGGTGTTCAGTGGTACTGTATGATATGGAAACATTACCTTCCATATTCACGTTTCAGTGCAAAGAAAAGGAATGTTTCTTTTACAGTACAATGTAATACAGAACGGGGTAAAAAAAAAATCCCATGAATGGGAAATGGCATGAATGAAAGTTAACATTTCAGCCTACCCAACACACTTAGTACAGAACTCACTAATCAGAACAGATCTGTGACTGGTAAAAGCAGTAGAGCATTTTAAAGTGGACCAGCACGACATGAGATAGGTCTCTCTCCAAAAAAAGACTAGGGTCAGTAGGAGACAGGGATCTATGATAAACCCTCATGAGGATACCTTAGGGCTAGCTTCAAAGATAAAGTAGGGAGGTGGAATAAGTTAAGCCTAGCTGGCCACAGGAAGGGCAGAGATCCATTAACAGAGATCTGTGTGAGCGTCATTACCTGATTGTGCTGATAGTCTGTGGCCATGTGGGCAGAGGTAAGGGGAGGTCAGCTCTTTTCTGGGACCTTCAGCATCGAGGTCACTGAGAGCATGTGTGCAGTGACCGACTTTTCCCCTAACCCCCTTAGGTAGGGAGGTGTGTGTGTGTGTGTGGGGTGGGGGGGGGGGGGGGTACTGCTTTGAAGTTTTCCTGGCAGAATGTCTTAGGCAGGCTGTACCTGCACCCACCTCACCTTCACCTATTCCATAGTCCTGAGGACCATGTGGCACCAATGAAGATTTTGCAACCAGCTTTCTCCACTCCCTGAGGTCCTCTGCTTCCGTAGCAAATTGTTCCACTCAAGGCCAGTCCACTCTCTGATGTTGTCTTCCCATCTCTTTCTCTGTCTGCTTCTTCATCTCCCTCCTTGTACTGTTATGCAAGATCAATAATCGCATGTTGTCTTTGAGTCCAAGGCTATTGCTCAAGAAAATGAGATAATAGATGGATATATAAGTGTGGGTTTGAGACGATGGTTTATCATCTTTTTTCAAAAGACTAACTCCCAGATCACCACTAATGACCTAGTTAGTAAGTAAGGTGCAGGGATCAAAGTGGGGAGGGGGATGTTTAAGTTTTGGATGGATTTTACACCTGAACATCACACTTTCTGAAACGCTTGTGTAACCTCTACACCACTGACCCACCAACCTGAATAAGTTAATCTGGTGACTCAGTGTGTGTAGAGTCAATATTCTCACAATAATTTTCTGAGGTAATTATCTCCATCAACTAAAAGGACAAAAGTGAAAAAATCTGACTAGAAAATGTTCAATAAGAACTGTGTCCTTATGTTTCCTATAGCCTTTAGATGACACACTTAGCAAAAGCCATACACTGGCACTCAGACGTGAAGTTGTAATGATAGCACCCTCGTGGAATCTCCCACGCTAGTATAGTAGAGCTGTGCTTTTTTGGCTGTGTCTGTCTTTGCCTGTGGTCTGGTGCTTGCCTACCTAACCTCTACGCTTGACGACGTTTCCCCAAAGAGCAGTGAATGGAGGCCTTCACTCTGCAACAGCTTCTTTCTCCTGTCTGTATAAAACCTTCCACAAAAGCCTGGCCCTCTTTCCTTCCTGATTTGCCTGCTGTGTGGGAAGTAAGTCAGTAGTGGTACAAGGTGTCGTGCTGACGTCTTTATTATTATCAAAGGGGTACCTTGCTAGACTGTGTGTATTGATGGGTATATTGGCTGACGTCTTTATCAAAAGGGTACCTGCCAGATTATGTGTTTTGAGGGGTATATTGGGGTGAAGCTTGTGGTAACAGTTGAACTAGGTTTTTTTCACATTGCTTCTTGAAATTTAAAACCCCTTAAAAAATATGAAAGTATGTATATCAGCGTACTACATTACTGAATAGCCCTGTAGGGGTGGGGGGGGGGGGGGAAGGTTGGTTGTGATAGTTGTCTCTGGTTTTTCTGAAATCAAGGACTAGAGAATAAGCTGCTAGGAGGAAGAGTGGTGGGGTTTTCATAGCCTTTTGTGCTTTTTCTTAACCAAAGAATACCTGCACAAGGAGAGGGGAAAGGGTGAGGGTTCTTATTTTTTATTCCATATCAAGTTGATCACCTCGCAAAAAGAATAAATTCCCTAGGTGTTCAGTGGCACTGTATGACATGGAAACATTACTTTCCATATTCTCGTTTCAGTGCAAAGAAAAGGAATGTTTCTTTTACAGTACAATGTACACACAGAACGGGGTTTAAAAAAAATCCCATGAATGGGAAATCACAGGAATGAAACTTAACATTTGAGCCTACCCAACACACTTAGTACAGAACTCACTTATCAGAACAGATCTGTGACTGGTAAAAGCAGTAGAGCATTTTAAAGTGGACCAGCACGTCATGAGATAGGTCTCTCCACCCAAAAAAGGACCAGGGTCAGTAGGAGACAGGGATCTATGACAAACCCTAATGAGGATACCTTGGGGGTAGCTACAAGGATAAAGTAGGGAGGTGGAATAAGTTAAGCCTAGCTGGCCACAGGAAAGGCAGAGATCCATTAACAGAGATCTGTGTGAGCGTCATTACCTGATCATACTGATAGTCTCAGGCCATGTGGGTGGATGTAATGGGAGGTCAGCTTCTTCTCTCTTTTTTTTTTTGGGGGGGGGACCCTCTTGGTTATTTCAAGCATGTGTGCAGTGACCGACTTTTCTTTTTATTCCCTTTGCTAGGGAGTTGTTGGGGGTATTTGTCTGAATTTTCTTGGCAGAATGTCGTAGGCAAGTTACACGTAGTGGAGCTCATCCCTCTCCAAATTAAAAGCATATTTTATTCTTCTCCTTCGTCAAACGTTGAGACAGCAACTATAGTTGTCTGTTATATGAGCAAAAATGAGTCACATTGACCTTAAGCGCCTGGCAAGTCAGGCCCAGTGCATCCAACTTTGGCATAAGAAAAAAAGGCAGGAGAATAGCCAAAGAAAGCAGAAAATAGACAAGGAGGAGGTAGCAGGAAGAAAAGGAACAAGGTAGAATTAAGGACAGTGATAGAAAAGAGGGATTTTTTAGCACAGAATTTCCAGAATGGGGGATGTTATTTTTATTATATTGACAGGCCTCCAGCATCACCACAGGAAAAAGCATATCATTCTTCTTATTCCTTGTCAAACGTTTAAATATCAACTCCAGAGGCAAATGCTGTGGTACTATGAAGGCCCCATCAAGGGATCAAAAGAGCTTGTCTGTCCTTTGCAGCAAGGTCAGTAGGCCAGATAATCATCGGCCCTTTAAGGTTTTGGTGTGTTGGACAGGCGTGGAGGAAGTGTTCCACTGCCACATGCGAAGTGTCCCATGGACATGTATAATACAGGTGTGTCTAAGAA
>CM054145.1:46242806-46277806 GCA_028751875.1 Rapana venosa
AAACAAAACAAAAAACAAGGTGAGAGGAAGGAAAAGAACAAAGCAGAAACAAAGAGAGGGATAGAAAAGAGGGATTTCCTAGCACAGACTTTGTAAAAGGATGGGATGTTGTATATACTGACAGGCCTTCTCGGTATCCTCACTACGGGCGGAATCAACTCTACTAAAATAATGTACATCATGAATGCTATTAACTATTTCTGTGTTCAGGAATTATTTATTTATTTATATTTATTCATACCACTTTAAGTCAGGAGATTTCTCTGCGTGAAATTCGGGCTGCTCTTCCCGGGGAGAGCGCGTCGCCACAAGAGCAGCGCCACCCCCACCCCCCCCCCCCTTTTTTTTTTTGTCTGCAACTGTATTTGTTTCCCTATCAGAGTGGATTTTTTCTAAGAATTTTGCCAGGGACAACTCTCTTGTTGTCGTGGGTTCTGTTACGTGCGCTGAATAATTATGTGTAACACACGGGACCTCGGTTTATCGTCTCATCCGAAAGACTAGCGCCCAGATCACCACTCATGGTCGAATGGATGGGGGAAAGTTTCGGGCCCAAACGGGATTCGAACCACCGCACACTTCCGACCCGGACTTTTTGCTTTCTAGACAGGCGCGTTACCTCTAGACCGCCGATCCACTGAAGGCAAAAGACTGCACTTTATTTTTCTGCAAGCGTCAGCCAAAACCGAAATAGACAAAGAAAAGAAAAGAAAAGAAAAGAGATGAAGAAAGTGGCAAAGATACAAGCTAACTTTATTATATAAAAAAATTAAAACATTTAAAAGGTGGCCAAGCTCATCGTTAAGATTCTTGGCATTGTTAATGCTGGAGATAATTTCTGCTTCCGAGCACTGGCTGGCATTGTCACTCTTGACAGACGCTGCTGTGTTATGGCCGTTTAATATGTGTATAGTGGGAGGAAGATATAGCAAACCGTGTACTATCTGGACATTTTATGCGAGCGTACGTACGCGCAAGCGCTCGTGCTTCGCTTCTTGCATACAAAAGGACCGACTGCTTTTCAACATGCGTGAACGCATGTGTAGCAGTAGTAGTAGTAAGCGTGCATTGAAACATACATTTGCAAGGTTTTGAAGGGTGTACCTGTATGTCTTATATGGTGTTGTAACACCTTTTTCTAGTTTTAAATAAGTGTGTGTGTGTGTGTTCTTGTAACTATGCTTGCCTAGCACTTTTTGGGGGGCGTCTCCTGTCTTTTTTCATGGTATGTTTCTTCATTCTTTCTATCCATACGTATCTTTGTTTCTTTAAAGGTATATGTGTACGCATACATGCGCGCGAGCGCACACACACACACGCACGCGCGCGCGCACGTGCGCGCGCACACACACACACGCAAACATACAAGCACGCACTCAAGCACACAAGCGAAAACCTGCATACACACACGCACGCACGCAACCTCCCACCCCCCCCCCCCCCTCCCGCCCCTCCCTCTAACATGCGCGCATACACACACATACACACACATCCCTACACACACACATAACACACACACACACACACTACCTAACCTTATCCCCCCCTTCCCCCTATCCTCAACTACCACTTACTCCTAAACCTCCGCTCCCACAACTCCTACTCTTACTCTAACCCTCCTCACCCCCCACACCTACTACTCTCACCCCCCACTCCTCCCACCCCCACCCCTACTCACCCACCCACCCCCATCCCCACCCTACACCCCCTCTCTCTCTCTTCCCTTCTGCAAAGTGTACGGATCTATCCCCTTCTATTCGGAACTGTCTACACCCCCTTTCTCTCTACGCCCTCTGTGGCCCCACCCTCCATTCAAGCATAAAGATGGGGGGTGGGGTGGGGGTGGGGGAGGAGAGGGGCGGAGGTGGTTGTGTGTGTGTGTGGTGTGGGTGGGGGGGGGGGGGTTGTATTGTCCTTGGACCACTTGTTCTGTATCTGCTCCCACTTTACTTGTTCAGGTAAAGACAATGTCACACATAGAGAAGAAAGAAAGAATGAAAGAATGAACGAATAATGAACGAAAAGAAGAAAGAAAGAAAAGAAAAGAAAAATATGGAGTCGAGGGATACCAAGAAGGAACTGGAGGAAGGATGTGAGAGAGAGGAAGTCAGAAAGAAAGGAAGGAAGGAGGAAGGAAAGAAAGAAAGAGAGAAGAAAGAGAGAAAGAAGCAAACAAACAAGAACAAAAATAAACAAACAAGCAAACAAAAAAGGAAAGAAAGAAAAAGAAAGAAAAGAAAGAGATTACAGATTAAAGAAAGAAAGAAAAGAAAAAAGAACAGAAAACAAAGACATACCTAAAAAACAGAATGAATGAATGATACTGAATAAAAAGTGGAAGGGAAGAATGGAAAACCAGTCTGAGGGGGAAACACTGAAAGAATGTAACAAACAAAAGAAAGAAGAACGAAAGAACGTATAAAAACAAACGAGAACAAAAGACAAAACGAAAACGTAATAAAGCAGGAGCATAGACAAAAAACAAACCAACCAACAAACAAATCAAGAGCAAAAAAAATGAAAAGAGAGAAAGAAAAGGACATTGACGAACATCCAAATAAGAAGAAAATTAAAACAAGAAAAGAAGTCACAACAAAAAAAGAAACAAAAGGGAAAAAAAATCATAATAAACAAACAACAAACGCGCACAATGGTAAACAATACAAGCGGAGCAGTAAGTTGTGTGTGTGTGTGTAATAAATGCCTTCCTTCACTTTAACAGTCACACCCACTGTCTTTGTCAAAGCGAAATTCTTGTAATTGTTCTCTTTCAAACCAGGTCACGGAAAGAGGGAGGGGGGGGGGGGGAGGGGGGGGGGAGAGAAAACCTCGCTCCTTCCCATCCCACCCCACCACCCAAAAAATGCGGGTGTCCTCCTTTATTCCTCTCCCACCACCACCTGCACCACCCCTCTCTTCCTTCTTCCAACACTTCAAGAAAAGGCGTAGAGTGCAAGACAGAGAGAAGAGCAAGATGACAATTATTTTGAATGAAGATTTTTTTGTTTATACTATCATTCTTTCATTTCGAGGATAATGGAATAAACACACATTGTGCTCTTTTTTTTTTACATCCAATCCCGGTGTGTATACAATTTTGTAAATTTTGTCATCCATTCCCACCGGTCCACAATGGCCTACTCTTCCGAAAAGCGGAACAGGTTTTAACGTGTATGACGTATGAAGCCAGACAGCTGAGTGATTTGAGTGTTGCCCTTGCATTTTGACAACCCAGGATCGAGCCTGGGTGTGAACCGTCACTGAGACTTCATGGAGGATTTTATTCCCCCCTCTGGAATGAACTTAAATCAGTACTCGAAAATGCTGTGGATGGGATTGTAAACTGAGGCCCCAATACACGAACGCATGCAAGAACATCTTGCGCTCAAGTCAAAACTCGTTCTGTCTTTAGGAAAGGGTAGACCATTCGTGCCGGTAAGTACGGACGACCAAAAATAAAAAATATATAATCCATGCACATGTGTGTCGTGTTTAGGCATCATTCTCGAAGTCGGAGTGCGGCTACTTTTATGGTGGGAAAAGACAGTCGCATACGCAAAAAAACACCTCTATTGTAAATCCAGGACCTCTGACTGAGGAACGGGGTAAAAAACATAAATATATCTTAAGACAGAGTGGAAGAAATTGCATGGGGACTTGCGTGGACAGACAGCAGGTGGGCTATGAAGAACCTCCCTGCTAGCAAGCTGATTCGGTACTTATTTTGTACAGTGGGTTGTTGTTGTTGTTTTATAAAGATGCTATTTTCTTATCTCTAGCACATCTTGCTGTGTTTGTTCGTAAGCTTTGTAAGCGAGGAGAAATGGAGGAAGCTGGTTGCAGAATCTTAAGTGGTACCCTGACGGTCTACGAGACTAGGTGATAAGTGAAAGGGAAGTGAAGGGGAAGATTCCTGCCATCTCCATAAATATCGGAGTTCTTGTTTGTTAGTGACAGTTAGCGTTAGGTCGTAATTATTAGCTCCTATAGTAATGCCAGGGCCGCTCTTTCAGTATAAACAGCACTGTCACCTCCTAAAACTTCTGTGCTAGAAATTTCCGCTTTTCTATCTCTCTCTTTTTGTTTCTGTCTTTTTCCTGACTTTTCTACCATCTCTCTAGCCGTCAGCACCTGGGCTTTATCACAGTTCTTGATTAAACCATTGACGCTGGGGGCAACAGCAAAGTGAGAGGCTGTATGACCAGTGGTTTTCCCACTCATGGAATTCCACTTTACAGCTTAGTCTTTAGTGATCCACTATGACTCTCTGACTAGAGGCTTGACTCGCACAGTCCTTATGTGCTGCAGCCCTGGGGGCTGGTTGGCCTTTGGAGAACATCTCCAACGCTGACTGTCCTTATGCCCACTTGGCCGAGAGTGGGGATGTACTGTGGGCAAGGCATCTCCACTATAATCAAATTTCTGCCCAGTTTCCAAAACAGCAGCTGCCTCCTCTGCTGTTTTGGAGGTCATCGTCGGACACGACGGACAAACATACAACCCATCTCCCTTATTTTCTACCTTCCTAGTTCATTTACCTTCCTTTTTTTCAAACATTTTTCCCCATAACTATGCCCTCTTTTTTCTTTCTTCATTGTGTGACATTTCGCATGTATTTTCTCTCGTTCTGGCGACCAGGAGGTGGCATTTTAAACACTGGGATGGGCACAGGATGCCTATTCTGCAGTGCTGGTGCCCGCACAGCATTTTTACGTATTGTTTTTGTACTTTGAAGTGTTCATTGTGGGGGTTTTAACGCTTTTTTTGTTGTTGTAACCCGGAGATGATGAATAAAGCGAGAATGGCTGGCGTCCTTACAGGCACGTCCTGGTTTTATTGGCCTTAAAAGAATGGAATGAATAAAGTGGTTTGTCATTTAATGCCTCTACCCTCCCTTTTTCACAGATTAACAGTGTTGGATATGTTTGAAGGGATTGGATGGTGTGGATGTTAAACTTGAGGTGAATGTTTTTGAAGTCGCTGACATTAATTATGTGACAACCTTGATTGTGGCCTTTGTGGTCGGTACAGCTATAATCCACACGAAATAAAATGAAATGAAAGTGTCATTTTATGGAGTTAAATTCCTTACAAAAGGATAAACAAAACAAAAAAGAGAAAAAATATGGAGCAATATAAGAAAAAGGAGCAAGCAAGTAAAAAGGGGTATACCAGTGAAAGGTGGTTCGGTTCGTTTTCTTGAACGCTCTATAATCATGCAAATTGTGTAGGAACTGGAATAGTGGTACAATTATGCTTTGACGTATATTGTTTTTTCCACTATACCACCCAAAAAATTTACTGAAGATCATTTCTTTACCTTTTAAATAACACTTTACCCGCTATAAATGCTGAACAATATTTCAGGTATTTATTTTATTTTATTTTATTCTTTTGTATCGAGGATACTGGAATAAGTATTAATGTGCTTTTTTTTTACATCCAGTTCCTGTGTGTATGCGGTTTTGTAAATTCTGTCATCTTTTCCCACCGGCACACAAAGGCCTACTCTTACGAAAAGCGGAACAGGATTTAACGTGTGCGCAAAATGTTCTGCGTGTGTTCGCACACGGGGAGTCGGTTTATAGTCTTATCCGAAGGACTTTTGGGGAGAGTGGAGTCTGCACTGATGTTAACTCCAGGGAAAAATATCCCCTTGAACGGGATTCCAACCGGGGTCGTCAGATTGCGAGGGCAATGTTCTAACCACTAGGCTATCCCGCCCCCCCCCCCCCCCCCCCCCCCCCCCCTTTATTTTGAGGTTATTAGGATTGCCTAAACTGACTCATTGTAATGTAGTATCTAGAAATTGACTGTAAGCTTTATTCACACTTTCCATTCTAACGTCTGCATCCTGTTTCTTCGTGACGGAGTCATTGTGACGCCACACTGAAGAGCTATTCGCCAGATTTCTCCGTTTTGTCCATTGAGTGTCACAGCCTGGCATCTCTGTTTTATTCACATATCTGTTTTATTTCAGTTGTGTGTATGTGTGTGTGGGGGGGATTTTTTTCTTTCGGTAACATGCTCTGTTTCTTTTCTTTTCTTTTCTTTTCCAAACTGTGCACGAACAACATTGTCACTGTAAAAGAGGTTATTTTAAAACTTAAAATAAGCAAGATCTACATGTTGTGTTATGGCCAGGAAAGTAATAAAAAAATAAACTCAGCATCAACGTAAGGAAGTGCTTGCGATACCTAACCTAGCTAACTCCACAACGTTGTCAAAATATTAACTTCAGTAAGCAACAACTAGCTAGCGGCCGGCCTTATGAAAGTTAGGAAACAAGCTTAACAACGTAAACATAATTGGATGCCGGTTAGTCGTGGAAGACATTCTAGGAAAACTTCCAGAAAACGTGTCGTTGTTTTGTTGTTTTATACGTTCCACAGCTTAACTACCTGGGGGGGTCAGCCAGAATTTTCACTCTTACTCTCTCACCCCACCTGGGAAACACTCTCAGAGCATAAATACACACACTGGATGAACTCTGTGTGTGTGTGTGCGTACGTGCGTACGTGCGTGCGTGTGTGTGTGTGCGTACGTGCGTGCGTGTGTGTGTGTGTGTGTGCGCGCGCGCGCGCGCGTGTGTGTGTGTGTATGTGTGTGTGTGATTTGTTTTCAAGTACCTCTCCGCATAGGCAGCCATACTCCGACTTTAAAGGCTATTTTTTATAGCCTATAAAGGAGAGCGCAGGTTGCTCTACTTAGAGCTCCTCATAGTTGAAAAGAATCTGAATAAATGAAAGCACAACAACATCAATATTTTAATGTAAGCCTGGGCATTTTTCGTGACATCACTAACTGACAAAGCTTTTGTTTCAGGGCCAAAGAAAAAAATGTGTGAGAAACTCGTGGCCAGTTTTGTCGTAGAGAAACACCTTTTACCGTGTGTCTGCCCGTGTTCTGTTACCCAATCCCCCCCACACACATACTTTTAGCAGTTATGAGAAACCTCACTGGAACAAGAACACTGCAGAGAGAGGGAGAGAGGAGAGAGAGAGAGGAGAGAGAGAGAGAGAGAGAGAGGGGGGGGGGGGGGAGGAGAGAGAGAGAGAGAGAGAGAGAGAGAGAGAGAGAGAGAGAGAGAGATTTGAAAACAGTATTTATTTGAAACAGTATCAGAGAGAGAGAGAGAGAGAGAGAGAGAGAGAGAGGAGAGGAAGAGAGGAGAGAGAGGAGAGAGAGAGAGAGAGAGAGTTTGAAACAGTATTTATTTGAAACAGTATTGAGAGAGAGAGAGAGAGAGAGAGAGAGAGAGGGAGAGAGAGAGAAGGAGAGAGAGAGGATGAGAGAGAGAGAGAGAGAGTTGAGATGAGGAGAGAGAGAGAGAGAAAACTCTGAATTCTGAACTTTCTGAAATCTGAACAGGTATAGAATAATGTGTACATCGACTTCGGGCCACAAAACTGTATATAGAAAAAAAAGGAAATATCTGCTATTACAGCGCATAACTATTATTCTCTAAAAGAAAGACAGACAGACAGACAGACAGACAGACAGACAGACAGAGACAGACAGAGACAGTGAGACACAGAGAGAGAGAGACATGCAGAGGGACAAAGACGCAGAGAGAGAGAGAGACAGATGGACAGGGGGGGAGGGAGAGCAGGAGAGCAGGGTGGTAGTTGGTAGGTAGTAGCGGTGGTGAGTAAGGAGGAGAAAAGTGGCGGAGAGGGAGGGGAGAGAAGTGAGAGAGAGGACGGGACATTGGAGGAGGAGGAGGGAGGAGGGTTTGATTTATGCGAAGAAGATTCACTCCCCATTTGCCCACCTGTGTAATGTTGTCATGACACAGTTATGTATTGTTCACAAAGGGGGCAGGGGGGGGGGGGGGGGGGGCTGAGGGGGAGGGGATAGGAAGAGGGAGGAAGGATAGGGGAGGGAGAGGGGAGGGGAATGAATTGTAAGGAAAGGCTGTTGGGGGAGGAATTCTTTCTGTCTGCCTGGCTGTCTGTCTGAAAGTGGTCATTAATGTCTGTCTGTTTATTTGTCTGTCTGCCTCTACATGAATAAACAATCTCAGTCTTTTTCTGTATGTCTGTCTGTCTGTTTTGTCTCTCTGTCTATTTGTCTGTCTCTCTGTTTTTTTCTGTCTGTCTGTTTGTCTGTCTGTCTGTTGTCTGTCTGTCTGTCTCTGTCTGTCTGTCTGTCTTTCTTCTTTTTTTTTTGTGTGGCTCTCTGTCGTCTGTCTTCTTCTCTCTCTCTCTCTCTCTCTCTCTCTCTCTCTCTCTCTCTCTCTCTCTCTCTCTCTCTCTCTCTCTTCTCTCTTTCTTTCTTCTGTTACCAAGAGCATTGCTAATCTTTTCCAGCGTCTTTTCATTTTAACATGGTAAAGTCTTCTTTGTACTGGAGTTTGGATTAAAAAACTCTACTGTATTGTACTGTATTGTCTACCACTTTAAGTCACAGATTTCTCTGCGTGACATTTGGGCTGCTCTCCCCCAGGGAGAGCGCGTCACCACAGAGCAGCGCCACCCATTTTTTTTCTCTCTGCATCTGTACTTGTTTCCTATCACAGTGGCTTTTTTCTACAGGATTTTGCCAGGGACAACTCCCTTGTTGCCGTGGGCTCTGCTACGTGCGCTAAATCATTTTGTGTAACACACGGGACCTCGGTTTATCGTCTAATCCAAAAGACTAGCACCCAGACCATCACTCACGGTCTAGTGGATGGGGGGGGGGGGGGGGGGGGGGGGGGAGAGGTTCTGGCCCAAACGGGGATCAAACCACCACACAGTTCGAACGTTGATTTCTAGCTTTCTTGTCAGGTGCGTTACCTCTAGACCACCGATCCACCTAAAAGACAGATTTTGAGTTAAGGAAGGACAAGGTGATGAAGCAGGGGTTTTTTTTTCTGTTTGTTTGTGTTCCTTGTTTGAGTGTTTTCTTCTATGCCTGTGTGTGTGTGTGTGTGTTGTCGTGCGTGGGGGTGTGTGTGTGTGTGTGTGTGTGTGTGTGTGTGTGGGTAAATTTAGAATGTTAATCATATTTTGAACGGTTACATGCGCTTGAATGCGAGCGCTTTGATCCGTTTGCTTAGCTAGATTCAGCGCAATTTTAAAAAATCCACATATTAATTATTATTATTATTATTATTATTATTATTATTATTATTCATTATCATTATTATTATTATTATTTACCTCTAGCTGTCTCTGTCTCTTTGTCTGCTCTACTCTGCTCTGCTCTTCTTTTACTCTGTTCTGCTCTTCTCTGCTCTTTTCTATCTGTTCTGCTCTGCTCTGCTCTGCTCTACTCTCTGCTCTGTCTGTATGCTTTTTCTCTGCTCTGTCTGCGTCTGCTCTGCTCTGCTCTGCTCTGTTGTTTTCTGTTTCTGCTCTGCTCTGCTCTGCTTGCTCTGTGTTGGTCTTCTCTGCTCTGGTCTGGTCTGGTCTGGTCTGCTCTATGCTCTGCTCTACTCTGCTCTGCTCTGCTCTGTTCTGCTCTGCTCTATGCTCTGCTCTGCTCTACTCTGCTCTGCTCTGCTCTGCTCTACTCTACTCTACTCTACTCTGCTCTGCTCTACTCTACTCAGCTCTGCTTTGCTCTGCTCTACTCTACTCTGCTCTGTTCTGTTCTGCGCTCTCTACTCTACTCTAATCTACTCTACTCTACTCTACTCTGCTCTGTTCTGCTCTGCTCTGCTCTGCTCTACTCTGCTCTGCTCTACTCTGCTCTACTTTAATCTCCTCTCCTCTGCTCTGCTCTACTCTGCTCTGCTCTACTCTACTTTGCTCTGCTCTGGTCTACTCTGCTCTGCTCTACTTTGCTCTGCTCTGCTCTACTTTGCTCTGCTCTGCTCTACTCTACTCTGCTCTGCTCTGCTCTACTCTACTTTGCTCTGCTCTGGTCTACTCTGCTCTGTTCTGTGCTGCTCTACTCAACTCTACTCTACTCTACTCTACTCTACTCTACTCTTCTTTTCTCTATTTATCTACTCTACTCTACTCTACTCAAATTTCTAATCACTCTACTCTGCTCTGCTCTGGTCTGGTCTGCTCTGCTCTACTCTACTTTTCTCTCTCTATTTCTCTCTTCTCTACTTAACTTCTCTACTCTACTCTACTCTACTCTAATTCTACTCCACTCTACTCTACTCTACTCTACTCTACTCTACTCTACTCTACTCTGCTCTGCTCTGGTCTGTTCTGGTCTCTTCTATTCTATTTTGTTCTGTTCTGTCCTGTTCACAGAAAACCACAGACAGACAGAAACAAAGACAGAAACACAGACAGAAACAGACAAAGAGAGACAGAGACAGTGAGGGTCAGTCGGGGACAGGACTAGGCCTACTTCACACACTATTTGCTATATAAATTCCATATATTATTATTATTATTATTATTATTATTATTTCCCCTCAGCCACAAGCTACACTGGATGGAGGGCAGGTATCCTATTCTTGCAATGCTCCTTTGCAAGCATTCCCCGGGAGTCCCACGGCGACTAAGGTGGAACCCTTCCTCCAGGTTAGGGGTTGGGCACAGGGATAGCAACCCTGTCCCGTAAAAGAAGTGAAGTTACGGAAACAGCAACAGAGAAAACTTATTCTACTTTTGCGTGTGAAGGACTTCCCGGGTCCAGTGAGACTCGTGATGAATGCTTGATGGCCAAAGCCGAGAGAGGAAGAAGACCAAAAAGCAACGTGGAGGAGGACTGTAGAAAGTGAGATGAAGGCCATGCAAGCACTCCTGGGGATCAGTGACTAGGTTGGC
Source organism: Rapana venosa (assembly GCA_028751875.1). NCBI lineage: Eukaryota > Metazoa > Mollusca > Gastropoda > Neogastropoda > Muricidae > Rapana > Rapana venosa. Next base: position 46,253,525 of record CM054145.1, read on the forward strand.
CCAGGATAGACAGGAGTGGAAGCGCTTTGTTGCTGCCCTACACACCACTGGGTGTAATGGTTAATGATGACAAGCTACACTGACCCTCAAACGGATGGGAAAAAAACAACCTCCGCACGCACGCAAATCGGGAATGTGTGCGCCAGGAACCTTTACCTGGAACCTGCAAGGAGGCCTTGCTTTTGGTGACTACTGCAGCTAACATAGTGGGCCTATAGGCCTAGGCCTTAGCCTATGTTGCTTGCACACTGTCCTGCCTTGTATGCTCTGGCTCTCTGCCTCTGCCTCACCTCGTCTCGCCACCACTGCTTATAATAATTATATTCTACTGGTCACCTCTACATACAGATCTTGATTCCGAGTCGGTGTGTGTGTAGGGGTGGGTGTAGAGGGAGGAGGGATGGGTATGTGGGTGTGTGGGTGGTGGGTAGGGGGTGCGTGTGGGATGGGGGTAGGGTGGGTTAAGGGGTGTATGGGAGGAGGGTGGGGGTGTAGGTGGGGTGTGTGGTGGGATGGGGATGGTATGTGTGTGTTGGGGTGAGGGTGGGGATGGGGTGAGGGTAGGGGGGGTGTATGTGCATATGTGTGTTTGTATGTGTGTGTGTGCGGGGGGGGGGGGGGAGATGTGTTTGTGTGTGGGGGGGGGGGAGGGGGGGGGGTGTATATGTGTGTGTGTGGTGGGGGGGGGATTGTGTGTGTGTTTTCTTTGTGGGGGTGGGTGCTGTGTATGTAGGCGTGTGGGTGTTTGTGTGTACAATTGCGTGTGTGTGTTTTTGTGTGTGTGTGAATGTGTGGAGGGGGCGAGGGATGTAGGTATATGTATGTATGTGTGTGTGTGTGTGTGTGTGCGCGCGCGCGCGCGGTGGTGTGTGGGGTGTGTGTGTGTGGGTGGGTGGGTGGGTGCGCGCGCGGGTGGAGGGGGAGATATGTTTGTGTGGTATATGTGTTTGTTGTGTGCGTGTGTTTGTGTGTATGTGTGTGTTTGTGTGTCTGTATGTTTGTTGTGTGCGTGTGTTTGTTTCTTTGTTTGTGTGTGTGATCACTTTAAGGTTATATATGGGGGGGTCGAGACCGATTTAAAAAAATTGTTTACAAGCTCATTTTAGAAGTTGTACCACATAATTATTTAAAATCACTCGTAAAGCCCGAAATTCATAGATTGCTTAATTATATGCACTATTGCCATGGAAACAATCAAATATGCAGTCAAAACTAAATGTTTTAAACATCTCTTGCATTTTATTTATTTATTCATTTATTTATTCTTTCATTTTGAAGATAATGGAGTAGGCATTCCTGAGCTTTTTTACAACCATCCCCGTGTGTATGCAGTTTTGTAAATTTTGTCATCCGTTCCTACCGACACACTACTCTTCTGAGTCGCGGAACGGGTTTTAACGTGTGCGCAAGATGTTCTACGTGCGTTTGCACACAGGACATCGGTTTATAGTCTCATCCAAAGGACTTTTGGGGTGAGTGGAGTCGGCACTGATGTTAACTCCAGAGGAAAAATCCTCTTGATCAAGTACAAGAAACATGTTTTTACAGACATGTTCTGCAATCTAAATTCTTTTAGATTGACTTACGGATATCGCTAAAATTTCTGCAGTTCGAGATGTTTTATGCTAAAACCAAACACATGATTTTGGCCACTTGTAGACCCGCATCTGCTTACCGACTATTGACATCTGGGGCAAGGTTAAAAAAACAAACCTGAATGAAAATGGAAACAAATGCCATGGATAGATCCAAAAGTTGACGAAGAAATTTTGTCTGCTAAAACATTGATGTGGAAATTGGCCAGACAAGAGGTAAAAAAGAAAAAAACCCACAAGAAGTGTAACATAGAACATCAACAATGTGCAGAATAAGGTAACACAACATAGAACATCAACAATGTGCAGAATAAGGTAAAAAGGTAAAAAAGTAAAGGTAAAGGAGTCCCATAACCTATAAGGGCGTAGGGGAGCGAGGCGTCAGAGAACCTCACTTCTCTAGGGCAGCATATTGAGAGTGGCGCCCATCTCCTCTCCCTCGCTGCTTTACCTTCCCTGACCCTAAAGAGGGCAGGTACCCATTTACAGCTGGGTGAACTGGGGGAACTGTACTGAAGCCAAGGCGCGCAAACGGTCACCCATCCAACTGGTAACAACGCTCGACGCTGCTTAACTTGGTTTGGGGAAAGCGAGTGCTCCGACCACTGAGCTATCCCGTCCCCGTCGATAAGGTAAAACAGTTCTAAAATTAATATAAACCAGTAAGTATAGATGACGACCAAAAGAGCTACCAGTAAATGTAGTGTCAACAGTGAAAGCGAGTACACAATAACGCAATTTACATTACCTGAATCACCTCAAGAGAATAGTAAAATGTTCATTGACCCTCTTGGGCGGCAAACGTAGTTTGCCACCCCCAACATTCAATAAACATTTTACTATTCTCTTATACATATTTACACAAAACATAAACAAAAAGGGAGATTAGGTCCAAATACACAGAACACATGCTGATATGTTTGCTGCCGGGCTATGACAGGTAGAAAAATCAATGCACAACAGTCAAGGGTTAGCTATGGGTCACACTGGTCACATGCTGCATTATCTGCATTTTCATTATGATGGTATATTGGACCAAATGGTTGCAAAGAAGAATGAAGAGTTTATCTCGCTACAGCCGGGGAACAAGCTTAGCTAACATTCACCAGCCAGAAGAGCTGGGCTGTCATTTGTAAACATGGATACCTATCGCTCTAGTTGAAAGCTTTGATGCAGATAGGAGTAAGTACTGACCGTGGTCAGTATATGAAGATGGATTTAGTTTTTCATAGTCAGTTTTACCCAATGGAACAAAAAATGTGTTGATTCGCGATCATAAACGTTACACATGAAAGGACATGGCAGGTTTATTTGGAGGCAAATCTCAAACAAAGGCAAGTGCTACCAGCACCAAAACGGCCACGAAAAAAAGCCCTAGCATTTTTGGAAGGGGGAAAAAAAAAAGAAATAGGACAAGGACATCAGCTGATTGAGACACATGAGTATATAAAGCTACATCTTCTCACTGAAGATGCTACTCCGGATAACAACAGAAAGAAAAGAAAACAAAAAAAATTTGGTACCTTAATAAAAAACTGTGATGAAATGACGCCATTGCTTGCTAAAGCCAGCCTTTTCTATTTCTATTCGTATGTGTAAAAACAATACGCTCGACACCTAGCTTTGATTTTGGGTCATTGGCTTCAAAGAGGCGCAATAAGGTTTTGAAAGAAACAAAACCAAAAAGGCCTTTGGAAAGGACTACCTGAAAAATGATTATCAAATTGTGCCAAACTTTTGCATGAAGCTGATTGACATATCATTTTGTTTTTTCCTTTTTTTTCAATTTACCCTGCTGGAAATTTCTGTGATCGCCTCTTACAGAGACAGAATAAAAATTATTGTAAAACATCTGAAAGCTATTACAGGAATTGTATGCCTTTTTGGACAGGTAAGGTTAGGGCAGTCAAACCTCTGCAATGACTGGGGTATGGGTATTTGATCGACATTAGAACCCAATACCCACTTGGCTGGCTGGAAGCTGCATTGATTTTACCAAAACTCCCGGACTGTATGTCACTGTTCGCAGAACCACCGTGACATACATTTGCCTCTCTTGCCTCTGGGATTGTGGTATCGGCGCATTCTGGAACGGCTTGAACATATATCTAAACTACGTCACAAGCCAAACGGGAACTTACTCCTCTGCACTCTTAGCACACTCTTTTGGGGGCGACCAAAAAATTCAAAAAGTAAAACCTTCACCCCATATTTTTCTTTTACTTTTTTTTTTTTTTCTCTTACATTTTTTTTTTTTTTTTTTGACTCTTTTTTGACTCACCACGTGCACAAAAAATCGATTCCTGGGAACTCTCTGGGGGGGCTGGCTGATTTTTTTGATTTTCTTTTACCATGCAGACATAATAGGTTGTATTGTCTGTCTTTCTTTAATATCAATTTTTACTGAACTTCTGTAGCTTTAATTGTTGTTTAATTCTATTTTTTTTTTCTGTGGATTCAACTACGTCGTTCTCATCTAAAACATTCATCAAAAACTGTTTCTATCCTTTGTATAAAACAACACAAACCGTTTTACACTGAATTATATTTTTGAAACTTATTTTAGTTGCTTTTATAACGAAATTGCAAAGAGTTATGCCAGTCTACTTTTAAGCATCTTATTAAGTCATTTTCTAGAACTTCTACTAGTCAGTTTTTAGTACTCTTAATAAGTTCTATATAAATGTTCTACAATAACTATTTACGCTGTACCTTATATCCAAAATATTTTCATTAAAGAATGGATCATTCAGAAAGTTTTATGCTATGTTGATGGTTTTACTTTCTTTCTTTTTTACTTCTGCTTTGTTTCTCGTTTACGTAGGTGTTTCTGTTTGTGCATTGAGGGTGTTATGTTCTTTTATACAAATTGTAGCCAAATAACCGCCAAAAAAACAAAAACCCATAATTAATCCATTCCCTTATAAGGACTTTTTTTGATCTTTCTTCTTTTATGTCTTCCTTTTTTTTTTGTTTCTTTTTGAATGTAATGGCTCTGTATTTAAAAACTGATTCATTATTCAACTGTTTTTGTTTGGTTTGTTCATTTATTTTTTTTGTTATTCCACTTAGCTAATCTTTTACCCGCACTAGCAATTCGCACAGGATGTTTTAGTTACAGTGGGAAACTTGTGGGGTCGGGGTTGCTTGACTGGGGTCACTTCTTGTGGTGTCACTTTGTATGGGGTCACTTGGACTCCGGTTTTTAGTGGACTCTCTGCACTCTTGGTTGTCATTTTTAAAAACAGCTAAAATCTATATGGATTGAAAGTAATTATTAGTACCATAGATAATGAGAAGGTGCTACAGAATGTTCCTAATTATAGTACAGATTCACACCCAATAGATTCTAAAAGTCTTTGTTTTAAAATGGGGGTCCTGTGTCAAATAATTATGTGAAGTCTTGTTTGAATCAACAGGGGCAAATCGGCTTACTAGTTTAACAGAATTATATAAGCTTATTAGATTGTTTTTTGACCAAACGCTCTTTTTACCATTCTTGACTCTAACTGTGCTTTGTATCTGTTGTAAATTATTTGTTTATGTCTTGTGCTGAATTTGTTTGAATATCTGCGATCCCAGTTATACTCTGTTACTAAGTACTGTTTTGTTTTTCTCAGGCAGCGAGAGAAAATATAATCTTTTTCTTTTTTATTTAGTAAGCAGTGCTTGCTCTTCAGTTAACTGGTAATCTCAGGATCATCATTTGCGTCATACATCACACAAGGTCGCACTGATTCGCAAATCTACAATTCATTTTCGGTTATTATTTTTTTTACTTTTAAAAAAAATAATAATAAAGAAATCTAAAATGAGTGCCCCGGAAAAACAATAACTCTTGTAATTCTTTTTTTACGACTATTTTCTGTGATTGGGGGATTAGATTTAAGTGTTGGGTTCACAATGCTTGGTAATATGTTTAAAAAAAGTTTATTCAGAAATTAAAGAGACAGACCTAGGTAAATTATGATTTTGAAAATAAGACTCTGTGCAAACGGTGTGCCATAATAACGGCTTCACTTGCTGCAAAAGACTTTTTAGGTCAAAAAATACAGGGAATTATGCAGAAAATTTTTATATGTAAAAAAATGCCTCTCCTCTCTCGTTATGATGCGGGTTGTGGCCGCTTGTGGATAATGCCTTAGCATTTTAGGCAGCAATTACATTGTTTAGAAACTGCAAAAATCAATTGAAGAGAGACAAGACATAACAAAAGCAATGGAACAACTGGCTGCAGCACAAGATGACTATGAAAAACAAAGACTGGCACAGTTAGTCTTTATTAACGAAAGATTAAACAGCAAAGGACACATGCTGCTTATACATTCAAGAACGTTGACAATGCCTATTATTAAAGTTAATATTTAAGTGACTGGTGAAAAACGCAACCAATCTTGCCCCTCCAAAGTTATCAGGCTTTTACCAACTAACAGAAAAACAAAAAGGGGGGAAGAGAAATGCCTTTATTGTGATTGCATGACTGTTGTGTTATTTTTAGCTTAAAAGATTGGTTGTGTATTTAAAAAAAATGAACACTAATCTAGCTAAATATATTATTCTCCCAAAGGTTACTTGGGGAAGGGCCTAGCAGCTATATAAACGTAGTGAAGCCTGCAGGTTGAAGGTTGTTAGGGAACCCACAGCAAAAGCCAATGGGCTGTCCAAACAAGCAAGTTATGGCAAATTTACAGAACCTGCCCCCCCCCCAACAAATAAAACGCCTCACTTTGTTAAACCAATGCCAAATGACACACATTCAAATGGACCGCCTATATTTGCCACACAACAATAATAAGAAGAAAGCGATTTAAATATGCACTTACAGTTATTGATCTGGCCATCAAGATACAAAGATGCAGAACCATTACACAGAAGAGTGCTATTGCTGTTGCTGTTGCTCTACAAGAAAATTTACAGACGTGGTCCATTGACTTATCCATCGCTTGGTTCAAGTTGTGATGGAAGGATTATTTTAAAGGCCAGGTTAGTCAACTGCTATTTAAAGAACAGAGTTGTAATTTAAAAAGAGGCATCCGGTGTTCACAGTTCGCAAGGCCTTTATGGAAAACTTCAACAAAACAGGTGTCCTGAACGGCTTGTTCTCATACAGTACACAGAGAAATCCTAGATAGACAATGCTCGTAACACTGACTGGGTAAGAAGGAACTGCCATTAGTACTGCGTGTTACTGTACAATGAGAATCAAAAGGCCACAGGATTATAACCGCGTTTTTGTTTTTGTTTTAAAAGCAATTTTAAACAAAAAATTGATTAATAATATTATCCACCATTCGACAAATGACAAACTAATTTACCATTTGGATTTGAAAGTTAAGGCTCCTTGTACTCACCAGGTGAGGCAGAAGATAGATGACAGCCGACATAAGGGCAAACTACCCTATTTGGAGCATCGATACCTTGAATTCAAAACAGTTATATAAGAATGAAATACCCCTGTGTATGTATATGTAAGAAAAACACCCCGCATCAAAACGACCAGCACCAAAAAAAGGAACATTTCGTAAAGGAAAGAACTCCAATAAATAATTCCGCCAGACACAGTTCCGTAGTTAATTAATTTACATGTGTTTGTGTGTGTTTAAAATGGGAAGATCAGACTTCAAACCAACAAGCTTACGTTTTTTTAGTTATGGGTGATGTGCGCAATTATTCACATTGTTTTTTTCAGACTGAATGGCAAAAAAAAAAATTTGTTGTGGATCTTTAACCTAGAACGCTCCTGACATGGAATTCATTATATAAAAAAAAAAGAGAGCATGACAGTTAGTGTGATAATGTCAGCCAAAAATTACAATTGTTTGTTTCAAAACAGTTTATGCTTTATGATATTAAAAAACGGGATGAAATGCAATAAAACCGCTTAGGCCAAGCATCCTAAGGATTAGATATAAGAATGGGAAGGACAGGATTGTTAGAATATTTGTTTTTTCTGATAACAAAAGAGGATTCTGCTTTGTTTTTACATTTAAGACCATAAAAAAGATACATTAAACTTATTTTGCTCTGTTTATTTTTTTGTTCTCAATGACCCAATGACCAATTGCATATGACCACTCTCTGGACACACAAACACGCGCTTTGTGTTGTTAGGATCTAATGACTTCTTTGTCACAACAGTTAGTGTTGAACTGTTGTAGTCGATCTTTGTTTTTTATTGTTCATGATGAAACTCTTTAGAATCAAACAGAGCTTCTGTATAGTGGGTCATGTGGATATAGTCATCCTTCATCTTGTGGTTTCTGATCCATTTTGCTTTTGTTTTTTTAATAACACTAGTTGCACTGGCAACGATATTCTTTTTTGCTCTATAATCCAACATTTTCTTTTATTCTGTTCCATTCATTTCTTCTTTATCTTACAATAACCCTTTATATTTACAAAATGAATGTAATGGTCTTGTCTTTAGGGCGTAAATCCACATGTGTCTTACCAACTGTCTGATCCCCTTTCTTACTACTTCTGTCTCCATGTCTTTTATAAACGTCTTCAGTTGGAATGTCCAGAAAAATGACGAGTCAGTGTCTGTGGTACAGCACTCTAGGACTCTGGATACAATGGGGTTTTTTTTTTTTTTTTAAAGTAGGCATAGGAGGAATCTAACATTAAGCTTAGCAGCTCTAACACAGTAAGCCCAATAAAACAACTGGCTTGCCTCTAAATTTACCCGACGCTTCTTCATTATATTGGCCATACAAAATAATCTTTAATTTTTTTTAAGTCCTGGTTACTGTGGTTTGATGTCAACTTACCTTAATTGCTTGGTTCTCTTCAGTTACTAGTTCTGGACTTCTGTAGTTTTATGGGAGGTTCTCCATTGTCTTTCCGAAACAACTGTTGTTCTTAACTTAAAGAAGTCTTTATTCGATAGCATCAGTTTGCCTTTGTTCTAAGCTCTGTGGTCTTATGATGTACGGTTTCATGAACAGCTCTTGAACAAAAAGTATTTTAATGCAGTGAACAGCTGTAAGGCTGGTCCATGTCAAAGGTAAAACTGAAAGTAATTGTAATGACACTCTTTCTTCGTTTTATTTAACAGAGTTGTCAAAGCCTTATGTGGTTCTGTTCTTTCTTCTTTTTTTCTGCTGCTAAAAGGATAATCGTTATGGGGTTCATGAAGTTCACTTGGTTATTTATGGTCTACTTCTGCAATCAAACCAAATGGCTGCTGATCAGGAGGAAATTGTCCATATCGTATTCAAAAATTTATTTACATCAAATGGTACCCTGGCAACATTTTTTTAAATTGCGTCGTAAAGGAAGTGATTACACAAGCCACCCATACAGGTTGTTTGCATCTAAATACTTAATGTAGTTGGATGTTTACTGGGGTCAAGTCGTCAAGATATTTGTGTGTGAGCTTTTACCCAGTAATTTTAGGTGATGCCATGATGATTCCAACCACGCAGTACATCTTCAATCATTCTGGAGCATAGGGTAGATTATTAGACTGTTGATCAATCTTTACTCCTGTAAAACTTTAAAGTATGCATCCCAGCTCATGCCAGAGAGAGCAAGAAATTCGTAATTGAGATGGATCCAGGGGACTGTAATGTTTTTTGCATGTTTCTTCTGTAGTTTCAAAGACATCTGCTACAAACAAAAATCGTTTGGCCCTGTAAGTTAGTAGTCGTGGTAGTTTCTCCCATGGTTTACAACTCTAACGTTTACCAGGCTGTCTTGGCCGTGTTTGGTAGTCAGAGTCAGTAATGTCTTTACCTTTCTTTTTAGACTTCTGTACAATGCTCCTTTAGGCGGTATTAGGGCGTCTCTTCATAAAAACCTTACTCCAACTGTTCATATACTCATAGGTATATAAACGCATTTACAACCACTAGAGATGGATCAATGTATTTTTCCTGTAATAGGGGCAACTGCTCAGTGATGCGGCCAAAAGATTCCTATTGCACCCCCCATCTGTGTTGATATGAAAATTCATAGGAAGGATAATTGATTTGAGAGTTAAGGTCATGGAATTTTCTGAAGGACTGGGGCGATGCAACTGACCTTTCGAAAACTCATCAGTTAATATGCTTTGCAAAATTAGGTGGGAGGGAATCTTACCCGCTGTAAGGTTATGGAAGACGATAGGTAATTTCAAGTCTTTGAATCTAACTTAAGCTGTAGGGTAGAGTACATTTAGGAATGTGCCTGCTCCCCTAAACTTTACACTGATATGATCACATGATCTCTTATACAAGTGGATTGTCTTCTGTATTTTCTAATGTATCGGCCGCAGATCCAAAACATGTTGCTCTGAATTATACTGTTCTTGATCTTCATGAATCTTAATAAGTCAGAAAGGTTTGAGCTTTAATTAGGTGAGCTCAGAACGGACTTGTTTTCATTTGTTCTAAGAAGCGTTTGCTGCATCAGGCCTTCTATATTGAATGGCATTGTGTGTTCACCATCAGATACTCTAACTATAATATTTGGCGTATGAACTGATTTGATCGATTATTAACGACTAAACGGTTTTAGGCATTGTTTTTGGCTTAGCTTAGGTCCATCGTATGGGACCTATAATAGATTCAAAAGTCGGCATATAAACAACATAAGGATATTGGTCTTGTAATTTTTTCCAGTTCTTAAAGCTTACTGTGTACCAGGTTTGGGAGTAATAAGGTTGTAATGCAGCAGGAGAACTCACTTACAATGTTCTCTAGTGTTTTAAGTACGTACAGCTTCAATTAGACGGAATTCCTTACTAAACATCTTATTACAGAAATCTTGTTTTGTTTGATTAGCTGTTGTGTGTTTTAGCAGTCTACTCATTGTGCGGAATTAAAGTGTAATGCTGTTTTGTGCCATCTGTCACTAAAAGTAAGTCAACGTTGTTTGGCATCTGGCTCTCCTATAGTTGGTGGACTGACTGGATTTCTCTTAAGCGGTTGGAGATTGTTCTTCTTTCTAGAGTACCATGTATTATTTGTTTTACAGTTGATTGGTTTGTTATGGATTCAAAATGTCGATTTTTGTCTAAGTCCAACTGGAAAAGTCAATCCCATTAAAGTCAAGTTCAGAATTGTTGTATGGTTCATAGTTGGACGACTCTCTCAGCATTTTTTTGAACATGATATAACTTTGCTAGAATACACCACATAAAACATTTATCATCTGGAATTCTTAATGTTTATGGATGCTTCTGTTTTAAATACAGTTCTCTGGGCAAAGGAAATGTAAGACTTACCCAACAAATGGAGAAAACTTAGTTCTTGCTTTAATTTGATTGCATCAATAGTTTGCCTTCTGACCAGCAGGAAACCTCTTAGTTTTTGCTTCTTCTTAGAAGCCGTGGTTAAATGGTAAACAATTTCATCGCCCAGCTAGCGTAAGATCATTGTAAGAATAATTAAGAGCAGCTTGCTGCTTAGTTGTCACCCAGACTTGTATGTGGTGTCTTTCTGACACAGTGTAATATTCGATGTTATACACAGCTATTTGGCACTTTAACTGTGTGGCCTGTTATTGTTAGCTGTCAGGTAATTTGAGCAATAGCTGTTGAATGCTTGCATGAGCGTTAGTGTCATAACTATTTCATATGTCAGTCCTTAAATACAACTTGGCAACTGCCATGTGAGTTTCATCTTTTTCTAACTCAAAATATATATTTATTTTAATTAATAATTTATTTTGGTTTGTTTTAATCATAATCCACAGTGTTTTTACGTTTTATGAATTATAACTTACTGTAAATTCACGATTATTCCATGTTTACTGTTAGGTCTTCTTGAGGAAAACAGTGTTTAGTTTTAGCTCATTTCTTTTAGGCATTCCTTTTTTATTGACTCCAAGTCTGGTTTTGTTGAGAAAAAGTTGGCTCGAGAGAATTTTTTGCATCTCAAACTTTTGCCGTTTATAATCATCATTAGTATGCTTTGCAAACGATTGAAATTTTCATCTGTAATCCTAGAGTCTGCTAAGGCCTTTGCATATTATTAATCTGAATGAACTAAGTTTAGCAGTTGCTAGTTGCTTACTGAACCATAGCTGTGTGCTTTTGTAGTTCGGCTTTACTTTTTTGTTTGGGCAACACTCAAAGTTAATGAACTTAATCCAAAATCCTACTGAAAACAGCGCCAAGAACAACAGCTGCTGGATAACTTCCAATGCCTGTTGCTTAAAATGTCATTACACTTGTTCCTGATGTCAGTGTTAGGCGCAGTGGCTGTTCCGCTGTTAATGTATGTGAACCCATTAAATACAGAAGAGTATGGTTCGTTTGGTTTTTTGTATTTTGCTAGGTCTTGCTCCAGTTCACGCTGTTGTTTTTGTGTAAGTTGGGACAGCCTGAAGGGTACTGCTTGCACTGTCGGGACGGCTCTTATTTTGGCTGTTTTGGATTTTACACTGGTAACATGGGACATTTTTTTTAACATAATAAATATTTTATTCTTTTAAATTTAATGTGGATATTTCAGTTTAGTGCCTTCAGCAAGAATACTTTCTGTATTTTTAGTAGAATCCATTAAGATCTAATTGTGTGTAGTAAGGGTTGATATATGTTATATTCCAGTTAGAAGACTTCTGTTCAAATGTTTATAGAGATTTCCTTTATCACTGGAAGAGATGGCTTTATTTCTTCACCGTTGTTGAATAGCTACAAAACCATTCTTTATGAATTCAACACCTAAATTTTGCCATGCAATTCTAATTCCTTTTATTTAGATTATCATAACACCTACAACTCCATCATCATACAACAACATAACGTATGTTTAGGAAATGTCATATATCATAGTAATTGTTTGTTTTTGAGGCATTTCAAGGCATGAACTGCAATTCTAATTTTAGTTGGTGGCGTTTTTAGTCACAGAGTCTTTTCTGTGTGAGAATACTTTTTAGTTAGAAATATTTTTTTATTTTTCTAGGAAAAGTGTTTAGAAACATGGGGACGTTTTTTACTGTTTTTTACTGGGGGGGTGGGTATGTTTGTTTTTTGTACTTATGGGTATTTGGTACTGCCCCTCTTTTTTTTACAAGTGATGATTTCGATTTCACGCACCTCTGCTGTTGTTTTCGGGCATAAGACTAATATGCAGTGGCCCACCCAGCTTATACGACCTTCCTAAATGTCTTCCTTTGTCAAAGAAAGTTGTATGACTTATAAATTCAAATTTGATTTCCCAGTCGTTATGAAACGGGATGTTAAGGTTTTGCCATTTATTTGTTTTCTTTTCGAATAAGTTTATGATTTCAATTATCAATGTTTTTTCTACTTCTTACATTACGCAGATTGCTCTTGCTTTAGGATTCTTTTTGCCTTACCTATCTCTCTGCGTTTATAGTAACCATCATTCAGTGTATTCAAATCCATAAACTTCACAATCTCTACACATTTAGATATCAAAGTCTTGTGTGTTCTTGTTAGATCTGTAAGTTCAAATGTAATACATCCTAATAGGGCGCACGCATAACTGTTGTTGGCTCTGGTCCACGCGACATTGTTTTTTTTCACATGGTTGATTTTATTTAATTTCTTAATACACATAAAAGTCTTTCTACATTTCAATCATTAACCTTTTTGATCTGTGATTCTGAGGGTATTTGTCATGATGGACCCTTAAACTAATGGTTTAAATTGTAAGTTAGAAAATATACCTGAATCTTATGATCAACCGTTGCAGTGTTACTTCTTTATAACGCTCAGAACAGTTTAAAGGTTGACCAGTTATACAAGTTTTCATTAGTGCTTAGTTGGGTTCTAGGCATCCATACTACAATGAGTTTCTTGCAAAGGGGTTCAATGGGGATTATCTCCTTTAAAAGTGCTATTGTTTGGTGCAGATACAAGTGCATTTTTAATTGCTTTTATTAGTCTTAAACCCCAACTTTATAGCCAGGGCTCCTGCCATAAGTGAAAAGTTTCCATTTGATGGATTGGTTTTAATGTTAGGGGTTACTTTTAGTTTGCATCCATTAAGTTTAAGATCAAACTCCATAGTCCTTGTATTTCTTTAAGAGTGCAAATCCATAGTAACATCTGGTATGGTCAAATTGACTTAGTACATTTCCTATGCGATCTATATCTTTGAACCCACTTGTTTTTTTGTTGCCTACTTATACTTGAACATTTAACTTTGTATAAAACAATTTTTTGCAGAGCTACTTTTAAATTTCCGCAGGTGTTTATCGTCGAGCTGGATAATCTTAAGCAACCAAGGTTTGTCTTGGTTTGTGTTTTGTTACAAACATTTTTTTAAATACTGTATTAAAAAAATGAGTGTTCAAATACATCATGGGACGTTAATATGCAGTGGGTGCTGTATGTAATCTTAAAAAACCTAACTAATTGATAGTTTAGTTGTTGCGGTGACTCAGTAAGAAAGTTTTGAAGTAGTAATAAGTATGTATCCGCTCTAAATATTACAATATTTAAATCCCCCTTATCAAAATTGATGGTACGCAATGATGTGGCTTAGTCTTCCTATGCAGTTTAGTTTTATCAAAATCAGTTTAAACTTTGCTGTGTATTGTGCAACAAAACTGGATGTGGTGTGTCTTATGCAAACCACCTTAAATCACATTATCTGTTGGTATAGGTTAGGTCAGTTGTATAGGTTTCATTTTTATTTTTCAGTTCAGACATGTGGTGTTAGTCTGAACTCCAAGTTACCATTGCTGCATGACAAGTTTTTTAATCCATGTAATGTGTCCGAATGGACCTGATGGCTTTGAACGTATTTTGTAATGAGTTTGACATTGCGTTTATTTTTTAAAGCAGACTTTAGAACAAATGTGTGATAGTAATTAATGGTATGGGCACTGCTGTACTTATGGGGGAGTGCACAGAGAAACTTATAACTTTGACTATGCCAGGACCATACTTCCTTTAGTTAGGCACAAGCTGTTCGTCTGGGGTCAATAGTTGCAAAGAACATAAAAACGCATGGACACATTATGTTTAGGATGAGAGCAAAGGGATTTACTAAGGCTGGCATTAGAACGAATAACGATTCTATCCTGTACTTATGTATGGTAGTTTTTGCTGTTTCACAAGCACAACGAGGTCAAACATACATGGATCCAAGCACTGGGTTTTCGATTCTCAAAAACCGTATTTAGCCAATTAGGAAGATGCAATAAATTAAATGGTTGATTCCCATCCAGCATTAAACAGATACCAAGATGTTTTGATGATATGCAAGATCAAAAGTGGACTTTTGCTGTTGGCGTTGGTTTATTATGCTTTGCCTTACTGAATCCTTGAGCTTCAATTTGGAACAATGATAAACTATAATACTGAAATCCTTGTTGCAGGTAATGACCAAAATTGGTCAAACAAAGATTATATAAATCGGAACCAGCTGCCTGCGGTACAGAGTACAGTACGAAGTTACCCAAACCCTTGGCCCAAAGCAGAGATTTTAATAATCTAAAACCCATAAAAAAAATTGATGTTGATGCTCATGAATCTGAAAAAAAGGTGCGCTTGTTGTTCTTGCACTAACTATTATTGGATTAGCTGCCTTTATTTTTACTAAGATAAAAAAAGTAAGAGTAATCCGGCAACTTAAATAACAGCTAATGTCCTTAAGTGGTCAGCCATAAATCCAACCACTCTTGCTTGCAGAATGAAAGGAAATTCCAACTTCAAATTGAGCCAAGTATGCCTGGTAGAGCATCAATGCTTTATCTGCTAATTTTTTTTTAACAAGTTTTTTTTAGATGTTCTAGTTGTTTTTTAATCCTTGATTTTCAGGCGGGTGTTGGGGGGTGTTGGGTACACATGTGTGATCGCCAGTTAGGCATACTCAAAGTACTTAAAGCAAAACCCATTGCTGTTTAAAATGCTTGCTATTGTGATTCCTTGTTCTCTAGATAATGTCTATTATGCGTTCAGCGTAGGGGTAGTGGTTTTCATTAAGGATTCTATGGAATGGTATTCTCCTCTTTTTCTGTTCACTTGGGTCCGTAATTGTTAACGATTTGCAGACGAGTACTTCTAATCTTGCAGCTCTCTCCTTGTTCAGATCTATTTTGGTCTCTGTTGTATTCTGTTTTTGGTTGTCTCGATTCTAAGTTGATGGTCGTCTGCATCAGCAAGCTTATGTTTTTCTCTGTTTATGTGTTCGTGTAGCTCGCCTAGTTTAGCAAGATTGTTTGTTAATTACGCCTCTGATGGATTTGTAGAGTTTCATTAAGGGCTGCCTCTAGCTATTTTCTCATTGGCAGTGGCGGGTCATGCATTGTTTTTCAATGCTGTTTCTTCTGGTGTATTCATTAAATTGGTTCTATTTCTTGAATTAATTCGTCTGACCGTTTACTGTGCTCTTCAAGGGAATGGTATGTACTTTCTTGTTGGCTGTTCCTCGTAATTGTACTTTGAAAGAGCAGTAATGGCACATTCTTCTTATTCTGAAGGTGTTAATAATGTTATTCGCCTTTGATCACTAGTATCAGCTGGCCTTATTTGTACTCTTTTAAAAATTTTTTGAGGGGTCTGGTTTAGTAGTTAGCTGCACAAAATTTCCATGATCATTTCTTGCAAACAAAGTGATTGTGGGTTCTTAATTTGTAAAGTCATTTAGAATCAAATAATTAAGGTGGGGTCTTTGACCTGTGTACTGTTAGAAAATGATTTTACTTAGATTCTTCTGTTAGTTTCATGTCGCATTGAATGTAACACGATGTAAAGGAACAGATTCGATCATATTCACCAGGGTCAAAAAAAAACATCATACTCTTCTCTAGTTACTCCTCTGTGCCATGTTATCTTTTTAATAATTAATTTTAAAATCTTTGTTATAAAAAATTATGGCACAATCCTATGGAACAATACTTGTTCCCCACAGGAGACCCTAAAAGAGCCTCTAGGGTGTTAAAAGGTTATTAGTCTATCGTCATAAGCACAATAATCCATTCGACATAGACAAGATCAAATTATTTTAAAATATTGATTTCCTAATCTTGGTGCATATGATGTGATGTGATTGTACACAGAGCACGGCAGGGTTGCATTTTAATAAAATAGACCTAGACTCACAGACGATCCCAACAGAAAACTGTAGTTATTTACGGGTAGGGCAATTGTTAAAAAAAAAATTACTATTAAACTAGATGGTTAGAGAAGTGGTATCTTTTAAACAATGCAGACATCTTTTTAAATCTACCGCGATCTCTGGTTAACTGCAAGTGAAAGAAAACTGATCGTATATACCAAGAAATACAGGACAACAACCGTATTAAACATAGAAAGGTGATGGAGACGCTGCAGAAATACAATTAAAAGATCAGACTGTTGCTGCATATTGGTTAATCAGATTTGTTTATACCACTAGACTTGAACTGCTTAACACACATTTGCCTTTATTATCAAGGAGCACTAAAAGGACAGAGTTGTCATATGAATTAACATTTAATAAAATTATAGCCGGGTAATGATGATTGAAATCAACAGATATACAGCAAAGTATACATTTCTGACATTCATTAGAGGTTTGATATTGTTCTTAATGCTGAACTAGCAAGGCTGATGTGCACTGCAGTATCAGTAAGGTTATTTTGAGAGGAGTTTACATCACAGCCACATTTCAAAAAAGTAGGGCTAGAAAACTATTTGGATATTTAAGGTTTAATATTCACACCTGCTAGATCGTTGAAAAGGTATTTTGATGTTGTTTGAATGATGTAAGAAAGCCATACCAAAGATCAAGTGAAATCGTTTCTACAATCCTAAAATATTGAATATTAACATTAACATGCAGATTGAAAGGCCCACAACAAACAGTGTATGCAAGCGGGCTTTTTACATTTTCAACATTTTTTGAAGCACGAAAAATTTTTGCTGGCGGCACGACTTAAAGACCCAACAGCTGATCTGATATAGTTAGTAAAAGACCTTCATCTTCATGATGTTTTAGGACTTGACTGAATACTTAGCAATTTTTAAATATGCCTTTGATGGGTTAGACCTTAGAACGACTGAAAGGACAACAAATTGCATGGAGCGGCTGAAGATTGACAAATGGATCTGAAGGAATAACTCAATTCAGATCTATAAAGAAGAAGGATGACGTCATGCCAGTTAATATACATTTGTATGTCGGGTATCTGAAATGCTCAGTTAAATATAGGAAAGACAATAAGATTAAAAGATGCTGTTTATTTTTTAAATGGGAGGGTTAGTTTCGAAGTTTTTAACAAAAGATCCCCCCAACTGGTCTTAATTTGTGGGAGGTCAGGGTAGTGAGAAAAAAAACAATTATTTTGTTTCTTGATCTATTACTAAACAGTTTATAGTAAACACTTTGAACATATAGTTCATATTCTGTTACAACAATTAAAAGTATTATAAAAACATACAAAGAAAGGAAGTTTGTGTGGCAGATAATGAAGTTTATTGGTTGACAAGCAGCAGATTAAGTGATTACCTTAGAACACTTTACAAAGTATTTGAGGAACACCACAAACTTGTTTATAATAGTTGATTGTTCGGTGAACAAGACATGATTTAAAAAAAGAAAAAGACTCTGTCTAAGCTAGCTTTTTAGTGGAAGAAAAGCTGGAGAAAAGTGTAGTATGGGTGTTTAACTCAAAAAATATAATTCAGTGTTTAAAAAGACTTTATGAGATGCAGCTTTAAAACGGTTGTGTTGTTTTTGATACAAAGGATAGAAGAAAACCAGTTTTTTTGATGAATGTTTAGATGAGAACGACGTATAGTTGAATCACAGAACGAAAAATTAGAATTAAACACATTGAAGCTTCAGAAGTTCTGTAATTGATATTAAAGGACAGACAATCCTAACCTATTATGTCTGCATGTAAAAAATCAGCCAGCCCCCCAAGAGACGTCGCCAGCCCAGGGTATCGATTTTTGTTGTGACGTTGTGAGTTACTGAAGCCAAGGCGCTCGCAACGGTCCCCATCCAATGGTATACCACGCTCGACGCTGCTTAACTTGGTTTGGGGAAAGCGAGAGTGCTCCGACCACTGAGATATCCCGTCACCCGTCGATAAGGTTAAAAACAGTTTCTAAAATTATATAAACCAGTAAGTATAGATGACGACCAAAAAGAGCTACAGTAAATGTAAAGTTCGTCAACAGTGGGATGATGAAAGACGAGCTTTACACATAATAAACGCAAATTTACTATTTACATGAATCACCTCAAGAGAAATAGTAAAAATGTTCATTGACCCCTTGGGCGGCAAACGTAGTTTGCCACCCCCAACATTCAATAAACATTTTATTTTACTATTCTCTTATAATATTTACACAAAACATAAACAAAAAGGGGATTAGGTTCCTATCAAATACACAGAACACGATGCTGATATTGTTTGCTGCCGGGCTATGACAGGTAGAAAAATCAAT
This sequence comes from Rapana venosa, assembly GCA_028751875.1. Classification (NCBI taxonomy): domain Eukaryota; kingdom Metazoa; phylum Mollusca; class Gastropoda; order Neogastropoda; family Muricidae; genus Rapana; species Rapana venosa. The sequence goes on from CM054145.1 coordinate 46,272,458, forward strand.
GCACAACAGTCAAGGGTTAGCTATGGGTCACACTGGTCACATGCTGCATTATCTGCATTTTCATTATGATGGTATATTGGACCAAATGGTTGCAAAGAAGAATGAAGAGTTTATCTCGCTACAGCCGGGGAACAAGCTTAGCTAACATTCACCAGCCAGAAGAGCTGGGCTGTCATTTGTAAACATGGATACCTATCGCTCTAGTTGAAAGCTTTGATGCAGATAGGAGTAAGTACTGACCGTGGTCAGTATATGAAGATGGATTTAGTTTTTCATAGTCAGTTTTACCCAATGGAACAAAAAATGTGTTGATTCGCGATCATAAACGTTACACATGAAAGGACATGGCAGGTTTATTTGGAGGCAAATCTCAAACAAAGGCAAGTGCTACCAGCACCAAAACGGCCACGAAAAAAAGCCCTAGCATTTTTGGAAGGGGGAAAAAAAAAAGAAATAGGACAAGGACATCAGCTGATTGAGACACATGAGTATATAAAGCTACATCTTCTCACTGAAGATGCTACTCCGGATAACAACAGAAAGAAAAGAAAACAAAAAAAATTTGGTACCTTAATAAAAAACTGTGATGAAATGACGCCATTGCTTGCTAAAGCCAGCCTTTTCTATTTCTATTCGTATGTGTAAAAACAATACGCTCGACACCTAGCTTTGATTTTGGGTCATTGGCTTCAAAGAGGCGCAATAAGGTTTTGAAAGAAACAAAACCAAAAAGGCCTTTGGAAAGGACTACCTGAAAAATGATTATCAAATTGTGCCAAACTTTTGCATGAAGCTGATTGACATATCATTTTGTTTTTTCCTTTTTTTTCAATTTACCCTGCTGGAAATTTCTGTGATCGCCTCTTACAGAGACAGAATAAAAATTATTGTAAAACATCTGAAAGCTATTACAGGAATTGTATGCCTTTTTGGACAGGTAAGGTTAGGGCAGTCAAACCTCTGCAATGACTGGGGTATGGGTATTTGATCGACATTAGAACCCAATACCCACTTGGCTGGCTGGAAGCTGCATTGATTTTACCAAAACTCCCGGACTGTATGTCACTGTTCGCAGAACCACCGTGACATACATTTGCCTCTCTTGCCTCTGGGATTGTGGTATCGGCGCATTCTGGAACGGCTTGAACATATATCTAAACTACGTCACAAGCCAAACGGGAACTTACTCCTCTGCACTCTTAGCACACTCTTTTGGGGGCGACCAAAAAATTCAAAAAGTAAAACCTTCACCCCATATTTTTCTTTTACTTTTTTTTTTTTTTCTCTTACATTTTTTTTTTTTTTTTTTGACTCTTTTTTGACTCACCACGTGCACAAAAAATCGATTCCTGGGAACTCTCTGGGGGGGCTGGCTGATTTTTTTGATTTTCTTTTACCATGCAGACATAATAGGTTGTATTGTCTGTCTTTCTTTAATATCAATTTTTACTGAACTTCTGTAGCTTTAATTGTTGTTTAATTCTATTTTTTTTTTCTGTGGATTCAACTACGTCGTTCTCATCTAAAACATTCATCAAAAACTGTTTCTATCCTTTGTATAAAACAACACAAACCGTTTTACACTGAATTATATTTTTGAAACTTATTTTAGTTGCTTTTATAACGAAATTGCAAAGAGTTATGCCAGTCTACTTTTAAGCATCTTATTAAGTCATTTTCTAGAACTTCTACTAGTCAGTTTTTAGTACTCTTAATAAGTTCTATATAAATGTTCTACAATAACTATTTACGCTGTACCTTATATCCAAAATATTTTCATTAAAGAATGGATCATTCAGAAAGTTTTATGCTATGTTGATGGTTTTACTTTCTTTCTTTTTTACTTCTGCTTTGTTTCTCGTTTACGTAGGTGTTTCTGTTTGTGCATTGAGGGTGTTATGTTCTTTTATACAAATTGTAGCCAAATAACCGCCAAAAAAACAAAAACCCATAATTAATCCATTCCCTTATAAGGACTTTTTTTGATCTTTCTTCTTTTATGTCTTCCTTTTTTTTTTGTTTCTTTTTGAATGTAATGGCTCTGTATTTAAAAACTGATTCATTATTCAACTGTTTTTGTTTGGTTTGTTCATTTATTTTTTTTGTTATTCCACTTAGCTAATCTTTTACCCGCACTAGCAATTCGCACAGGATGTTTTAGTTACAGTGGGAAACTTGTGGGGTCGGGGTTGCTTGACTGGGGTCACTTCTTGTGGTGTCACTTTGTATGGGGTCACTTGGACTCCGGTTTTTAGTGGACTCTCTGCACTCTTGGTTGTCATTTTTAAAAACAGCTAAAATCTATATGGATTGAAAGTAATTATTAGTACCATAGATAATGAGAAGGTGCTACAGAATGTTCCTAATTATAGTACAGATTCACACCCAATAGATTCTAAAAGTCTTTGTTTTAAAATGGGGGTCCTGTGTCAAATAATTATGTGAAGTCTTGTTTGAATCAACAGGGGCAAATCGGCTTACTAGTTTAACAGAATTATATAAGCTTATTAGATTGTTTTTTGACCAAACGCTCTTTTTACCATTCTTGACTCTAACTGTGCTTTGTATCTGTTGTAAATTATTTGTTTATCCCAGCTTAACCACATTGGGGTTCGCCTAGAATATACACTTTGTCACACTCATCACACCTGGGAATCCCTGTGACAATAAATAGTGTATACACACACACACACACTCACACACACACACACACACACACACACATATATATATATATATATATATATATATATATATATATATATATATATATATATATATATATATATATATATATATATATATATATTAGTTTGATTGCCCAATCCCAACTTACTTGTTTAAAAGGAGAGGCATAGATATTCAAAAAAAATATGCCACTGTTCAAGAAGTTTTATATGACTCTCAGCAGTTCATAACATCAGTTGCTGAGGTGATATATTCTTCCCCAGTAAGACCTCTACTGTAGATAGTTGTGAGAATATAAATATAGATACATGAGAGAAAGATGTTGGTTTGAATGCGAGTGTGTGTTATCACTTCTTGTCCTTCGGATGAGACTATAAACCGAGGCCCCGTGTGCGAACGCATGCAGAACATCTTGCGCACACGTTAAATCCTGTTCCGCTGTTCAGAAGAGTAGGCCATTGTGTGCCGGTGGGAACAGATGACAATTTTTTTTTTAAAAACCCGCATACACACGCAAAAAAAAAGTCATCTGAGCGCTTTGATTTGTTGCTTTACAAGATTCAGCGCTATATAAATTCCATACATTATTATCACCAAGTAGTGAATGGACATTAAACAAAAACACAAAAAACACACAACAAATATTATACGCTGGCTGAGAAGTATGCGTGTGTTGGCCGTTTTGAGGATCCCTCGCTCGCTATACAGCCATACTCTGACTTCAGGGGATTTGTTTTTGCTCCTTTCATGGAGGATCTTCTTCTTCGTCGTCGTCGAACGCTCAGACAGCAACACCGGAGGTCCTTACGAGTGCTGATGTCTCTGTCTGTCAGTCTCTGTCTTTCTCTGTCTGTCTCTCTCTGTCTGTCTCTCTCTGTCTGTCTGTCTCTCTCAGCCTCTGTCTCTCTGTTTCTGTCTGTCTGTCTCTGTCTCTGTCTGTCTGTCTGTCTGTCTGTCTGTCTCTCTCTCTCTCTCTCTCTCTCTCTCTCTCTCTCTCTCTCTCTCTCTCTCTCTCTCTCTCTCTCTCTCCCTCCCTCTTTCTCTCTCTTTCTCTCCTCTGTCTTCTATTTCATTATCCTCGAAATACAAGAATTTGTCATTGTCTCCCACGACTAATGTATGTTTCTCAAGGTTCGCGTCTCATTCATCCATTCACCGAAGACCTTAAAATCCACCCCTCTCTTCATCACCCCCCCTTTACTCTAAATCCATTAGGCTTTATTCTTTTTTTCTCACCTCCCTCCACCCTCAACCCCCAACCCCACCCCCCAACCCACCCCCTCGACCCCATCCTCCTTCTTCCCAACCCTCACCCCCCACCCACACCCTTTTGGTCACTCTATTCCTTCCATTCCATCTTATCTCCCTCCTTTCCTTCCCTTGTTTTCTCTTCCGACATTTTTATGACCCTGAGTTGGTGTGAGTAGAGAGATGGTTATTCTGATAGCACCACTGGCTAGGCAGCCCTCAGTCTCGTAATATTAAGACTGTGTATGAAGTAGACGAAGAAACGAAGGCAGCCGGAATGACATGGGCCGAGCTGAAGAGGATCTCCCAAAACCGAGTTCGTTGGAGGGGTGTTGTTGCAGCCCTATGTTCCCCAAGGAACCAAGAGGTATAAGTCAAGTCAAGTATGAAGTAGAGCTCTAGGTGTTCATTCTGTTGGTTTTGTTTGTTTTTGTTTCATGTCCATTCACTGCTTGGTGATAAGGACACACCCGCATTCAAACCAACATCCATCTCTCTTCTCTCTCTCTCTCTCTCTCTCACATGTGTATTGTGGCCAAGGCCGATGTACATTAAACAGTTTCAGAGTTCAGAGTTCAGATGTTCTCTCTCTCTCTCTCTCTTAGTCTTCCTCTTCGTACACCTTCACCTCTCTCTCTCTCTCTCTCTCTCTCTCTCTCTCTCTCTCTCTCTCCTCTCCTCTCTCTCTCTCTCTCTCTCTCTCTCTCTTCTTCTCTCTTCTCTCTCTCTTACTCTGGGAGTGAAGTTCCTCTGTCTAACCACTAATGAACAAAAGTTCATGTTGCCAAACAGAAGTTTTTTTGAGAATGGCTGAAGTAGCCATCATTGAATTAGTGTATTGGGCTGTGCTATCCACAGCCGGTGCTTTTAGTCCACTTCACGTTGGTATTGTTGTGTTGAATGTTTGATTGTGTGGTGGTTAAAGTTGGGAAATATTTCAGTATAAGCGAGTTCTTTTATTTTTGTAATACTTGCAAATGGTTCGTATTTGGAAATGTGTGCAGAGAGCACGAAACCCATGAACCTAGAATGCTGTTGTGATTTGAGTAGTTGGATTTGGGACATTGTCTTTTGTAGTACCACCATTAGTTTTTCTAAGAAATGAACATCAATAAATCTTGTCAACGGCTTATGAAATGTCCTTTTTCTTTTGTAAGAAAGAATCTGAACCCGAAATCTCTTGATGTACCCAGTGAAAGGATAGAGAACCTGGGTTTCATAAACGTTTTTATGTAAAAGTGTTTACTTTTATGTAACCCAGGCTCTCTATCCTTTCACTGGGTACATACAGAGATTTCGGGTTCGGAATCTTTCTTACCAAAGAAAAAGGACACAATATAAAATGGCCGTTGACAAGATTTATTGATGTTCATTTCTTAGAAAATCTCATTCTGGTCCAGTGTCGAGTGTGGC
>CM054145.1:46282806-46295306 GCA_028751875.1 Rapana venosa
TCTTCTTCATCCTCTTTGCCTTCTTCTTCTTCTTCTTTTATCAGCACTATTGTCATTATCCTCCCTTCATTATCATCATGATCATCATTGTCATGGTGATCGTCGTCGTTGTCCGTCTTCTTCCCAACCACTACCACCACCTTCACCACCACCACCACCACCACCACCACCATGATCATCATCATCATCATCATCATCATCATCATCATCATCATCATCATCATCATCATCATCGTCGACACTGTCATCTTTCTTAGTTCTTCTGTACTTGTTCGTGAACACAAGTAGGATGAACAGCAGGTGGCGCTAGATTGTGGCGATACTTTGTCTTTAGGGAAAACAGTAAATTTCGCACGCACACACACACAGATACATACATACATACTTACTTACTTACTTACACACATTTGCTACCACAATGATAATTGCTATTCTACGCTGCAAGGTGACACTGATGCTGTGTGAAATGCTATACTGTTGTCTGCTATCTCGGTTTTCGGTGGGGCAGTTGACAAGGAAAATCAATCACCCTTTGAGATTGCGGGGTAAGGGATTAGCTAACACTATGTTGTGTTGTGTTGTGTTGTGTTGTGTTGGGTGGACGACGAGTATGTGACAACACATAGACATGGCCAGTAATCTGTGCAGTTGTAATGATCTATGTGTGTGTGTGTGTGCTGCGTGCGTGGTGTGTGTGTGTGTGTGTGTGTGTGTGTGTGTGTGTGTGTGTGTGTGTGTGTGTGTGTGTGTGTGTGTGTGAGTGTGTTTGTGAGGGAGAGAGAGGGGAGAGAGAGAGAGAAGTGTGTGTTTGTGCATATATAAATTATCATGTATGTGCGTTTGTATGTGTGTTAGAGTATGTATGTATATGTGTGTACATGTGTATGTGCACATTTATTAATTATCGTGTGTATGTGTACGTGTGTGTGTTTGTGTAGAAATTAGTGTGTGTGTGTGTGTGTGTGTATGTGTGTGTGTGTGTGTGTGTGTGTGTGTGTGTTAGTGTGTGTGTGTCTTAAATTGTGATATACGACCTGATGCAAATTTCCAATGCTGCGATCACGTCAAAATATAGAGCTTCATGCAGTCTATAAACCATTCATTCAATTCAGCCAGTCAGTCATCAGTCAGTCAGTCAGCCAGTCAGTCATCAGTCAGTCAGTCATCAGTCAGTCAGTTAGTCAGTCAGTCAATCATTCAATCAGTCAGTCAGTCAAACAGCTATACATTCATTCACGTATTTATTCATTCATTCACACGCTCTGCAGACTGAAGCACATACTTGCAGCGTGGCAGACTACTCAAAGGTCAATATAGGTTTTCAGATTTCTTGACCAGTTTAGCCCTTATGTCCACCATACTCGAAAGTAAGTGTGTGTATGTGTTTGTGTGTGTGTCTGTGTGTATGTGTGTGTGTGTGTCTGTGTGTATGTGTGTGTGTGTGTGTGCGTGTGTGTGTGTGTGTGTATGTTCGTGTGTGTGTGTGTGTTTGTGTGTGTGTGTTTGTGTGTGTATGTTGTGTGTGTTGTATGTGTGTTCGTGTGTGTGTGCGTGTGTGTGTTTGTGTGTGTGTGTGTGTGTGTGTGTGTTTGTGTGTGTGCGTGTATGTATGTGTGTACATGCGTGTGTGTGTGTGTGTACGTGTGTGCGTGTGTGTATGTGTGTGTTTGTGTGTGTGTTTGTGTGTGTATGTTCGTGTGTGTGTTTGTGTATGTGTGTACATGCGTGTGTGTTGTGTGTGTGTGTGTGTGTGTGTGTGTGTGTGTGTGGTGTGTGTGTGTGTGTGTGTCTGTGTATGTGTGTGTGTGTGTGTGAGTAACCGAGTCTTTTTTTTAACTACTTCTTGATCAGCCGGTGCACATCTATGCATGTGCGGACTGCATACACACGCACATTATTACGATATGTGCACCTCTTTTGGGAAGAGTAGGCCATTTGTGCCAATGGGAACAGATAGAAAATTTACAAAACCGCATGCATACGGGGTAAAGGTGTCCCATAACCTATGTGGTCGTAGGGGAGCGAGGCATCAGAGACCTCAGCTTCTCCAAGGGCCAGCATATTGAGGGCGGCGCCCATCTCTTCTCCCTCGCTGCTTTACCTTCCCTGACCCTAAAGAGGCAGGTAGCCTATCCATTTACAGCTGGGTAAACTGGGGGATTGTACTGAAGCCAAAGCGCGCAAACGGTCACCCATCCAACTGGTAACCACGCTCGATGCTGCTTAACCTTAGCTGGGGAGGAAAGCGAGTGCTCTGACCACTGAGCTATCCCGTCCCCCAAGGAAGAAAGAAGGTGAATGAAAAAGGTTATTTATTGGTAAGCCTGAGTGTATTGAAAGTGTCTTGTCATTCTGAGTCATGGTTGTGCTATGAAAAGACTGCGTGCGTGCGTGCGTACGTGTGTGTGTGTGTGGAAGGGGGGGGGGGGATGTGTGTGCACATGAGTGTGTATGCGTGCGTGCGTGTGTCTATGTGTGTACGTACGTGGCTATTACACATTTATTGAAACTAGGAATGCGAATGTGTGTGTGTGTGTGTGTGTGTGTCTGTGTCTGTGTCTGTGTATGCGCGCGCCTGAGCGGCTATTGCACACTGATTGAAGCAAGGAATGCAAATGTGTTAGTGTTAGTGTGTGGGGGTGTATGTATGTGTGTGTGTTAGTGTGTGTGAGTGCATGCGCATAATAATCATTTATGCAAACATGGCTGATAGGTTGGCATAAGGACCCAGAAGTTCCATGAAATAGCGCACACAAAAAAAGAAAAGAAAGGAAAAGAAAAAAGAAAAAAGGTTGTTTCTTTACCAGACTAACCTATGTGCTGGTGTATAAGTTAAGAAGTCCTGCCAGATCTGTCACGTCTGCTCTGGTCACTCCACTCCACACAGACACACACACACACACATACATATACACACACATACACACACATACACACACACGTACATACACATACACACATACACTCACACACATACACACACCACTGGCATTCATACTGTCAATCAAATACCCCCTTCTGTCTGTCTCTGTCTCCCTTTGCTTGTGTGTCTGTTTGTTTGTGTGTGTGTCTGTCTGTCTGTCTGTCTGTCTCTCTCTCTCTCTCTCTCTCTCTCTCTCTCTCTCTCTCTCTCTCTTCTACTATCTATCTATCTATCTATCTATCTATCTATCTATCTCGTGCGTGTGCGTGTCTGTATGCAAGTGTGTTTCCGTGTATGTATGTATGTATGTATGTATGTATGTATGTATGTTATGTATGTTGTATTTTGTGTGTTCGTATGTGTGTGTATGTATGTATGTATGTATATAAATATATAGTTGTGTTTTTTTAATCAGGTTGTCGTTGTTGTAGTAAGATTTTTACCTGTTTTGTTGATAGTTCCTAATCAGGGCAAGGGCCGGATGAAAAAAAGTATGCACATGCTTATTTTGTTACCCTTGAAAAATAAAGATTCATTAAAGTTATTCATTCATTCTTCTTTTTCTATTTTTTTTTTTTTAATTTTCTTGTTTGTAAATTTTGTTTCGTATAGTTCTTTCGAATGTCTCGTATAAAATTGCAATGTTTTTTTTCTTGTCTTCTGTCAAGATTTCTTCATCTTCTTCTTCTATTCTTCTTCTCTCTCTCGAATCTCTTCTTCTTCTCCTTCGAATTCTCTCAATTCTCTTCAATTCTTCTTCTTCCTTCTCTTTCTTCCTCTCTTCTTCTTCTTTGCATTCTTCTTCTTCTCTCTCGAATTCTTTCTAATAATATCTCTCATTTCGCAATTCTTCTTCTTCCTTTTCTTCTCTCCTTCTTCTTTTTGCATTCTTCTTCTTCTTCCTCTTTTCTTTTCTTCCATTCTTCTTCTTCTTCTTCTTCTTCTTCTTCTTCTTCTTCTTCTTCTTCTTCTTCTTCTTCTTCTTTCTTCTTCTTCATATCATTCATCTTCTTCTTCTTCTTCTTCTTCTTCTTCTTTCTTTTTCTTCTTCTCTCATCTTCTTCTTCTTCTTCTTCTTCTTCTTCTTCTTTTTCTTTCTTCTTCTTCTTCTTCTTTTTTCTTCTTCGTTGCATTCTTCTTCTTCTTCTTTTCTTCTTCGTTGCATTCTTCTTCTTCTTCTTTTTCTTCTTCTTCTTCTTCTTCTTCTTCTTCTTCTCTTCTTCTTCTTCTTCTTCTTCTTTCTTCTTCTTCTTCTTCTTCTTCTTCTTCTTCTTTCTTCTTCTTTTTCTTTCTTTTCTTCATTCTTCTTCTTCTTCTTCTTCTTCTTTTCTTCTTCTTCTTCTTCTTCTTCTTCTTCTTCTTCTTCTTCTTCTTCTTTCATTCATTCATTCTTCTTCTTTTCTTCTTCTTCTTCTTCTTCTTCTTCTTCTTCTTCTTCTTCTTCTTCTTCTTCAAATTCTTCTTCTTCTTGTTCTTGTTCTTGTTCTTGTTCTTCTTCTTCTTCTTCTTCTTCTTCTTCTTCTTCTTCTTCTTCTCTTCTTCTTCTTCTTCTTCTTCTTCTTCTTCTTCTTCATCATCTTCTTCTTCAAATTGTTCTTCTTCATCTTCTTCTTCAAATTCTTCTTCTTTCTTTCTCTTTCTTTCTTTCTTTCTTTTTTTTTTTGACGTTTTGTTCATCCTGTCCTTTTTTTCTTCTTCTTCTTCTTTTTGCTAACAGTCAGGGAAATATTTTAAAAAGTGTTACGGTGTGGACATGTGAAAGGTAGACACGACAGCACACTATTGTTTTCGACGTTTTTTCTTCTTCTTCTTCTTCCTTTCTCCCTCACCCTCCACCTCCCCCAACCCTCCCTCTCCACCCCCACCCCACCCACCCACCCACCACCCGCTCTTTTTTTTTTTTCTGAGTCTACACTTGGCTGCACAGAGTGAGCTGGCTGTGGCTGGCTAGGCAAGGTTACGCCTGGCAGAGCAGAGATAGGGAGCTGTTATGATTGCAGAGTGTTTGTGGGGAAACGTGGTTCCCTTCACCCTTCACCCACTTTTCGGGATAGAAGAGTTGTTATCGATTAATTGTGTGTGTGTGCATGTGTGTGTGTATGTGTGTGTGTGTGGGGGGGGGGGGGGAGGGTGGTACCAGGGGGGGAGGGGAGGGAGGGATAGCAGTCATATGTTTCCTTATTTATTTATTTAATTATTTGTTTGTTTATTCAGTTATTTATTTATTGTTTGTTCTTTACTCGTGTGTTCATTTTTGTTTATTCATTTATTTGTTTATTGTTGATGACGGTTGCGATAGTGCTGATGTGTGTGTTTGTCTTTGTGTGTCTTTGTGCCTGCTAGCGTGCGAGCGTGGGGTGCGTGTATGTGTCTGTGTATCTGTATCTGTGTGTCTGTGTCTGTGTATGTGTGTGCGTGCTTGCACGACTGTTTGCATGTCTGCTTGCATAATTATCTTCTCACCTGCATGCATGCATGCTTGCGTCTGTCTGTGTGCAGAAGATAGAGGCAAGAACAGAAGACAAGAGGACGAAGAGAAGAGAAGAGAACAGAAGACAAGAGGTCGAAGAGAAGAGAAGAGAAGAGAAGAGGACGAAGAGAGAGAAGAGAAGAGAAGAGACAGGACTGACGTCTATACAGAGAGAGTCTTGAGGCTATACTGTAGCAGTGCTGTGGATTATTATTATTGTTGTTGTTGTTGTTGGCACCTGGCGAACGACTTCACCGCTGCTGCTAGCTGTGTTTGACTATCAACTTTGTACTGGCTCTGTGAAAGGTAAGTGTGTGTCAATCTATCAATCAGTTTGTGTGTGTGTGCGTGCGCGTGTGTGTGTGTGTGTGTTGAAGGTGTGTGTGTATGTGTGTGTGTGTGGGTGGGTGGGTTGGATGGGGTTGGAGGAGGGGGGAAGTTGTTTCTATGTGCATGTGTGTGTGTGTGTGTGTGTGTTGTGTGTATGTTTAATTCTGTGTGTGGGGTGGGTGTGGGTGGGGGATGTATTTGTGAGATTGTGTGTATGTTTGTGTGTGAGTATGTGTGTATGTTTTTGTGTGTGGGTATGCGTGTACGTGAGTATGTGTGTATGATTGTGTGTGTTTGTGTGTAGAGATGGTGGTGGTGTGGGGGGGTGTCGGACGGGTGGGGGGGATCATAAAGGGTGATGGGGGATGCGTGTGTTTGTTGTGTGTTTGAGTGTGTTTGCGTGTGTGCGTGCGTGTGCGTGTGTGTGCATGTGTATGTATGTGTGTATGCGTTTGTGCGTGTGCATGTCTATCTGTCTTGGAAGTGGTATGGTGTGTGTGTGTGTGTGTGTGTGTGCGCGCGCGTGCTTGCTTGCTTGCGTATGTGTGTATGTTTTGCCTGGCAGGATCAAAACAAGTTTCCAAAGGAAGTTAATGAATTGCGCGTCACCTAGCCAGCCAGAATGCAGGCAGGCATCCACGACACAGATGAATGAACCACACGCCCACACACACACACACACACACACACACACACACACACACACACACACACACACACACACACATACACACACACACTCACACACACACACTCACACACACACACTCACACACACTCACACACACTAACACGCACAGAGAGAGAGGAGATGGAGAGAGAGGGGGGAATATATATATAGAGAGGAGAGACGGACAGACAGACAGACAGACGGACAGACAGATAGACACACAGACAGAGAAACACAAACAGAGAGACCAAAACAGAGACAAACCGACAGATAAAGAGACACAGACAAACAGACAGATAGACAGACTGTCAGACAGACAGACAGACAGACAGACAGACAAACACAGAGATACAGAAAGACAGACACAGAGATACAGAGAAACAGACACACACAGAGACAGACATAGACAGCAACAAAGAGGACAGAGAGACAGACGAAGACAGACAAAAGACAGAGAGACAGACAGAAACAGACAGAGACAGACAAACAGACAGACAGGCAGACATAAACAGACAGAGACAGACAGATAGTCAAACAGACAGGCAGACAGCGAGAGACAGACAGACAGAGACAGAGAGAACAAACAAAAACCAAACAAAAAACCCAAGCATATTATTCTCTCACGAAGTCTTCCATCACTCTGATAGTCTCTCAACCCCATTCGGCCTCTGTTTCCTGTTTGTGTTTTCCCTGCAGATTCATATGTTTCTTCTGCCATATAATTAATGATAGTCCTATAGTTTTGCTTTTGGCTTATGTGTTTCCGTTTGCACACGCGCGCGCACGCGTGAGGACACACACGCAAACACAGACATACACATACTCACATACTAAGACGTGTGCGCTTGCTCTTGAACATACACACACTTACATATAAACACACCACACACATACATAAAATTATTGCAAAAACAAACACTACACACATACATACACACACGCACGCTCGCACACACACACACACACACACACACACACACACACACACACACACACACACACACCACACACACACACACACACACACACTGTGGATGCAAGCACACGTGTGTGTTTGTGGGTGTGTATGTGCACAATGTATGCTTGAACAAACATGCAAACGAAATTGTTTATCTCTGATGTATACAATTTTCTTATACTTCTGTCGTGTGTTTGTGTGTTTGTGTTTGTGTTTGTGTGTAAGTGTTTGTGTGTATGTGTGTGTAAGTGTTTGTGGTGTGTGTGCTTGCGTGTGTTTGTGTGTGTATGTGTGTAAGTGTTTGTGTGTGTAGTTGTACGTGTGTGTGTGTTTGTGTGTAAGTGTTTGTGTGTGTATGTGTGTGAAAGTGTTTGTGTGTGTATGTGTGTGCTTGTGTGTGTGTGTTTGTTTGTAAGTGTTTTGTGTATGTGTGTTGTGTGTGTTGTGTGTGTGTGTGTGTTGTGTGGTAAGTGTTTTGTGTGTATGTGTGTGTAGTGTTTGTGTGTGTATTTCTTGTGTGTGTGTGTTTGTGTGTGTTGGTATGTGTGTGCTTGTGTGTGTGTGTGTGTTGTATGTGTGTAAGTGTTTGTGTGTGTGTGTAAGTGTTTGTGTGTGTATGTGTGTTGTATGTGTGTTTCGTGATGTGTGTTGTGTTGTGTGTAGTGTTTGTGTGTGTTTTTTGGTGTGTGTGTGTTGTGTGTGTGTGTGTGTGTTGTGTGGTGTGATGTGTGTGTGAGAGCAAACCAACAAACAGGACACGTAATCCAGGTACAAAATCCCAGCTTTCTTCTTCCTTATGATGACTAAGAGAGAGAGAGAGGGGGGGGGGGGGGAGACAGGGATAGAGAGAGAGAGGGAGGGAGAGAGACAGACAGACAGACAGACAGAGAGGGGGAGACACAGAGAGAAAAGGAGGGGTAGACACAGAGAGAGAGAGAGGGGGGGGAAAGGAGATGGGAGGGAGCGAGAGAGAAAGAGAGAGATGGGGGTAGGGAGGGAGGTTTATATCTATTTTTTTTATTTTATTTCTTTATATCGAGAATAATGGAATAAACACTTATGTGATAGGTATAGAGAGAGGGAGGGAGAGACAGAGAGAGAGGGAGGGTCGCAGAGAGAGAGGAGAGACAGACAGAGAGGGGGAGACACAGAGAGAGGGAGGGGAGGAGAGAGAGAGAAAGGGGGGAGAGGGAGGAGCGAGGGAAGGGATAGAGAGAGGGAGAGAAGGGAGGGGAGGAGAGAGAGAGAGAGGAGGGAGAGAGAGAGAATGAGAGAGAGAGAAAGAGAGAGAGTGGGGTAGGGAGGGAGACAGGATAGAGAGAGGAAAGGAGAGACAGAGAGAGAAACAGAGAGAGAGGGAGGGTCTCAGAGACAGACAGACAGACAGAGAGAGAGAGAAAGAGAGAGAGGAAACTATAAGGAAGAGCGAAGGGGGAGAGAGGGAGAGAGATAGTAAGTGAAGGATGGAGAGAGGGAGAGAAAGAGGAGGGAGGGAAGGAGACAGAGAGAGACGGCGAGGGGGAGGAGGGGGGGGAAGAGAAAATGTTTTAGAGACTGATAAAGTGTGTGAGTCTGTGAGTGTGTGAGAGTGAGTGAGAGACAGACAGACGAACAGAGACAGGCAGACAGACAAACAAACCCACAAACACACACACACAACACACGCACGCACACACACACGCACACACACACACACACACACACACACACACACACACACACACACACACACACAATAGAGAACAAGCGGGGGGAAAAAACTCGCAAAGTGTCCTTCTATTATCGCTGTTAAAGACGGCCACGGCAGCTAGCCTACAGGCCCATACAGTCAGTGTGGACTTAGTCCGTCGTCCTAGTGTTGCCTACCCTGTGAAGTGGACATACTTTTGTTGTTTGTTTGTTTTATTGTTATCTCTCTCTGACGTGTTGGGGACTTCTTCTTTTATCGTGTGAGTAAAGCCGCTGTTGTTAGTGTTAGCCTGTAGTCTGTGGTGTGGTGTGGTATGGTATGGTGATGGTGATAGTAGTAGTAGGAGGAGGAGGAGGGGGATGAGGAGGAGGAGGAGGAGTAGGAGCAGTAGTCGTAGTAGTAGTAGTAGTAGTAGTAGTAGTAGTATAGGAGGAGGAGGAGGAGGAGGAGAAGAGGAGGAGTAGGAGGAGAAGTAGTAGTAGCAGTAGTCATCAAGTCGTAGTAGTAGTAGGAGGAGGAGGAGGAGCAGAAGCAGTAGTAGTAGTCGAAGTCTTAGTAGTAGTAGTAGTAGTAGTAAATAGTAGTAGTAGTAGTAGTAGTGATAGTTAGTAGTAGTAGAGGGAGGAGGAGGAGGAGTGGTGATAGTGGTAGCAGTAGTAGTCGTAGTGGTAGTAGTAGTAGTAGTAGTTGAAGTAGTAGCAGTAGTCGTAGTCGTAGTCGAAGTAGTTTAGTCTAGCGAAGTAGTAAGTAGTAGTAGTAGACGTAGTAGTATGAGTAGTAGTAGTTTGTATAGTTGTAGTAGTAGTTTGTAGTCGTCCGTCATCGTCGTCGTCAGTCGTCGTCGTAGTAGTCGTAGTTAGTAGTAGTTAGTAAAGTAGAAGTAGTGTAGTGGTGGTGGGGTGGTGGTAGAAGATATTAGTAAGATAGTAGTATAAGTGTAGTAGTAGTAGTAGTAGTAGTAGTAGTAAGTAGTAGTAGTAATAGTGGTATAGTTGTAGTAGTAGTTGTGGTCGTAGTGGAGTGGTAGTAGTAGTCGTAGTCGTAGTAGTCGTAGTGGTGTAGTGTTGTATTTGTTTAGAGTTGTAGTCGTAAGTGGTGGTGTGGAAGTAGTAGTAGTAGTAGTAGTAAGTAGTAGTAGAAGTATAGTAGTAGTAGTAGTATATAGTAGTCGTAGTAAATAGTAGTGTAGAAGCAGTAAAAGTAGTAATAGCTATATAGGTCGGTGAAAGTGTGTGTGTGTTGTGTGGAGGGTGGAGGCCCTGCCTGTGATTGTGTGTGTGTGTTTGTGTGTGTTGTTGTGTGTGGTGGTGTGTGTGTGTTGTGGGTGTGTGTGTGTGTGTGGTGTGTAACCTGTATTAAGACTGTGTGTGTCTTTGCGCGCTGTGTAATATTCTTTATAAGAATATTTCGATCTCCATACATTCGATCTCTAAAATGAAGAAAAGCTAAAAAATTTTAAAAATAAATAAGTAAATACATAAATGAATGAATTGTCTATAGATCTACCATAGACAATCGTTTTCGTTATTTTTCTTAACTTTAGATAATTTCACGCACCACTACCGTACATTGAACTTAGTGATTCACTGAAGCGCATCTCCCCTCCCCCCCCCCCCCAACCTCTCTCTCTCTCTCTCTCTCTCTCCTCTCTCTCTCTCTCTCTCCTCTCTCTCTCTCTCTCTCTCCTCTCTCTCTCTCTCTTTATATACATACATACATACATAGATACATACAGACACACATACATACATACATACATACATACAAGGAAAACACACACAACACAACACCACACAAAACACACACACGCACACACTCACACACACATACACACACACTAAACCAGACACCACACACCACACCCCAACACACCACACACACACACACACACACACCACACAACACGAAACAAAAACACGCACGCACACTACAAAACATCCCCCCCCTAACACTCACACCACACACACACTACACAACACACACACACACACGAGCCGACCACCCCCCCCCCCCCCCCCAAACACAAACACCACATTTAAACACAAACACAACACACACACACACACACACACAGACACACGCACTAACACAACACACAACCCCCATCCCCTCAACCCCCAACCCAACCCCGTTTCCCCCCACCCCCCTAAACACACACTCACACTCACACACACACACACACACACACACTAACTTGCCTAGCAGGCTGCTCAGATCATTTTCACCACCACCAAAAACAAACCATCGTGGTGTTCTAGCGATAATAAATATGTTTTCCCCTTTCATATCTGTTTTTTTCCTCTTCCAACAAGGAAGTCTTCCTTCAGTAGTCCCGTTAATTGAAGATCGATATCAATCACGGATGAAGTTCTTCGCTAGACATACTTCATCTCCCTGGTTAGACATACTTCATCTCTCCCTCTCTAGACATATTTCATCTCTCCATCTCTTAGACATACTTTTCTCTCTCTCTCTCTTTCTATCTCCTCTCTCTCTTCTCTCTCTTATCTTCCCTCGACATACTTCATCTCCCTCTAACATACTTATCTTCTCTAGACATACTCATCCTCCTCTCTAGACATATTATTCCTCTCTAACAACTCATTCTTCTAAGACATACTTCATATTCTCTAAACATACTCTCCCTCTCTTACAATTCATCTCCCTCTCTGCATACTCATCTCCCCTAGATATTATCCCCTCTTAGACATACTCATCTCCTTCTAACAACTTCATTCCCTCTCTAACAATCATCTCTCTCTCTGACATACTTCATCTCTCTCTCTAACTACTCATCTCCTCTAACATACTTCTCCCCTCTAACAACTTCATCCTCTTAGACATACTCATCTTCTTCTAGACATACTTCTCCCCTCTCAAGAATACTTCATCCTCTCCTAGACTACTTCATCTCCTCTCTAACATACTTCATCCCTCTCTAAGACATTTTCTCTCTCTCCTCTAGAATATTCATCTCTCCCTCTCTAGACATACTTCACTCCCTCTCAAGCATACTCATCTCCCCTAGACATACTTCTCTCTCTAGACAACTTCATCTCCCTCTCTAGCATACTTCATTCCCTCTCTAGACATCTTCATTCTTCTCTAAGAAATACTTCATCCTCTCTAGACATACTTCATTCTTCTCTAGACATACTTCTCTCTCAGACATATCACTCTCTCTAGACATTACTTCATCTCATCTCTCTCTCTAAGACATATTCATCTTCCTCTCTTAGACATACTTCATCTCTCCCTCTCTAGACATCACTTCATCTCTCTCTCTCTACTGCATACTTCATCTCTCTCCTCTCTAAACATACTTCATCTCCCTCTCCTAGACATACTTCATCTCCCTCTCTAAGACATACTTCATCTCCTCTCTCTAAGACATACTTCATCTCTCTCTCTAGACATACTTCATCTCCCTCTCTAAGACATACTTCATCTCTCTCTTAG
>CM054145.1:46300306-46302806 GCA_028751875.1 Rapana venosa
AAATCCGCCTTTGTGAAAAACCATAACTTTAGTTTTTTCAGTGTTAACATTCTAACAGGGATTTGGACATACACTGTGTAAATTGCTGATTTGATTGTGTAAACCAGCTACAGTATTGGACAGTAATACTGTATCATCGGCAAACAAAAGGATATATGATTCCAGAAGATCTGGCAAAAACTGAATACCATGAAGACCAATATTATCTACTACTGAAGCAATTTCATTTATATATATAAAGAAAACAGTGTAAGACTCATTAAAAATCTCTGTCTCATCCCTATCGGACATTCAAAAAAATCTGTTAATCTGTCTTCGATTCGCACGCAAGACCACACATTCGTACATAGCCATAACAACATTTGAGAGAGAGAGAGAGAGAGAGAGAGAGAGAGAGAGAGAGAGAGAGAGAGAGAGAGAGAGAGAGAGAGAGAGAGACAGACAGACAGAGACAGACAGACAGACAGACAGACAGACAGACAGACAGAGACAGAGGCAGAGACAGCTTGCTAGAAAAGACACAGAGACAGAACATGAACACAGAGAAAACAACAGATAGAGAGATACAGAAACAGCACTTGAGACACTTGAGATAGCCTGGATGAGATTTAGAACTATATGGTGGCTTGCTTTTTGCCCGAAGGCAAAAGACAACAGGTTAGTTCAGTGCAGTGCTTAGCTTGTATACATAGATTGTGTGGAGGGGGGGGGGGGGGGGGGGGGAGCTTCTTCTTTTCCTTTGTATTTATCATTACCAGGACAAAAGTCATCTACATACCCACAGGAGTGAGAGAGAAAGATAGATATTATTTTATTTTACTTACTTTATTCTTTTATATCGAGGATAATGGAATAAGCAACTTATATGCTTTTTACATCTAGTCCCCCGTGTGTATGCGGTTTTGTAAATTCTGTCATCAGTTCGCACTGGCACACAATGGCCTACTCTTACAAAAAGCGGGACAGGATTAAACGCGTGCTCAAGATGTTCTGTGTACGTTCGCACATGGAGCCTCGATTTATAGTCTCATCCGAAGGACTTTTGGGGAGCGAGAGAGACAGAGACAGAGAAAGAGAGACACAGAGAGACACAGTGAGAGAGAGTTTGCTAGAAAAGATATACACAAAGAGAGAACATGGACACAGAGAAGCAACAGAGAGAGCAAGTGAGAGCGAGAGAGAGAGAGATGCAGAAACAGCCAATGAAAATCTGGGATAGCCTGGCTGAGATGTATAACTTTATGGTGGCTTGCTTTTTGCCTGGAAGGCAAAAGACAACAGGGTAGTTCAGTGCAGTGCTTAGCTTGTATACATAGATTGTTTTCTCTTTTTTCGGCTTATTCTGGTCCTTGGCATTTATCATTACCAGGACAAAAGTCATCTACATACCACAGGAATTAGAAAGAAAGAAAGAAAGAAAGAAAGAAAGAAAGACAGACAGAAAGACAGAGAGAGAGAGAGCGTGTGTGTGTATAAGCGCGTGCACGCATGAGAGAGAGAGAGACAGAGAGACAGACGACACAGAGAGACAGACAGACGGAGACACAGACAGACAAAGAGAGAAAAAAGTGAGGGAGAGACAGGAATAAAGAGAGAATGGAGAGAGAGAGAGAGAGGAGAGAGAGGAAGAGAGCAGGAGAGAAAGAGAACAGAGACAAGGCAGCATAGACACACACACACACACACACACACACACACACACACACACACACACACACACACACACACACTAACTTAGCCTTGTGGCAAGTTTGATGATATTTAACCTGATAATGATAAAGTACGAAAGACCAGGTGAAAAAAAACAACCCACAATGTAGACATACTATAAGCACTCAACTAACCTTTATTGCCTTTGAACACATAAACAACAACATAAAAATGTTTTCACCCAGACTGTCCCTGTCTCTGTCTCTGTCTCTGTGTGTCTGTCTGTCTGTCAGTCTGTCTCTCTCTCTCTTTCTCTCTCTATCTCACTTTCTTTCTCTGTCTCTCTCTCTCTGTTCTCTCTATCTGTCTTTCTCTCTGTCTTTCTCTCTGTCTCTCTCTCTCTCTCTCTTCTCTCTCTCTACTCTCTCTCTCTCTCTCTCTCTCTCTCTCTCTCTCTCTCTCTCTCCTCTCTCTCTCTCTCTCTCCTCTCTCTCTCGTCTTGCGCTCTCTGTCATTCCGTTTCTTTTGTTATCTCTGTCTTCCTTTCTGTATCTCTGTCTCTGTCTGTTTCTCTGTCTTTCTCTGAGTCAGTCTGTCTGTCTGTATGTCTGCCTGTCTGTCTCTCTGTCTCTCTCTTTCTCTCTCTCTCTCTGACTCTATGTCTCTGTCTCTTTCTCTCTTTTCGCGATCTCTGTCCTTCTAGTTCTATTGTAGTCTCTGTATTCTTTCCTTTGTTTCTCTGTCTCTGCCTCTGTCCATATGTGTCTGTGAAAAAGAAAGAGACAGTCAGACAGACAGACAGACAGACAGATATAGACACACATACATACATGTACACTTTCCCTCTCTT
>CM054145.1:46307806-46310306 GCA_028751875.1 Rapana venosa
TTCATTCTTCTCTTCTTTCTTTCTATAATTTCTCTCTCTCTCTCTCTCTCTCTCTCTCTCTCTCTCTCTCTCTCTCTCTCTCTCTCTCTCTCTCTCTCTCTCTCTTCTTGCTCTACTTCTCTCTCTCTCTCCTCAGACCTCTCTCTTTGTTAGCCTCATTAAAATTGACTATGTTGCCCCGAGTCAGTATGTCTGTCTGCTTCTTTCTTTCTTTCTTCTTTTCTTCATTTTTTTTTTGTTCTTCTTCCTTTCATCTTTCCTTTCTTTCTGGTTTTTTTTTCCCGTTTTTCCTCCTTTGCTTTCTTCCTTTTTTTTTCTTTCCATCCATTTTCATTCCTCCCCCCCCCCCCCGCCCTCCCCACCCCTCCCCCCCCTTCCCCCACCCTCACTTCTATTCCTGAAACTGAAATTTATGTATCCAGTTTCTTGACCTCGACAGAATCCGAACAAAGAACGAAGAAGGAGAGATAGAAAAAAATAACAAATAGGATTCATATTCATAACAGTAATCCTCACTACATGTGTTTGGCTCTCTTTTCAAAGTGATAGCTGATATTTTAGGATGGAATTATTCATAATTTTTAGAGCCAACTAGATTTAGCTTCCAACTCTGCCACCCCGCCCGCCCTTTTCCTGATGAAAAAATAATTATTCAAAAGAGATGTTGATAATTATTTCGGTAGGCTGTACTACTGTCTGTGTGTGTGTGTGTGTGTGTGTGTGTGTGTGTGTGTGTGTGTGTGTGTGTGTGTGTGTGTGTGTGTGTGTGTGTGTGTGTGTGTTGCCTAGTTTTTGGCTTGGATTTTTTTAAGCTGTTTGTTTGACTCTGTCCATTTATTACTTTGTAGTCTGTTCTTTGTTTCTTTCTTTCTTTTCTTTTTTTTTCCTTTCTTTTTCTTCTTTCTTTCTTTCTTTCTTTTTGTTGTCTTTGAGTGTTTAATTTTTCTCTCTCTTTCTTTTCCTTCTTTCTTCCTTTTTTTTTCTCTGTGTCTTTTCTTTGTTTCTTTTTGTTTCTGCCTTTTCTTTCTTTTCTTCTTTCATCCTGTCTTTTAAGCCTTCTCTCTCTCCTCTCTCTCTCTCTCGCTCTTCTCTCTCTCTCTCTCTCTCTCTCTCTCTCTTCTCTCTCTCTCTCTCTCTCTCTCTCTCTCTCTCCCTCTCTATCTCTCTCTGTCATCTCTTATTTTACATAGACCTATGTTTTTTTTCTTTTTTCTGTCTTTTTTCTCTCTGTTGTTTTCCCTTGTTTGAACAGAATCTAGTTCAAGGAATTCGCAGAATCTTTATAAACGTGAAGTGGGACAATCGGCAGTTTTGTCAAATTATATTATTTTCCTGAATTCTTTTTCTCTGTTTTTAATCCGGTCTATATTTTCTACTCTTTAAGTTGGGTGTATTTTCGATTTCTAGGGCGTATAATTCTTAATTTTATTTTATTTTTTGTATCAGTCTTTCTGTCTGTCTGTCTGCCTATCTGTCTGTTGGTTTTGTTTTTCCTCCTCTCTTTTTTGTGTTTGCTTTTTCCTTTTGTTCTTTCTTTCTTTTTATGCGTATTTTTTCCTTCTATCTGTGTGTATGTATGCATGTATGTATGTATGTATGTATGTATGTATGTATGTATGTATGTATGTATGTAGTATGTATGTATGTTATGTATGCATGATGCATGTATGTATGTATGTATGCATGTATGTATGTATGTATGTATGTATGTATGTATGTATGTGTGTGTTTGTATGTGCGTTTGTGTGTGTGTGTTTGTGGTGCATGTGTGTGTGCATGTGTGTGTGTGTGTCTGTTGTCTGTCTGTTGTCTGTGTCTGGGTGTGTGTGTCTGTGTCAATCTGTCTTACTGTCTCTGTGACTCTGTCTGTCTGTCTCTTCTGTGTCTCTCTCTCTCTCATTATTTTCTTGTTGCAAAAAGCATATTGTTTAAATTGTGTTTATACTGTGCTCCTTGCCAAAAAGACTGTATTGTTAATGGCAATAAATTACTTTCAGTCTTCAGTGTGTCCTCTCTGCATAAATGGTGAGCAAAAAAGGTTGCATACGCAAAATCATACCAGTGGTAGTGGTAAACCTCGGAGCTTTAGCCGAGTAACAAATCAAACAAACAAACAAACAAACAAACAAACAAACGAACGAACGAACGAACGAACCCATCCATTCCTTGTCACATAGTTTTTAACCACTGTCCATTTTGGTTTTGGGGGATTTTGTTTTTGGTTTGTTTGGGGTTCTTTTTTCGGGCGGGAGGGGGGGGAAGAGTGTGGCGGAGGGGAGGAGGGGGTCTGTCTATTCTCTACTTTCTTAGTGCCAGACCGAGTGTACAATGACAGAAAGATCTGGTGATATAACAGTCCTTGCCATCCTACCTTAACCTTTGTTTATTCTGTGTTGTTGTTCTTCGCTTTAACGTCTGTCTACGTTAAGTGATATTAAACGTCCCTTTTTTATCTTTTTATTTTATTTATTTATTCTTTTATATCGAGGATAATCGAATA
>CM054145.1:46315306-46327806 GCA_028751875.1 Rapana venosa
GTGTGCGTGCGTGCGTGCGTGTGTGTGTGTGTGTGCGTGCGTGCGTGCGTGCGTGCGTGTGTGTGTGTGTGTGTGTGCGTGTGTATGTGTGTGTGTGTACCAACTACCATGGCGCAGTGGTTAGCGCCTTGGATTTCGGACCTGGAAGGTCGCGGGTTCCAATCCCATATTAAGAGTCAGAGGGATTTTTCGGGCTCCGGCCGGCTCCTACCCAGAGTGAGTGTGCTGTGGGCTCAGTGGGAAGACTGGGACCACACAGTCGAGTTTCATCCACTTTACGGATGCGAGTTTGAGAGTGTTGCGGAAATTACCTGACCAACACTTCAGGAGTCTGTATCTCTCGGGCCCGGTTGACGCCGGGATATATTATGATAGTAAGCGTAGAGTACAACCCTGTCAAGTAGTCTCAAAGCATATGCACTTCCACAGCAGCATCATAACGTCATCCTCATTGTCATTTATCATCATGCAATAAAAAATAAAGTCTCTGATTCGGTGGTCCCAGTTGCTCTGGTCTCATGGTGACCTCAAACTCGATTTCTCTATACACTTCTGTACCTGTGGTGAGTTTGTGTCAAAGCCTTTGGGGCTGGAGGTTCACGGGGGACAGTCGTTGGAAGGACGTTGTTGTGGTTGCCACCTCGGGTGGGCAACTCACTCGGTCTGGCTCCGCGGCTGAGCTAATACTGTCGTTAGTAGGGGGCTTAGTAGGTAGTGTCCTGCGTATGTTAGCTCAGAACAGGCACCACTGAACACCATCAAAGTGACCCAGCAGCAGTGCAGGGTCCCTCTGGCTGGTGGCCCTACGGCAGCCTGATATTGATATGATGGACTCCCTGTGGACTTTCGACTCTGGGAATGAGACATAACTCTGAACTGGTTTAATGGTACATCGGCCTTAGGCCACAATACACCAGGTGAGGGGGGGGGGGGGGGGGGAGGGGGGCAGGGGGCAGGGTGTGAGTGTAATGGAAGCATAGGATAAAGTTGAAGGAGACATAGCGAATCTGGGTATGGCTGTGGCGGGGAGATTGGGATGAGTGGCGTGGGAACAGCAGGACGGGGACGCCACAGAAGATGAGGCAGCAAACTTTTTTTAAAGAGAGGAGAGAGAGAGGAGAGAGAGAGAGAGAGTGTGTGTTGTGTGTGTGTGTGTATCTGCGTATGTGTGTATCTGTGTGTGTATCTTTTGTGTTACTGTGTGTATATGTGTGTATGTGTGTGTGTGTGTGAGAGAGAGAGAGAGAGAGAGAAAAAAGAGAGAAAGGGGATGAAGACAAAGCAGAAAGAAAAGAAAGAAAGAAAGCAAGAAAGAAAGAAAGAAAGAAAGGAAAGAAAAAGCAAGCAAGCAAGCAAGAAAGAAAACCAAAAAACAACGTATAAAGCAATAAGCATAAACAAATACAATGTTAACAGAGACAGAAGGAAGGTGAAAACTAATTTGATAGCTAAGGGACAGGGACGAAGGGGAGGAGGGGGGGGGGGGGGGGAGGAAGGGGGGGAGGAGGGGGGGGGGGGGCACGTTTAATGAAAGAGGAAAGCAGAAACGAAACGGTCACGAACAAACCAAACCAAACCAAACCAAAACAGAACACACACAAAAAACAACCTTACAAGTTGTGTGAGATACAAATTGAGGGGAAACACCCACAGGAAACTTCCTCGACTGATTGAGTAGCGAGCTAATGTAGTCACTGATTTGAACAAGGAAAACAAGATAGAAAATGATGGTGTGTGTGTGTGTGTGTGTGTGTGTGTGTGTGTGTGTGTGTGTGTGTGTGTGTGTGTGTGTGTGTGTGTGTGTGTGTGTGTTGTGTGTGTGTGTGTGTGTGTTTGTGTGTGTGTGTGTGTTGTGTTGTGTTGTGTTGTGTTGTTGTTGTTTGGTGGTGGTGGTGGTGGGCGGTGGTGGTGTTTGCTATTGTGTGTATTAGTGTATGCGCGCGCGCGCGTGTGTGTGTGGTGTGTGTTGTGTGTGTGTGTATGTGTGTGTGTGTGAAGGCGCGCGTCTGTGTGTATATGTGTGTGTGTTTCTGTGGTGTGTGTGTTGTTCTTGTTGGTGGTGGTGGTGTTGGTGTGTATGTGTTGTGTGTGTTAGTGTGTGTATGTGTGTGTCTATGTGTGTGTTGTGTGTCTATGTGTGTGTGTCTATCTGTGTGTTGTGTGTCTATGTGTGTGTGTCTATGTGTGTGTGTTGTGTGTCTATGTGTGTGTGTGGTATGTGTGTGTATGTGTGTCTATGTGTGTCTATGTATGTGTGTGTGTGTGTGTGTCTATGTGTGTATGCGTGTGTGTCTATGTATGTGTTGTGTATCTATGTGTGTGTGTCTATGTGTGTGTGGTGTTGTGTGTGTGTGTGTGTGTGTGTCTATATGTGTGTGTGTGTGTGTGTGTGTGTGTGTGTGTGTGTGTGTGTGTGTGTGTGTGTGTGTTGTGTGTGTGTGTGTGTGTGGTTCAAGGTATTACCGTAATACAAAAGAACGACGGATGCAGAAGTCGAGTACAGACGCACGTTTGAGCAGACTAACTTTGAACGGGATGCCGATACAGTTAAAGTGCGAATAAACAGATAATTATAGGTGACACGTTTAAATGATAAAGTTGTTATTGTTGTTGTTGTCGTCGTCGTCGTCGTCGTCGTTGTTGAATAGCTTTGAACGGGATGCCGATACATTTAAAGTGCGAATAAACAGATAATTATAGGAGACATGTTTAAGTGATAAAGTTGTTATTGTTGTTGTTGTTGTTGTCGTCGTGAATGTCATCGTTGCTGTCGTTGTCGTTGTTGTCGTTGTCGTTGTTGTTGTTGTTGTTTAGACAAAGGTGTGAATTGACAGGTAAAAGTGACACGTTTAAGTGAGGAAGTATACATTGTTGTTGTTGTTGGTCGTGGTGGTGGTGTTATTGTTTATGAAGATGACGATGATGACGATGCTGCTGCTGCTGATAATGATGATGATGTGGTGGTGGTGTGGTGGTGGTGGCGGCGGCGGCGGCGGCGGCGGCGGCGACGATGATGATGATGATGATGATGATGATGATGATGATGATGAGCGTTCCCCAGCTTAACATTCTGACGGTCATCCAGACTTTGCACTCTGTCTCCTTTATCATTCCTGGGGATCGCTGTGAGACTACAACCCCCCTCCCCACCCCACCCCCACCCCCCACCCCCCTCAGCCCCACGCCCTCACCCCTACGCCCGTCTATGTATACCCTGGATACATTTTTGTGTATGATAGCGTTTTGTTTTTCAACGTGTCGCGCTTTATAGGCAGCCAAACTCCAGCTTCAGATTACTTTTTTTTCTCTCCTAAAATAGAATACGTGTTGTTATGCTCCTACCTTGTTTTTTCATACAACATTGCAAAAACAATCTCAACTTGACATTTTCAGAGCATAACAACGTTAGTTTTATAGATAGGCGATGGCGCTTTGCTTCCATCGGTAACTGATATACAGTTGTTGGCGTGAATCAGTAGTGAGGTATATCAGGTAATTGAAAACTCCTGCACCATTAAGTCATCTTGAACAAGAGAGGCCGAAAGATGAGAACATGTCCAAAATAGAAACATCCCTTCAGATTACACATTGTGACGTATGGTCATCATGTATCTTTTATTTCTTTTTTTGTCGAACGCTCAGACAGCTAATACTCTTGTCTGTCATAATAATTATAAGCGAAAAATACGTTGCGTTGCCGTTAAGCGCCTGACAAGTCAGGTCCAGCGCACCGATTTTGGCATGGGAAAGGATAGTGATATTTCAAGTGTTTCTATATATATATATATAATGTCCGGAGAATTGACCAAAAAGGCAGAAAAATAAACAAAAAGGTTATGACAGGAAGATAAGGACCAAGGTAGAAACAAAGAAAAGGACAGAAAAGAGGGAAATCCTAGCACAGAATTTCCAGAAGGTGTGGATGCTATTTATACTGACAGGCCCCCGGCATCCACAGGGGGAAGGATATTATATCCTCCTTTTTTGATAACTGCAAAAAAAAATGTTGCCTATAGTGTTATGCGCTCGTTCATTTGGATTCTTCTTACTCATGATGACTTGCGATTCGAGCTGTTAGGAATTGAAACTGAGAAAGTGACCATACATGTTCATGTCATGTCTGTCTATCTCTCTTGTGTGTGCGTCAGTTGTCTGACAGCAGCTGAAATGAGCAGGGATGGGGGGGGGGGGGGGGGGGGGGTTGGCTTGTGTGATTACGTGTGTGGGCGTGGTGTGTGATTGTGTGTGTACGTGTGTGTGTGATTGTTGTGTGTGTGACATCAGATTTCTTTCTCCAAAAACAAAACGTCACGGTAAGGCAAGGCAAGGTAAAATCCTTTCTTTTCTAGGATAATGGATAAGCAGTCACGTGCTTTCTTTCATCCAGTCCCCGTCCTTGTTTAGGGATTAGAGAGAGAGGGAGGATAGGGAGAGAGAGAGAGAGAGAGAGTGTGTGTGAGAGAGAGAGAGAGATGGATAAAGAGACAGACAGACAATCAGACAGACAGAGAGACAGACAGATAAGAAGAAGGAAGCACACATTTAAGAAAACATAGCAAAAAGAAATAATGAAAACAAAACAAAGCACTCACAAAAAAGCACGTAAAACCGAATTTTTAAAAACCACGTGTAGATCAAGCTCTCAATTTCATTGTCCATATCCATGACTGACTGTGTATCATGTTATCTCTGTCTGTCTCTGTCTCACCTCACCCCCCTCACAGCCCCCCCCCCCCCCAAATCCCTACACACCCACCCATCCACACCCACACCCACACACACACACACACACACACACAACACACACACACACACACACACACACACACACACACACACACACACACACACACACACTTAAACACACTTATTTTCCCCTTGTGTGTGCAAAATCTGTTTGCTTTAATTATTTTGTTCTTATGAAGTGGTATAGGGGTAGTGGTTGGGGAGGAGGGGGGTGGGTGGTGGGTCCTGAGTAATGATTTTACTTCTTGTTTCAGGTTAAAAGTTATACAGGAAAAAAACGTAAAAAACAAAAACAAAGTCAATATCAAAGTATCAGAGCGTGTTCCTCAAAGCATTTCCCTGTCAAGGAAGATTTCAGTTCATCTGTTCAAGGTCGTGCCAAACATTCTGTATCATAATCGCTGTTCGATTCATCCGGGTCCCTTACCTATTACTAGATAATTATTATGACGTGTGTGTGTATGTGTGTGTGTGTGTGTGTAGGGGGGGGGGGGGGGGGTTCTGTGTGTTGTGTGTGTGTGTGTGTGTGTGTGCATTGTGTGTTGGTGTGTGTGTGTGTAAGTGTGTGTGTGTGTTTGTGTGCGTGTGTGTGTGTTGTCTGTGTGTGTGTGTGTGATTTGTGTCAAAGTCAAAGTCAAACTTTTATTTTCAGATGGTACATTGAATAAGCAAGGCATTGCTCTTTTTTTTCATCAAGCCATCTATTGTGTGGGTGTGGGTGTGTATATATATATGTGTGTGTGTGTGTGTGTGTGTGTTGTGTGTGTGTGTGTGTGTGTGTGTGTGTGTGTGGTGTGGTTTGGTGTGTGTGTGTGTGTGGTGTGTGTATGTGTGTGTGTGGTGTGGTGTGTTGTGTGGTGTGGTGTGGTGTGTGTGTGTGTAGGTCTGTGTGGTGTGTGTGTGTGTGTGTGTGTGTGGTGTATGTGTGTGTGTGGTGTGTGTGGTGTGGTGCGGTGGTGAGTGTGTGTGTGTGTGTATGTGTGTATATCTGTGTGTGTGTATTGTCTGTGTGTGTATGACGTACAGTGTTGTCGGCTTTGAAGATATTATGTTACTTCTTAATATGTATGGTATAACAATACATGCTGTGTACTTGTAATTTTAAAATGCCACTCATAATTTCTCTCGTTGAGACATGAATGTATTCTTGTTGTAGTGTTGGATTTTTGGGGGGTCTAGATAATAAATGCGTGTGTGTGTGTGTGTGTGTGTGTGTGTGTGTGTGTGTGTTGTGTGTGTCGTCTGTGCTGTATGTGTGTTTATTTATTATGTAACGTTTTCTTTATCGAGAATAATAGAAGCCACTCTTAGCTTGCCCCCCCCCCCCCCCCCCCCCCCCCCCCCCCCCCCCCCCCACCATCCAAATCCCCGTTTGTATGCAATTTTGTAAATTTTGTCATCTGTTCCCACCGGCACACAAATTGGCCTACTCTTCTAAAAAGTGGAACGGGATTTTAACGTGTGCGCAAGATGTTCTAGAGCGTGTGTTCGCACACGAGACCTCGGTCTCATCCGAAGGACTTTTGGGGAGAGTGGAGTCGCCACTCCTCTGTGTGTGTGTGTGTTTGTGTGTGTGTGTTGTGTGTGTGTGTGTGTGTGTGTGTGTGTGCATTTGACCGTGTCCTCCGAGTAGGTGAAGAAGGTGATTGATCTTCTGGTCCTCACTTGAACTGGAGCGTGTCGCCACGCTTGACTGAACGGTCGAAAATAGTAGTCCTTGGTGGATGGAATGTTTGTCCTTTTTTTTTTTTCCTTCTTCTTCTTTTTTTTTGTGTGTGTGGAGAGGAAAAGTATTTTGGGGAGGGTTTGGTGAGATCGAGAGGAAAGTGGGGTGGGAGAGAGGAGGGGGAGGGGTCAATGTTTGTGTGTAGGGGGGGGGGGGGTGGAGGTGTATGTGTATATGTGTGTGTGGGGGTGTATGGGTGTGTGTGTGGGAGGGGGGGGGTATATGGGTGGGTGTTTGTGTGTGTGTGTTGTGTATGTGTAGTGTGCGTGCATGTTTGTTTGAGTGGGAGTGGTGTGTGTGTTTGTGTGTGTGTGTGTGTGGTGTGGAGGTGCGAGGGTAGGGTGGGGTGGGGTGGGAGGGAGAGGCACAGGTGAGACGGAGAATAAGGAAGATGTGTGGGAGAAAGTTGGAATGGATGGGTGGGGTGGGGTGGGTATGGTGTAGGTATGTATGTGTGTGAGTCTGTCTGTCTGTCTGTACGTCTGTCTTTCTCTCTGTCTGTCTATGTGTCTGTCTATCTGGCTGGCTGTCTTGTTGTCTGTCTGTCTGTCTGGGGGCCTGTCTGTGTCTGCATGTCTGTGCTGTGTGCATATTTGTTTGCCTCTCTGTGTTTGTGTGTGTCTGTCTGTCTGTGCGCACGTACACACGCGCGCAACACACACACACACACACACACACACACACACACACACACACACACACACACACACACACACACACACACACACACACACACACACGTGTGCACTTCTATATATGTATACGCACTTACATATAATTATGTACAGATCCTTTTTTCCTTCGTTTCTTAGCTAAAGCTCTGAGATTTACCAATGGTAAGATTTTTACGTACGCGACTGTTTTTGCTTTCTTTGAAAGTAGTCAAAGGTAAAGGTGTCCCCATAACCTATGTTGTCGTAGGGCGAAGAAGCGAGGCATCAGAGACCTCAACTTCTCCAAAGGGGCAAGCATATTGAGGGCGGCGCCCATCTCCTCTCCCTCGCTGCTTTACCTTCCCTAACCCCCACAAGAAGGCAGGTAGCCATTTACAACTGGGTGAACTGGGGAACTGTACTGAAGCCAAGGCGCGCAAACGGGTCACCCATCTACTAGGTAACCACAGTCGATGCTGCTTAACCTTAGCTTGGGGGGTGGGGTGGTGGTGGGGGGGAAGCGAGTGCTCTGACCACTGAGCTATCCCGTCCCCTATGCAGGTAGGCTAGTCATCGTCACCGATCCCTCAGATCCCGAATCCTTTGAGGCGCCTTCGAAGCTTTGTCAACCACCTTTCTCCAGTCCTCGCGTCTCTCAGCCGCCCTCAGGGTGTCTCTCTCAGCTCCATGTCTGTCCACTCTGGAATGTTGTCCTCCCATCTCTTCCTTTGTCGGCCTCTTCTTCTTCCTCCTCCCCTCACTGTGCCTTGTAGGATTGTTTTAGCAAGACCAGAGGAGCGTGTGACATGACCAAACCACTTCAGTTTTCGTTGTCTGACCAGTGTGTGAAGGTCAGTATAGGGCCCGATTTCATTGCGAATGCGGTCTCTTGACTTCTTCATTCGTGATGTGGTCTTTGTACGAGACGCCTAAGTCTTCGGGAGCGCCTCATTTCTACAGCTCTAATTCTTCTCTCTAAGTCCGCTGTGAGGGTCCATGATTTACATGCATATAAAAGAAGATTGACATGACCAGAGAGCGTATAGGTCTGATTAGTAGGCTAGTACGGGCATTTATGATCAAGTCTGAGTGTTTCTCTCAAGCAGACTGAGATTTAGCGGGCCTGCAGACGGACAACAGACAGACAGACAGACAGACTGGCTCTGCGCGACAAACAAAACCGCGTACTGACGCTGCGATCCATCATTGTCAGGAGCACTGCTTGAAACGAGGGAAAAAAGAAAAAGGAGCAACAAGGATATAAAAAAAAAAATCCGGACAAATCCACACGTTAGCATGCAAGTAAACATGTACGTACGGACGTATGCGTGCTCGCACGCACGCGCACGCATGCACGAACGCACGCATGCACGTGCGCACGTACAGGCATGCTCACGCACTCACGCACGCACGCGTGCACGCACGCACGCGTGCACGCACACAATCGCACACAAATCACACACACATACATTACACATACTTACACACACACACTCAATCACTCACACACACACACACACTCAATCATTCACAGACACAGACACAGACACGACACACACAAAACACACACACCACACACACACACAACACACACACAACACACACACACACACACCACACACACCCAACACACCAACACACACAAGCAACACCACACAACAGCACATACTGAACGAAGAACAGAAATAAACAAAATCCACACCCCCCCCATTTTCCCATCTGTGCAAATACATTTTCTCAAAAGAGAAAACCCAAAACTGACAAAAATCAAACATTTTTTGATTTTCCATTAAAAAAAAAACTTTTTCTTTCCAATTTATAAAACAATCCTCAATAGATTTATCCCTTAAAACCCGTGGGATTCGCAAAGTGCAAACACTAAAAACCCCTTTTTTTAAGTCTTTAAAATAAAACGTGCTCTTAAATTTGGTTCTTTGAAAAAAGATTACCTTACTAAAAAGTGGATTATCCCAATTAAATATTTTTCCCCACAAAAAGGGCCCAAAAGGGTTTTTTAACAAAGGAAATCATAATGTTTTAAAGAAAATGACGGGGAATTTTTTTCCCTTTTCCTTTTAAAAGACAATTTCCCAATTAATCTTTCCAAAAAAATTTTTAAAAAAAAACCAATTTTCCCCCCCCCAAAATCCCAAGAATAGATTTGTTCAAATCTGGGGTTATTTTAAAACCTCAGGCCCTGTGCTTTTGGAACCCCCATTTCCTGACCCCTTTTTTAACAACCCCAAATCAAACAATCTTAAAAAAAGTCATTTTTTTTTTTTTCCACTTAATGCTTCAAAAATAAAAAAATCCAAAATTGATCTTTTTGGAAAACAAATTTAAATAAACCCTTTCCCTTGCATTTTTTACCAATTTCCTCTCTCTCTCTCCTCTCTCTCCCCCTCTCTCTCTCTCTTTTCCCCCTCTCCTTCTCTCTCTCTCTCTCTCTCTCTCTGTAACGACATTATGAGCTTGCTTTGAATTGTAATGTGTGTTGTGTGTGTGTGGGTTGCCCTTGCTTGTTTTGTTTTTTGTTAAAATAAAAACTTTCTGATTTTTTTCCCCCCTTTCCCTTAAAAATGAATTTTTTGGGTTGAATTTTGTTTTTAAAAGCAAATGGAAAAGGTTTTTTAAAATTTCCCCAATGTTCTTTTGGGACAAATTTCATTACTTCTGGGGGACTTTTTTTTATAAATTTTTAAAATAATGTGTATATGGGAAATTGCGCCATGCATGAAAATGTGTGTGTGTGTGTATGTGTTTTTTTTGTTTTGAAAGTTTTGTGTCAGGGGAGTAGTTATGAGCCCCCATTCACAGTGTGGGGCAAAAGAGGGGGGGGAAAAAAAAGAAAGCATTCTGTGTGTTTATTTTTGAAATGCTGAGGGTTAGACTGGTCTTTTTTTCTTGATGTTTTTGTGGCTTGCTGTTTTTGGGACATAAAATTTAATTTTTTATTTCCGGTTTTGCCCGTAAAAATTTTGGGTTTTATGATATTTTAAAAAATTATGACATTGTCTTTTTTCTTTTTTATGTGAGGAAATGTTTTGCGAATGGAAAATGTATCCAGGATGTGTTTTTGTGTGTGTTTTATTATGTGTGTGTGGGGTTTTGTATGTGTGAGAGAGGTGTGTGTGTGTGGGGGTTTTCATGCGTGGCTATAACGACGTAAGTGTGTTTTGTATGGGGTTTTGGTATTTTGGGGGTGTGTGTGTGTGTGGGGCCGGCGCGCGCCCCGCGCGCACGCTAGTTTTTGGGTCTGGCCCTTTTGGGGTTTGTTGTTTTTTTAGGGGGGGGGGGTTTTGGGGAAAGGGGGGAGTGTTTTGTGGGTCTTTTTTCTTGTTTAATTGGTTTTTTTTATTCATTTGATTTTTGATTTTTTTGGGTTTTTTTCACTAATTGAATGGGAGTTTGATTTAAAATTTTTTTTTATTTCTTTGTTATTTGAAATGATCTTGTTTTTAAATTTTAATTGTTTTATAATTATGTGTAAAAATATGTGTATTTTTTGGGACAATGTTTTGGGTTGTTTATTTTTTTGACTTATTTTTTTGGGTTTGGTTTTTTTTTTTCCTTGGCTTGTTGTTGTTTTTGGTTTTGTTGTTTTTTGTCTGTCTTTTTTCTTTTTTTTTATCATCTTTGTTGGTTTGGTTTTTTCCTTTTCCCTTTTTTTTTGTTTGTTTTGGTTTTAAAAATTTTTTTTTGGGGGGGGGGGGTGGGGGATTTTTTTGGTTTTTCTTTTATTTTTTTGCCCCTTTTGGGGGGTTTTGGGGGGGGGGGGCTGTTTTGAAAAAAGGGTTTTTTTCCCCTTGTTTTTTAAATTTTGAGAAATGTATTAAATATTTGGGGGGTTATTATTCAGATGTATCCCCCAAGGGCCGGGGGGCTGGAATTTTTTAAAAAAAAAACACATGTGTGCTTATTCCCCTTTTCCTGAAAAAAAAAGAAAATTTTTCAATTTTCATTGCTGTTTTGGGCTGTCCTTTTCTGGTCCCTTTGTAGGTTTTTAAAATACTTTTATGCATGCATGGAATGCAAAGCCCAAAGGGGGGGGGCTTAAGAGGGTGTGGGGGGGGGGGGGGGGGGGGTGGGGGGGGGGGGGGGGGTTTTTTGGGGGGGGGGTACAAGCTGAGACGCCCATGGGGAGAGAGGGAAAATTTTGGGGGGGGGGGAGGGAAAAAAAGAGAGAAGAGACAGAGACAGAGAGATGGGCAACGAAGGAAAAAAGAGCAAGGGGAGAAGAGAGACAGGGACAGGAAAGAAAAAAAGAGAGATGGGCAAGAAAGAGAACCACACGAGGGCCCCTACACAGAGGTAGAAAAAAAGACAGAAAAGACAGACCCGACAGGAAAGACCGGGGACACAGAGAAGAAAAGAGAGAGAGATACAGAGGGCCCGACAACAGGGAAAGGGCGAGTTTGAGACACAGAGAAAATTTAGACAGACACACAGAGACACATAGACAGACACACAGAGACAGACAGACACACAGAGACAGACAGAGACACAGACAGAGACAGACAGACAGAAAGAGACACACAAAGACACAGAGACAGACAGACAGACAGAGACAGACAGAGACACAGAGATAGACAGAGACAGACAGATACACAAGAGACAGACAGACAGAGACACAGAGACAGACAGAGACAGACACAGAGACAGAAGAGACAGAAACAGAGAGAGAGAGAGAGAGTACAGGAAAGTTTAACCTAATTAATTCAATGTGACACGTTTGGCGGAACGAGCCAGATGTCAATGTCAGCGGAGAGTAACCAGCACACTACCCCCACCATCCCCCCACCCCCTCCCACCACCATCCCCCCACCCCCTCCCACCACCATCCCCCCACCCCCACCCTCACCCCACCCCACCCACCACTACCCCCTCCCACCCACCCACCACCACCACCTCCCACCTCCCACCACCACCACTACTACTACCATCACTACCACTACCACATTACATACACACATACACTTACACTTACTCACACTCTCTCTCACACACACACACGCTTTCACAGGGACTGCTTTCACAGCTAAGTCTTAGCCCTAAGAGCTAGGCGACTTTATTTTTTTTGCTTATAATTATTATTATATCGCTTCGTGGCGCTTCGTATATCCATACCTAACACAATAATAATTATAGATATATATACTGAAGTTAGTTAAAGTAAGTATAGTACAGTATAGGTGGACAATAATAAAACCCGTGTGATTTTTTTTCTTTTGTTTTTGTGAGGAATTTCTCCTTTCGAGGCGAGGAGCAATGTGGTGTGTGTGTAGTAGGGTTTTGTTGTTTGTTTGTTGTGTTGTTGTGTGTGTGGGGGAGGTGTTGTGTGTGTGTTGTGTGTGTGGGGGAGGTGTTGTGTTTGT
>CM054145.1:46337806-46342806 GCA_028751875.1 Rapana venosa
TGTGAGTGTGTGTGGGGGAGCAGGTTGTGTGTGTGTGTGTTTGGTGTGTGTGTGCGCGCGCGTGTTTGTATGTGTGTCAGTGTGTGTGGGGGGGAGAGGGTGTGTGTGTGTGTTATAAGGATGATAAGCTACAGGAGACAGCATGTTGTGTGTTGTATGTGTGTGTGTTGTGTGTGTAGTATACGTGCGCGCGTGTGTGCGTGCGTGCGTGTGTGTTGTGTGTGTGTGTGTGCGTGTGTGTGTGTGTGTGTGTGTGTGTGTGTGTGTGTGTGTGTGTGTGTCGTGTGTGTGTGTGTGTGTGTTGTGGTGGTGTGTGTGTGTGTCGTGCGTGCGTGTGTGCATGCGTGCGTGTGTTTGTGTGTGTGTGTGTGTGTGTGTTGTAAGAACGACGAGCTACAGGAGAGATGGTAACCAGCATGTTGCTTATTGTGTATTGTGTGTTATGTGTTAGTTGTGTGTGTTTGTTGTGTTGCAGGTTGATGGTTTAGCTCCACCTTGGGGACCTCACAATGGGAAACGTGACCCTAGGTCTGTATTCTACAACAGTTTGGTTTTGGCGGTTTTCTTTTGGTTGTTTTTGGTTTTGGTTGGGTTTTTCTTGGGGTTTTGTTGTTGATTTTTGTTGGGGGGGGGGGGGGGTGTTTGTTGTTTGGTTGGGTTTGTTTTGGGGTTTATTTTGGGGGGAGTTTTTTTTTTCTTTTGGTTGGGTTTCTTATTTTGGTTTGGTTTTGGTTGTTGTTGTGGGTTGGGGTTTTTGTTGTTGTTGTGTGTTTTTTGGGGGGGAGGATTGTTTGTTGTTTGGTTGGGTGTTTTTTTTTGGGGGGGTGGGAGGGGGGGGGGGGGTCTTTTCTTGGGGAATTGGTTTTTGTTTCTGTTTTTTATATATTTTATTTTGGCTTTGTCTCTCTTTCTGTGTTTCTCTCTCTCTCTTCTCTCTCTCTCTCTCTCTCTCTCTCTCTCTCTCTCTCTCTCTCTCTCTCTCTCTCTCTCTCTCTCTCTCCTCTCTCTCTCTCTCTCTCTCTTCTCTCTCTCTCTCTCTCTCTCTCTCTCTCTCCTTCTGTTGTCTCAGGCCTGTCTGCCTGTTTATTTCTCTGTTGATGTGTCTGTCTGTCTGTCTGCCTTACTTTCAAAGTGTCATTTATTTATTTTATTTATTCTGTTATATCGAGGATAATGAAATAAGCACGTATGTGCTTTTTTTTACATCCAGTCCCCGTGTGTATACGATTTTGTAAATTGTCATCTGTTCCCACCGGCACACAATGGCTTACTTTTAGGAAAAGTGGAACAGGATTGTAACGTGTGCGCAAGATGTTCTGCATGCGTTCGCACACGGGGCCTCGGTTTATAGTCTCATCCGAAGGACTTTTAGGGAGAGTGGAGTCTGCTCTGATGTTAACTCCAGGGGAAAATATCCCCTCGAGCGGGAATCGAACCCGGGTTGTCAGATTGCGAGCGCAATGTTCTAACCACTAGGCTATCTCATTCTGCCTGAGTGTCTTTGTGTTTGTCTCTCTGTCTTCGTGTTGCCTCTCCTGTTTGTCTGTCTGTCTCTCTCTCTCTCTGTCTGTCTCTCTCTCCCATTCTCTCCTCCCTCTAACCCCCCTCTCTCTCTTTCTCTCTCTATTTCTCTCTCTCTCTCTCCTCTCTCTCTCTCTCTTTCTCTCTCTCTCTCTCTCTCTCTCTCTCTCCTCTCTCTCTCTCTCTCTCTCTCTTTCTCTCCCTCCTTTCTCTCTTCGCTCTCTCCCTCCCTCACCCACTCCCTCACCACACTCCCTCACCACCCTCCCTCCCTCTCCCTCCCTCCCTCCCCCCTCCTTCTCCCTCTCTCCCCTCTCCTGTCCTCCTCTCGCTCTGCCTTCAGATCCACCTGCACATGTATACATGCATGAATTCCCAGAGGCCAAAAAGAAGAAACACCATCATTCTGTGGCTCCGTTCATATCGATTAATACCTGAGATAATCCGAACCTGACAGGTGCTATGTATTATATGTATCATAGAGGGGCCCGTCTGTGTCACACCTTTGTAGCCTATAACTCATTCCAGATCCAGACAGGCAGAAGTATCACAATGCCTTGCTTTGCTCTTCCTCTCTGTCGCTCTGTCTCTGTCTCTCTCTCTCTGTCTCTCTTCGTCTCTGTCTCTGTGTCTGTTTCTCTCTCTCTCTCTCTCTCTCTCTCTCTCTCTCTCTCTCTTCTCTCTCTCTCTCTCTGTCTCTCTCTCTCTGTGTCTCTGTGTCTGTGTCTGTCTGTCTCTGTCTCTGTGTCTGTTTCTCTCTCTCTCTCTCTCTCTCACTCTCTCTCTCTCTCTCTCTATCTATCTATCTATCTATCTATCTGTTTATCTGTCTGTCTCTCTCTCTTTGTCTCTCTCTCTCTCTCACTCTCCCTTTCTCTTTGTCTCTCTCTCTCTGTCCCTCTCTCTCTGTGTCCCTCCCTCCCCTCTAACCCCTCTCTCTCCTGTCTCTTTGTCTGTCTCTCTGTTTCTCTGTCTCTCCCGTCTCTTTCTCTCTTCGTCTCTCTCTCTCTCTCTCTCTCTCTCTCTCTCTCTCTCTCTCTCTCTCTCTCTCTCTCTCTCGCTCTCTCGCTCTCTCGCTCTCTCTCGTTCTCTTCGTCTCTCTCTCTCTGTCTCTCCCCGTCTCTGTCTGTCTGTCTGTCTGTCTGTCTGTCTGTCTGTCTGTCTGTCTGTCTCTCTCTCTCTCTCTCTCTCTCTCTCTTTCCCCTCTCTCTATCTCTCTTTCTTTCTCTCTCTTTCTCTCTCTTTGCTCTCTCTCTCTCAGCCAATCTGCCTCTTTATCTTGTCTATTGGTGTTTTCTGTCTATCTGACTGTCGTAGTGTCAGTCCCGCCTGACTGCCTGTCTTTGTGTATGTTTGTCTGTCTCTCTGTCTGTCTCTGTTTTTCTCTCTCTCTTTTCCTCCCTCCCTCTCCCTCCCCCCCCCCCCCCCTCTCTCTCTCTCTCTCTCTCCTCCTCTCTTTTTTTCCCTCCTCGCTTTTCCTTCCCTGTCTTCTGCCCTTCTCTCTCTCTCTCCCTCTCTTTTTCCTCCCCTCTCCTCTTTTCTCTCGCTCCCCTTTCTCTCCTTTCTCCTCCCCTCTCTCTCTCTCTCTCTCTCTCTGCCCTTTGCGTTTGGGGTATATAATTATATTTTTCTGTTTCTAGTAAAGCCATCTAACAAAGTTCCCAAACAGAGTTTAAAAATTCCCCCGTATAAGTGTAAAAGGTATATTTTGAGGGAGGTTGGGTTAAAATGTTTTTTGGGAGGGGGAAAATGAGATGGGGTGGGTTTAGGGGCCTTAAATGAAAAAATAATACACGCCCCATGTAGTAGGGGAATTTTTTTTCAATAGGCCCGGGTAAAGGAATTATGTTTTTCCCTTTTAAAAAATTTAGATTTTTTTTATTTCGAGGATAAAGAATAAGCACTGGGGGTTGCTTTAAAAAAAAAAAACCCATCCCATTTTTGTTAAACTTTGTCATCTTTTTCCCACCGAAACACAATGCCCTACTCTTTTCCCTTAGGGGGAAAAAGGTTTTGGATCTTCAGCTTAACGTCTTTTCACTTTTAGTGAAAATTTTTTTGGTATGCGCAAGATTTTTCCCCTTTACTTTTCGAAACCCCGGGAAAACTTTTTTTTTCGTCCCATCCACGGACTTTTGGGGGAAGTGGAGTCGGAAACTGAGATATTAACCCCAAAGGGGGGAAAAAACCAAAAAATAAAAAACAAAACCCTAAACCCGGGAGGAACCCAGCACTTTTGGGGAACCCGGGCCCATCAGATCGCAACACAAACCCCACTAACCACCAAGCTACCCTTTCCCCCCCACCCCCCAACCCCCCCACCCCCCCCCCCAAAGTAAAAAAAAAAATTATGTGCCGGAAACCCCTAATCATTTATAATCAATCAAAAATTATGGATGAGGGGGGGAAATTCTTTAGCCTCCGGGTTAGTGTTGAACTCCCTCACTCCCCCTTCCCACATGATTTAAAAACACTGGTGTTTGTTTTTTTTTTGTTTAAAAAAGGGAAAGGGGGCAGGAGGGTTTAAGACTTTTTTGGCCTGCCAACAAGTAAACCGTGGGGCCGGGGGTTCGATTCCCAGCCTCCCCCTTTTTTTCCATCCCAGTTTGAAAAAAAAAATTCGAACTAATGTCAAAGTCCTTCGGAAAACGATAAACCGAGGCCCCGGGGTGCGAACGCATGCAGAAAAATTTTGCGCACAGGGTTTAAACCCCTTTTCCCGGGCTTTTCGAAGGAGAAACCCATTTGTCCCGGGGGGGAACAGATAAACAAAATTTACAAAACCCGAAATACACAGGGGGACTGGGGGGTGAAAAAAGAAACATGATGCTTATTTTTTTAACCTCGATTTTTTAAAAAAATCTGACCCTTTGTTTTGGGTTTTGTTTTTAAAACAAGTTTCAGCGCTAAAAATAAATTCCATACATTTAGTAGTAGTAGAGGTAGAAAGTATTTAGAGTAGTAGTAGTAGTAGTAAAACACACACAGGTTTGGCGTGTGCCCTTTTGGGAAAGGGTCATTTTTCGAAAAACACGAAAACACCGCTCTCTGTCGGGACTCCCCACCCGTCGAGGCTTTCGAAAACTATTCCCCCTTTCTCAACTCCTAATGGTTTTAGAGCGTTCAGCTCGCGGTTTGAGGGCTCGGGGGTTTGACCCCAGGCTCGACCAGCCCCCCAACCACCCTTTCGGGGGATTTTTGTTTTTTTTCTTCTTTTTTTTTCCCCCGGGAGTTCACGTCAGTACGGGACTTTTACTCCTCCCCCTTTCCCCCCCCAAATTCCCTTTCTGGGGAGACATAAACCAATTTTCCCGTGGGGGAACCCCACGCAGAACATTTGGGCTGCACACGTTAAAACCATTTTCTGTTTTTCGGAAGAGTGGGCCCCTTTTCAAAAAAAATTCTTTTATACCCGGGGATAAGGGGAAAACACTTATTGTTTTTACATTCAGTTTCCCGTGTGGGATGGGTTTTGTAAA
>CM054145.1:46347806-46350306 GCA_028751875.1 Rapana venosa
TGCTTCTGTTGCTGCTACAACATCTACTATACTGCTGCTGCTACTGCTTCTGCTGCTGCTACAATATCTACTATACTGCTGCTGCTGCTACTGCTTCTGCTGCTGCTACAACATCTACTATACTGCTGCTGCTGCTACTGCTTCTGCTGCTGCTACAACATCTACTATACTACTGCTGCTGCATCATAGAGATAGAGACAGGCAAACAAGACAGTTCTAAAAAGACAGTTATGTGCAGAGAGAGAGAGAGAGAGAGAGAGAGAGTGGAGAGAGAGAGAGAGAGAGAGAATACCAACTGTCTCATAATGAACCTGAAAAAGGTAAGACGGTAAACAGACTTGGCTTCGATGGATATCAAAGCGGCAAATAAAGCTTGAAATTAATGATACCAAAAACTCCGGTGAGACTACAATCCACAAGTAAAAACCAACCAACCAACCAACCAAACTAAACAACAACCATCTTCCCCTTTTCTCTATTACCACACACACACACACACACGACACACACACACACACACACGCACACACACACACACACACACACACACACACACACACACACACACACACACACACACACACACACACACACACCACACACACAGAAAAGAAAAAGAAGCAAACAACAACAGTGCTGAAATAGCCATTCCATCGATAGGCTAGAAGACGGCATCAACAAACCAATTATTTAAACCCCATCTTTCACGACCTATTCAAAAACAAGACAGGCCACAGCGGGGACACTGAGCGCTACCAAGTACCAAGTTTGGTGGAGGTATCGGCTGAAAGAGAGAGAGAGATAGAGAGAGAGAGAGAGGTGGGGGAGAGAGAGAGACGGAGAGAGAGAGAGGGGGGAGGGAGAGAGAGAAAAGA
The DNA here is from genome assembly GCA_028751875.1 of Rapana venosa. Lineage (NCBI taxonomy): Eukaryota > Metazoa > Mollusca > Gastropoda > Neogastropoda > Muricidae > Rapana > Rapana venosa. Next base: position 46,348,682 of record CM054145.1, read on the forward strand.
TATATAGAGAGAAGAAGGAGAGAGAGAGAGATGAGAGAGAGAGAGAGAGAGAGAGAGTGAGGAGAGAGAAGGAAAGAGAGAGAAGGAGAGAGAGAGAGAGAGAGTGAGAGAGAGAGAGAGAGAGTGAGAGAGAGAGAAGGAAAGAGAGAGAAGGGGAGAGAGAGGAGAGAAGGAGAGAGAGAGAGAGAGAGAAAGAGAGAGAGAGGGAGAGAGAGAGGGGGGAGAGATAGAGAAGGAGAGAGAGAGAGAGAAGGAGAGAGAGAGAGAGGGAAAAGGAGAGAGGGGGAGGGAGAGAGAGAGGGAAAGAGAGAGAGAGGGAGAGAGAGAGAGGGAGAGAGAGAGGAACATGAAATGTACCCGGCCATTTGCCATGACATGAGCTAGAGAAAGAAAAAGAGAGAAAGAAAAATGGCAAAATACCGTCAAAAGGGTAATCCAGTGGTGGATTTTCTACCCCGGGTAACAGAAAGAAAGTTCACATCATTCCTTGTTCAGTTCATTGCCATTCACACAGACACACACACACACGAACACACACACGCACATACACACACACGAACGCATGCACGCACGCGCGCACGCATGCACGCACTCACACTAACACACACATACAGCGCGCGCACACGCACAACACACACACAAACACACACACACACACACAAACCTCTCTCTATCTCTCACACACACACTCACTCACACACACACACATATACGCGCAAACACTCACACGCACGCACACACACACACACACATCACACACCTGACTGACCACCACCACAACAACGGTCAAGAAAACGTTGGACAAGTTTTAAATAACCAGAAAGCGCTTCATTGATTCCACACACCCCCACCACCACCACCACCACCACCACACCTCACCACCACACACACACACACACACACACAAACACACATACACCATCACCACCACCTCACCACACACACACACACCACCACCACCACCCCACCTCACCACACACACACACACACACACAAACACACATACACCATCACCACCACCACACCACACCACACACACACATACATCACCACCACCACACCACACCACACACACACATACACCACCATCACCACACCATACACACACATACACCCCCACCACCACACCACACACACACACACATACACCATCACCACCACCCAACCACACCACACCACACACATACACCACCACCACCACCACACACACTAACACACACACACACACACACACACACACACACACACACACACACACACACACACACACACGTTTTAATGTCACATTGACCTTAGATCGTCTCTAAACAGCCCCATAATGAATGGAAGTATGTTAAAGAAGGGTGGGTTCTGACCGTTCTGTCCCTTGTCCATTTTTTTTTTTTTTTGGGGGGGGGGGGGGGGGAGAGGGGGGGGGATTAGGGGGGGGGGGGAGGTCGGTTCGTAGCTTAGAATTTCTCAGATCCATAAAAAAAAACTTCAAAACCTTTCTTAGTGGAGGACTGAATGCCTCGGATCTACCCGAGCTGAAAAGGTTTGTCACCCGTGTATATTTATTTATAAGGAAGGGTTGGAGGTAGGGGACCACCCCGGGTGATTCTAATGTTATGTCATACTCGGTGGTG
>CM054145.1:46357806-46370306 GCA_028751875.1 Rapana venosa
GTATGTGTCCTGTGTACCCAGGCCTGCTTTTCGAAGAGATCACCATCCCAGAGGATGACGGCAAAATAGAGACAGTGTCCCTCTCTTCCAACGGTAAGTTGTCCACCAGCTTACTTTACTTTACTTATTACTTTTTCGTTCCGCTTGTACTCTGTGGCGTCGCGGGGAGATATAACTGTCTGTCTGCTGCAAGGCGGGTAGCTTGGAGGAGGGACAATTCATGGACTTTCAGTGTTTCTGCTACGGAATCACTCCAGCGTCGCCTGGGTCTACCTCTGGCCCTCGTGCCAGAGTACCTCAAGTTGTAAGCACGCAAGGCTGCCTGGTTTGGCGGCATCCGTGTGAGGTGCCCGAACCACTTGGTTCGTTGTTGTTCAATATGGTGTAGGACGGGTGTGGCTCCTACCATGTCTCTGATCACATCGTTTCTTATTTTGTCTCTCCTGGTCTTGTTGACGGCTTTCCTCAAGCACTTCATCTCACACGTTTACCAGTTTCTGCTTTTGTCAGGGGCCATGTCTGGCACTGGTAAGCGAGAGTTGGCAGGAAGAGTTAGCTTTGCCTTGGTGCTCATTTTCCACCAGCAACCCATAATATTTGGGGACGGGATAGCTCAGTGGTCAGAGCTAGCACTCTCTTTCCCCCAGCCAAGGTTAAGCAGCGTCGAGCAAGGTTACCACTTGGATGGGTAGCCGTTTACGCACTTTGTCTTCAGTACAGTCCCCCAGTTTACCTAGCTGTAAATGGGTACCTGCCCTCTTTAGGGCCAGGGAAGCTAAAGCAGCGAGGGAGAGGAGGAGATGGGCGCGCTCTCAATATGCTGGCTCCTTGAGAAGCTGAGGGCTCTGACGCCTCAATCTCCCCTACGACCACATAGGTTATGGGGACTCCTTTATCTTTTTAATCCATAGTCATCTCTTGCTGTTTTCCTTTAGGTTCCTCTGCAAGAGCTTAGAGGTTTACCAAGAGTGAGATTCTGCGTATGCGACCATTTCTTTCTCATTTTTGCTGCTTGATCTTCTGTGACGTTCCTGCCTTGCTGACCCCACGCCGCTTTACCTCAATCTTCTTGGAAGTCCACGGTGAGCCCATCAATGTCAGGCCTCCGGGAAGCCACCAGCCAGAGGAGGCCCTGCGCTGCTGCTGGGTCACTTTGGTGGTATTTCTGAGGTGCCGGTTCTGTGATAATAACATACGCAAGACGCCATGCGACCGTTTTAGTTTATCACTGAAGTAGCCGCATTCCGACTTCCGGGATGATGTCTAAGCGTGGCACCAGTGTGTAAAAGGTAAAGGTAAAGGTTGCCCCATACCTATATTAAGGTCGTAGGGGAGCGAGGCGTCAGAGACCTCACTTCTCTAGGGCCATCATATTGAGGGCGGCGCCCATCTCCTCTCCCTCGCTGCTTTACCTTCCCTGACCCTAAAGAGGGCAGGTACCCATTTACAGCTGGGTGAACTGGGGGAACTGTACTGAAGCCAAGGCGCGCAAACGGTCACCCATCCAAGTGGTAACCACGCTCGACGCTGCTTAACTTGGCTTGGGGAAAGCGAGTGCTCCGACCACTGAGCTATCCCGTCCCCATACAAGTGTGTACTTTTATATAAATAATTCATCTGTTCTTACCGGTATCCGTGCCCTACTCTTCTAAAAGGTAGAATAAGTTTTAACGCGTGTGCAAGGTGTTCTGCTGTGCGTTCGCACACTGGACATCGGTTTATTGTCTCATGTGTGTGTGAGGGGTGGGGTGGGGGTGGCGTGTGTGTGTGAATTGTGTGTTTGTGCGTGTGCTTGTGTGTGTGCTTGTGTATGTGTGTGTGTGTGTGGTTGTGTGATTGTGTGTGATTTGTGTGCTTGTGTATATGTGTGTGCGTGTGTTGTGTGTGTGCGTGTGTCTTTGATGTGTGTGTGTGTCTGTGTGATGTGTGTGATTTTTTTGTGTTTTTTGTGTGGTGTGTGTGATTAAGAGATTGTGTAGATTGTGTGTGTGCTTGTGGTGTGGCTTGTGTGTGATTGTGTGTGTGTCTTTGTCTGTGTCTGTGTTTTGTGTCTGTGTGAAGGTTTTTCCTTACCGTAAATGTCTGTTTTACGGGGCAGTTAGCATTCTTACATATTGTTTAGGCTGGGGAAAGAACACGGGGTTAACTGTATGCGTGCCTTCTCTTTTTCTTCTCTCTCTCTTCTCTCTCTCTCTCTCCCCTCTCTCCCCTCTCTCTCCTCTTCTCTCTTTTCTTCCTCTCTTCTCTCTTTCTCTCTCTCTCTCTCTCTCTCTCTCTTCTCTTTCTCTCTCTCTCTCTCTCTCTCTCTCTCTCTTTCCCCTCTCTCTCTCTCTCTCTCTCTCTCTCTCTCTCTTTCTGTCCGTAAAGCATTTTTATTTATTTTGTTCTTTTTTTCCCAAAGATAATGGAATTAGCATTGTGCGCTTTTTTTTTTACATTAGTCCTCATGTGTATGCATTTTTTGCATATTTTGTCATCCGTTCTCACCGGCACACGTATCTGTCGGGTTATATCTGTCTCTGTCTGTCTGTCTCCCCTCTCTCGTTCTCTCTGTCTCTGTCTCTTTTCTCTGTCTCTCTCTCTCTCTCTCTCTCTCTCTCTCTCTCTCTTCTTCTCTTCTCTCTCTTCTCTTTCTTCTCTTCTTTTCCCTTCTTTTCTCACACGCATACACTCACTCACACACACACACACACAGTGCGCGCGTGCGCAGGAAGTGACAGGAAAGGGGGGAGGACAGACAAAGAAACACAGTAAAATCCTCAGTGAAGAAACAGAGAAGACAAGCACACAGAGACAGCAGTAACACAGACACACGGAGAGAGAGAGAGAGAGAGAGGGGAAAGAGAGAGAGAGACAGACAGACAGAAGACAGGGGGAGACAGACAATCATACAGACAGACAATCATACAGACAGAGATTCAGACTGAAGACGAGACAGACAGACAGATTGACAGATAGAAACAAACAGAAACAGAAACAAACAGAAACAGACAGACAGACAATTTACAGACAGACATTCAGACTGACAAAACAAACAAAAAACACCCAAAAAAAAAAACCACCGAACAGACACAAAGAACAAGAAAGACAGACATAAAGAACAGACAGACAGAGCACAACAACTAGGTCTGTGGTTTCTCTTGGCTGAAAATGACATCATGTCAGTGTGACGAAACAGCAGTGGAAACTGACACATCACAAGAGTCTCTGTGACGTGTAGGGCTGGCCGGTTGACCCACCCCTGGAGCTGAAATTCATATTATAATAACCCAGGCCATCTCTCGTCGATCCGGTCATCTTCTTTTTTTTCTTTTCTTCTTCTTTAAAAAAAAAAAATTTGGGGGGGTAGGATATTTCTCACTATAGTCATTCATTCACAGCTTACACACAATCATGCACGCACAGACATACATGAGTGTGGGCGCGCGCGCACACACACACACACACACACACACACAAGTCATGTGCGCGCGTGTGCACACACACACACGAGCATGCGCACGCGCGCGTGTACATGCACATACATACATACATACACACAAACACGTGCGCGCGCACAAAATTACACACACACATGCTCATGCACTCACGTAAAGACACGCATACGCGCGCATGCGCAAGGACGTGTGTGTGTGTGAGTGTGAGTGTGAGTGTGCAGTAATGTTCTCAGCTTATTATGTACTAAGGGGCCATAGAAAGAAAGAAAGAAAGAGACAGACAGACAGACAGACAGACAGACAAGACAGACAGACAGACAAGACAGAAACACAGACATCAGACAAACAGAAACACAGACAGACAGACGAGACAGAAGAAACACAGATAGACAGACAGACAAGAAAAACAAACACGAACAGAAAGACAGTCAAAAAACAGAAACACGAACAGACAGACAGACATACAGACAGATAGGTTGAGAATGTCATACCACCCGTGCTACGTGTATTCAGACAAGAATAGCACTGTATTTCTAAAAAAGGCAAACCCGTGTCACGTCATGAATATTCATGAGGTGCACAATATGCAGGAAATGAGGAACTTTAGACGACATTCTTTCATATATACTTTTTTTTTTTTTTTTTGGGGGGGGGGGTTGGTTTTGTTATGTTCTTATGGAATGTGTTCTTCACGTAACGTCAGATAATTTTTTATTTTTATTTTATGTTCTTCTATTTAAAAAAATCTTTAAGTAGTATATGGAATAATTTTCGAGGGTGTTTTTGTTTTATTTTTGTTTAGTTTTAAAGGGGAAGGGTGCTTAGAAAGGTTATAAATAGTATTAGACAGTTGTGACTTTTACCTTATTTTTGGTGGGGGGGGGGGGGGGGGGGGAAGAGGGGAGCGAGGGGGGGGTGGAGGGGGGGGGGGGTGGGTCGTAGGTGGTATGGTGCAACGGAATAACAGCGGGGTTAAAGCACTTAGATACATGAAAGAATGTGCCCAGAATGTCATGCAAGAGACTTGAAAGATGGGCTGGGGATTTTATTGGGGTTATAATCTGAAAGGTTTTAGTTTTGATAAAGGTACATAAAAACAATATATCCGTGTATGTTCACTAAAACAATAGGTATGTAGGTAGGTAGGTAGGTAGGTAGATAGATAGATGGATGGATGGATGGATGGATGGATAGATAGATAGATAGATAGATAGATAGATAGATAGATAGATAGATAGATAGATAGATAGATAGATAGATAGATAGATAGATAGATAGATGGACAGATACGTAGATAATCAAGATACACACGTGTGTGTGTGTGTGTGTGTGTGTGTGTGTGTGTGTGTTTGTGTGTGTATGTATGACATATTGCAGTGTAATACACCATTACTCAAATAATTATCTGTCGAAATGTATCGCTTAATTGACGACACAATTTTTCTATCCATTTTTCATGTTTTTCATATCACTTTGAAGTAATAGACTTCTCTCTCTCTCTCTCTCTCTCTCTCTCTCTCTCTCTCTCTCTCTCTCTCTCTCTCTCTCTCTCTCTCTCTCTCTCTCTCTCTCTCTCTCTCTCAATCTCTCTCTCTCTCTCAAATGTACTTTTTGGTGTAGTTGCTTGTTTTTGATCACTTCTTACACCAAATAGTTATATTATCCTCCTAAATTTTCTGTTGTCCAAATTTCAATGACTATTAAGAGAACTATGTAAGCAGTAATTTTCCTTCTATTTCTAACTCTTCTTGTTCAAATATCGATGAATATTGAACGAAATTTGTAAGCAAAAGTGTTTTTCCTAACATTAAAAACTTATCATTTTTACTGTCCAAATTTCGATTATTGATATTCCTTCAGCGAAGTATGTTAACAGAAATATTCTGGATGAACCACAAGATCCTTCTTCATCGTCGTAAAACGCTCAGGCAGCAACTATTGTCTGTCGTGTGAGCGAAGATGCGTTTCGCTGCCGTAAAGCGCCTGACAAGTCAGGCCCAGCACTCTGACATGGGCGCGGAGCCAAAGGTTTTTTTACATTAATGATGGGCCATAAGCAGACGATGACCTGAAATATAAGATGCTGTGTTTGTATAAACACAGACTTTCACCTGCTTGTGCAGACGAGTAGAATGTTGGTTTCAAAGTGGGGGACTATCAGGTGTTGACGGTGAGATATTCCATTACGCGACAAAGTGTCTTGATAAAGTTTGCTCGTTTCATGCGAACGTGAGGAGCTGCATGTCGAAATGACTAGTGGAGAAATCTAGCCCGCAAGCAGCGTCTGTGTGTGTATGTGTGAGTGTGGTGTGTGTGTGTGTTTGTGTGTGTGTGTACTGTGTTGTGTGTGTATTGTGTGTGTGTGTGTGTGTGTGTGTGTTTGGGTGTATGTGTGTGTGTTTGTGTTTTGTGTTTGTGTGTATGTGTGTGGTGTGTTGTTGTGCGCGCGCGTGTGTGTGTTGTGTTTCGTTTCCTTCTTTTTGTTTCATTCCCATTGCATACTCACCATATGTATGTCCACACACACATAACTTATAGTAATGATTTCGTTAGAAAGGCACACATTCGTATTTTCACACACACACACACCACACACACACACACACACACCACACACACAACACACACACCACATACACACAACACACACACACATACACACACAAACACACACAACAAACACACACACCTACACACCAAAACACACACATCTACACACACACACACACACCACAACACACACAACACACACACAACACACACACACACACACATACACACAAACACACACACACACACACACAAAACACACAACACAATTAAGACAACACACACACACACACACACACACACACACACACACACACACACACACACACACACACACACACACACACACACAACACACACACACACACACACACACACACACACACACACACACACACACACACAAACAACACACACACACACACACACACACACACACACACACACACACACTCTTTACCCCCACAACTAACAGAATTATTCATATTGTCACCATTCTAACTCCCACCCTTTCTTTTCACAGAGGACAACACCGACAAAGACCGAAGCCCCAACCCCGCAGATAAGTCCTCCCCCTCCTCCCCAACTACAACTTCTTCCTCTTCTCTCCGAAAACCTCCACGACGAGCAAGAAAGACAAGAAGAAAGAAAGCTCCCAAAAGGCGAAAACCTCCAAGAAAAAGAAGGACAAAGAGAGCAAAAGCAAGCCGGAGAAACACAGGAAAGGATCGAAGGATAAGCTGAAAGATATCGACGTGGCAGGAGAGATGCCCGAGGAAACGAAAGCTGCGGTAGAAGAAGGCATCTCCGCTGTTGCTGTCGGCGTTGAAGAAAGCCTGCCGACACTGTCCAGTAAAGAGGAGGCGGTTGAAAGAGAAGGGATGGTGGCAGCTAGGGCTAAGGCTACAGCGGAAAAGACGCTGCCTGCTGGTCCTGGGATTGAGAGCCAACTGGTCCAAGAAGTGATGACCGTTGAAGCCTCCGAACCCAACGAGAAAATCCCAGACAGCAGCTCGGGTCATGCTGACATGAACGGTAAAACGGAGGATAGCTCGCTTTTGACGAAAGCTTCAGACGTTGCTTCGAATCTGATTTCGTCTTCAGACGTTGCTTCGAATCTGATTTCGTCTTCAGACGTTGCTTCGAATCTGATTTCGTCTTCAGACGTTGCTTCTCATCTCCTTGAATCTTCAAAGGTTGAGGTGAAAGAAACTCAACGGGGGGAGAACGAGGTGCTGCTCAAACAGCAAGTTAACGTTGAAGTCAAACCAGAAACTGAGCAAGTGGAAAGTCCTGACCTCCAGCAAGAGATCAACATAGAAAGCGCAATACAAAAAGATGGCGAAACAGCAGAGGAAGACAAAACAGTCAGAATCGAAGTCGCCGAGAAAAGCACAGAAAAAGAAGACGAAACAGAAAATACATCAGAAGAAGCCAAATCAGACGATACTGGATTATTCCAAACACTCAGTCTTGTGAAAGAAAAGGGCGAGCAGATCATCAACAGCGGAAACATAATCCCTGAAGAAGGAGTAGGAATGGTGCTGCAACCTTCTGTCCCGGCTAGGGCCGACAGTGAGATCACGGCAGAAAAGGAACAAACTCCGGAGACTGAACAACCGCGGCCAGGTGCTGAGTTCTCAGGAGCAGTTCTTTACCTGGAGGCTGAAGCAGAGCAACAGAACAAGTCACCGGTGATGCCAGTTGCCCTGACAACCATTGCCGCTGCTGTGGTGAAAGGAAACAAACCTGAACTGGAAGCCGTACTTTCAGGAGGTGAGGCGACAACAGATCCTGAAGTTGACATCGGCATTGCAGATCAGCTACCCCCGGACACCATGCAGACAGGCGTGACTCATGTTGTCCCAGTTATCATGGGCAGCACAGAGGTCACAGAAACAACGAAAGAGGCCGTCAATGGAAATGAGGCCACTGTCGAAGCCTCTAAAGTGGAACTAGAAGTTGAGAAAACTGCTGGATCTTTGAGCATCCACGGTAAGGAGGAGGAGGTTCCGGGGGGCAAAGGGGAGGAACGAGTGGTGGGCGTTGTTGAAGAGGTGATTGAAGAAACCATGAGTCTCCAGGTGCAGGCCCGGGTCCACGCTGAGCCCTCACAGCCTGTGGCAGAGGTGCTACAGAGCAGGGTCAGACCGCGGCACAGGGACTGCTTGTGGCAGAAACCACTGCCCTGGAAAACAAAGCACGTGACGAAACGAACAAACCCCAAGCCTTAGAGAACACGCCAGATACACAACCAAACAACGAACCGGCTGCTGAAGGTATGGATCCTCCCTCACCTACCCTAGAAGGAGTTACCCAGCACACGGGAGAAAACTCGCCACCTCTGTCCCCATCCCAGATCAAGGCGTTCGAGAAAGAGCGCAAAGCTTCCAAGAAGAAAGAAGAAAAAGAAAAGGCCAAGAAAGAAAAGGAAGAAAAGAAACGACTCAAAGAGCTGAAAAAGCAAGAAGCCAAAGAAAAGAAGCAAAAAGACAAGGAGGACAGGGAGCGGAAGCTGCGGGATGTCAGAGAGAAAGGAGAGCCCCCGAGTGCAGAGAGCACAGGTGGGAAGAGAGAGGAACTGCCGCAGGTACCACAGAGCTCTGCAGACAGCGGCATCACAGGGTTCGTGCCCTTCAGACCGCCCATAGTTGAAACGAAGAGAGAGGAGCACGTGACGCCCTCTTCAATAACCTTGACTGCAGACTGTGCTCCCGTCAGCCCTGTCAGCGTGGAAACAAAACAAGAAGAAATTACAACTGATCCTAAAGCGCAAGGCATCGAAGTAAAAACAGAAGTTGTTACAACCGAAACAACACAGTTATCTGCTACTCGGGTAAGCAGTGGCAACACAGAAATCAGCGTAGAGACAAAGTCAGTGGAAGTCGTCGACATCAAGTCGCTTCCTACAGACAATCCAGTCACGGAAACTGCGAGCCCTTCTCTCCTGAACCCGTTTCCCGCCGGTCAACAACGTCATCCACCAGCTCCTCTTCAGACTGCAGCTCTTCTTGCCCCGCTACTCCAGCCACCCCGGACAGCCCGTTCAGTGATCCCCAGAGTCCTGATGCCTCCCAGTCCCAGGACTCCGCCCCAATCAGCCCTTCTCTTCAGACCCCGGTGAAGCGGCTCGTTCAGGAGCCCTCAAGAAGATCGTGCTGGGGCCCCGCTTGCGCACAGCGATTTTGAGGAAGAGCAGCAGTGGAGCGGAGAGCGAGGAGAAGCGGGTGAGCCTCACCCAGCCCCGCTTCGTGCAGGCCTCCCAGCTGACACCCCCACCCCGCAAACAGCGACCACGTCGGCCCCTGGAGCAAGTGTGGAGCCCGCTAGGAGATTACGCCAGCAATCGTGCACGGAATGCTAAAGGCGCCGAGAGAAAGACGTGAACGCCGCTGTGGTTGTTGTTGTTGAAGAGACTGTGACAGTCGCTAAAGCGTCTGGTATTGAATCAGCATGTGTCAAAACGTCACAACAGACAGAGGCTGCTGATATTGCTCAACAACAAACCACAGGCACTGCCCCTGCAGACGCTGACATCAAACCTTCCTCTACACTACAGCAGATAGGCCCAGACCCTCAAACTTTAGAGAGCTTGGAAGCTCAAGTTGAGAAACAAATGACAGTTTCAACTGCTTCATCTGCCTTCACTTTCGAAAACACCAGCCACGGTTCTTCAACAGGAAATGCAGATGGCAGCCAACAAGACGAAGTGAGAAGAAGAGCCAAACCCAGCGAGGACAGTGACTACAAGGTGATGTGTGACCTACCTTCGCCAGGATCGCGAGTCTCCATTCACTCTGACCCGTCCTCTCCCACAGTTGTGTCCATGGCGTCTATTGTCCTGGGTGGACAACCCGAAACGCCAGACATTCTTCCTCCTTCCGATTCTCCTCACCAGATTCTGGACATCCCTAACCTGGATAGCAGCCACGGCGAGTCCAAGCCAGACACAGAGGCTGAGAAGGTCCGGAAGGAGCGAGAGTGTGAGGCCCGTGTGGAAACATCCACGACAGAGGAAGCAGAGGCGAGTTTGCAGGCCATGGCGGCTGGCCTAGTGAGCCAGGCCAGGGATGAGGCTCAGATGGAGGTGGTGAGACTCATCTCGGGGGAGAAAGCCGGTCATGGGGACCTGCACGGGGCAGAAAACGGGGTCCCTGACTGTGGCAGCTCTGAGAACAGGGCTAACGTGCAGGGCGGGGACGTGGAACAGGGAGTAACGGTAAACTGTGATATGAACGGTGTAACTGACAGGGCAACAGAGAGCCAGCAGCAGCAGCAGCAAGGGCAGTCTGAAGTGGTGCTGGTGAAGGACGATTTCAGGGATGTGGTTGGTACAGGCAGCTTAACAGTCGGTGCAGAGTGTGAACAGACTGTTTCTGTGGGAGGAAGCCTCGCCCAGCTAAGTGAAGTGGGGAAAGCTGACAGTGGGGTCAGTGAGACGCCTGAAGACATTCTGAACGGGGAGTCTGTTGTGTCCAAATCTATTTTCCCGGTCGTGGAAACTCAGTCAGACCACAAAGATTCTGGTGTGGTTGTGTCGGACTTACAAACAGAAGGTGCTGCTACCAAAGTGGGTGAGTGTTCTCAAACCAAAGACTGTCCCCAAAAAGACTTTTTAGGTACGAGTGAGGAACTTGAAAGCTCCAGCCAGTTAGAAAGTAGTCCGACAATCGCTCCATTGCTGGCTTCTGCAAAAGTTCCTCCCCAGTCCAAATATATCACAATGACCGGTGAAGAAGAGGAGGAGGAGGAAGAAATAGAGCCCCCTGCTGGGAGATCCTGCGTCTTTATACCTGAAGAAGTTTTGTTGGCGATGAAAATGGAAACAGACTCAAGCCAGGAACACACTGCAGGAGCAGAAAGACAAGTCGATACAGACAACGATGAACAAATGGAAGTGGATGGCGCGACAAACAAAGCAGAGGCAGAACCCTCTGGATTCCACCTTAGCTCTGGAAACATCGCCCCGTCCTTTGTACCCCAGTGTGAAGACGTTGACATGGACTCTACAGATCACCAGTCTGTCAACAACAACAACAACAACGACCATGACTTCACTGTTGCAACTGCTCCGAAAGATTCGAAGCTTCCAGACTCCACTCCTGAATCCACAGTCGCCTCTGTCAGCACTGTGGAGGGAAAGTGTAGAGAAGCCTTTGGGGACAAGCAGTGCGCCGAAACCCTGTTAGAAGAACTGGGACAGAAAGCCGAGGTCATCCTCAACAACAATACCGATGTGAGCGAACAAACAAAACAAGACGTCAAAGAGCTCATCTCTGTAGATGTGTCTTCAGCATCTCCAGGCAAAGGGACCAGCAGCATCAGAACGGTGACAGTGAAGCCGAAGGCACCAGTCACGCGCAGGCAGACGACAAGCAGGAACGGGAGACGGGAGAGAGGAGGAGGGGGAGGGGAGGGGGTGAGGGTCAGCACCCAGTGTAACGGCTCCCACGAGATGGAAGCCGCCACCTCCAACGACACCATTGACGCCTACCTGAAGCTGCAGGCTGGGGCAGAGGGCATGCAGAAGCTCGTGCATGTTGAGGCTGCCAGGCTGCAGAGCCAAGGTGAGGGAGCCTGGAGACCAAGAGGGAGGTCCTGTCTTCTCGCTGTAGTTTGTTTGTCTTCATTGCTGTTGTTGTTGTCATCGTCGTTGTCGGTATCGTTGGTCGATGTGGTCATTATGTGTGTGTGTGTGTGTGTGTGTGTGTGTGTGTGTGTGTGTGTGTGTGTGTGTGTTGTTGTGTGTGTGTGTGTGTGTGTGTGATCGTTGTCAGTGTCACAGTTGTTTGTTGGGTTTTTTCTGTCATCAGTGTCAGCAGCACAGTTATTTGTCATTATTTTCGTCCCCATTGTCAACATCACAGCTATCTTGTCATTACTTTTGTTATCATTGCTAGCATCAGTTATTGTGACCTTTTTTTCGTCATCATTGTCAGTATGCATCACAGTCATTATCTTCAGAGTTATCTTCATTGTAATTTTGTTGTCATTTTAGTTCATGTCTGTGAAGTTTTGTTTGTTTTTTGCTTTGTAGGGGGTTTTTTAGGGGGGGGTGGGGGTGTCTGTAAAAGGGGGTTGTTTTGCAAAAAAAAATGTTGATTTGATTAAACTTGCAAACAGGACCAACGGCAACAGTGCAAGCTCCAGTCTTTATCAGTATCCATATTATTTTGATTATGTCCCTTTTGGCATTAACTTCAAAGCAAAAGATGATGTCTTCAGCAACATCACTTCCATTGGCTTCGTTGTCATATCAACGTCGTCGCTTTTAACATTGTGATCATAACTAAAGGTAGTGACATTCACTCGCACAAAATTCGCACACACACGCACACACACACAACACACCAAAACACCACCACCACCACCACCACCACCACCACCACCACCACAACAACAACAACAACACCACAGCACAGAGAGAGAGAGAGAGAGAGAGAGAGAAGAGAGTGAGAGAGAGAGAGAGCTTGAGAGAGAGGGGACACAGAGAGACACAGAGAGAGAGAGAAC
>CM054145.1:46375306-46385306 GCA_028751875.1 Rapana venosa
CTCCCTCTCTCTCTCTCTCTCCTCTCACACACACACACACAACACACTACACACCCACACACACACACACACACACACACACACACACACAACACACACAAACTGTTAGCAACAACACTAACACGTGTGTGTGGTGTGTGTGGTGTGTGTGTGTGTTGTGGGTGTAGTGTGTGTTTGTTGTGAGTGTTGTGTGTGTGTGGTGTGTGTGTGTGTGTGTGTGTGTGTGTGTGTGTGTGTGTGTGTGTGTGTGTGTGTGTGTGTGTGTGTGTGTCACCGGCTGTATGGACATAGAAGCTTGGAGGAAAGCTGGGAGAGGGGCGAGGGTGGGGGGAGGAGAGGGGGGTGGGGGCGTCCACAAATTTTCTCTGCAGTGAATTTTACTTCTTTTTGTTTTGTTTTGTTTAAACAAATGTTTATTCAGAAAAGAAGAAACACATTGTACTTAAGTACATTTGGAGCAGCAACAAGCTAATTTTTAAAAAAATTCTTTTATATCGAGGATAATGGAATAAGCTAATAGCTTATAGTATCCTCCACCATCAAACAAAACAAAACTGGTTATTTGGCAGCTGAAGAAAAAACATTGCCGCAACAAATTAATCTATTGAAACAAGTGTAACATTTAATAAATCAAAGACATCATTTTTACACTTGCTTCCTTTACACTTGAGGAAACACTAAAACCTCGAATTTTGGTACTACATCATTAATATTTTTTTTAATCAGCCACACACAAAAAGAAGGAAACAAGACTAGATAAGAAGAGAGAAACAAGAGAACGACACAGTCAAGTCAAGAGACTTGTCACTTTTTTTTTTTCGTTCAGAAAAGAGTGCGTCTTCAGGTGACTATGAAACAAGATCAACATTCTTTTTCAATAATAATAATAATAATAATAATAATAATAATAATAAATGAAATTTATATAGCGCTATATCTTGCAAAAACAAATCAAAGCGCTTTCATTCATCCTACTCATTCACATGCAGCCCTACAAATTCAAATGTATACACACAAGCTCGCACGCACAACCACACACACACACACACACACACACACACACACACACACGCGCGCGCGCGCGCGCGCGCACACCACACACACACACACACACACACACACACACACACTAATACTCACGCACACACATAAAGGTCGTACACTCGGCAGGGTGATGGGGTTTGGGCTGTTGAGGGCAGGGACAAAAATGAAATGGAACGATAGGGGAGAATCTTAGGTTTGAAATAAATGTGTCTTGAGGCTGAACATTAAGCAGTGAACAACACCACTTCGGATTTTTTTTTGTTTTAGTTTTTCTAACGCGGTTTTTTTACAAGCAGTAAGGTAAAGGTAATGGTGTCCCATAACCTATATGGTCGTAGGGGAGTGAGGCATCAGAGACCTCAGCTTTTCCAGGGTCCAGCATATTGAGGGCGGCGCCCATCTTCTCTCCCTCGCTGCTTTACCTTCCCTGACGGTAAAGAGGGCAGGTAGCCATTTACAAACAGTACACCCCACAAACTCTATCATTGTGTGTGGTTAACGGGAGAGCCTGGCGGTTAGAGCGTTGCGCGTCCATTAAGACGGCCATTCAAGGTGTTTTTCTTTTCCCCACTGGAGTTAACATCAGTGCAGACTCTGCTCCCCCGAAAGTCCTTCGGATGAAACTATAAAGCGAGGCCCCGTGTGCGTCTGCACACCAAACATCTTGCGCGCACGTTAAAACCCATTCCACCTACCGGAAGAGTAGGCCATTGTGTGCCTGGTAGGAACAGTCGACAACATTTACAAAAACGCATACTCCCTTTTCTCCCTTTCCTACCCATCATAACCACACCTTTGTTGTGGTTCCAATAAAGCTACCCCCCCCCCCCCCCCCAAACACACACACACATACATACGCCTTCTCCCCCCTCCCCCCCCCCCCCCTCTCCCTCTCCTCCCCTTCATGTCCACACCTTTGTCCTGGTGGTTTCAGTATAAAGCTATCCGCTCCCCTCCCTCTCCCTCTCCCTCTCCCACACTCCTAGCAGCCAAACCCACATGTTCTGTCCCCCCCCCCCCCCCCACCCCCCCTAACGTCCCGACTGTCCTGTGCCTGTGTCTGTCCCTTCCTCATCTCTCAGCTAGGTGTCCCTGTGGCTACAGCCACATTTCTAGCATCTGTAGGATGCCCGGTTCGTGTTCTAGTAGACTTTCATCATCGTCATTACCATCATCATCATCGTCGTCGTCGTCATCATCATCATCATCATCATCATCACCATTCTTCTTCTTCTCTTCTTCTTCTTCTTCTTCTCCTTCTTCTTCTTTTTCTTCTTCTTCTTCTATATGATGATAATGGTGACGACGGCGACGGCAACGACGACGACGACGATGATGATGATGATGATGATGATGACGACGACGATGACGATGACGACGACGATGATGATGATGATGAAGTTGATGGTGCTGAAGGATGATGTTGATGCTGATGATGATAATAATAATAATAATAATAATAATAATAATAATAATAACAATAGTGGTGATGATGATGATGATGATGATGATGATGATGATGATGATGATGAGAGTTTATCTCCCAGTTAGCCTCCAACCTCTTTTCCTGCCTTGTTTCTGCCGTTTCTTGTTTCTGTCTGTGTGTCTCTATCTCTGCCTCTGTCTATTGTGCCTGCCTGCCTGCCCTGCCTGCCTGCCTCTCTCTCTCTCTCTCTCCTCTCCCTCCTCTCTCCTCTCTCTCTCTCTCTCTCTCTCTCTCTGAGCGCTCTTGTTAGGTCGATCATTCATTCATTTGTTTCTCCGTTTTGGTCGGTTTGTCTCTTCAGAAATTTAAATTCATCAAGATTATTTTGTTTGCTTTTTCCTTCCTTCATTCATTCATTAGACATCAACGACTCGCTTCCCATACACTGATTCGTTGCATCCACTGATTGTGTATTTCAGAGAAGGGGACGACGACAAGCAGCGTTACCACAGAGGAGGGAGTCACGGGGCAGAAGACAGCAGACGACACGGCCGTTACTGCTGGCCTCAGCAACAGCGACGACTAGTCTGACTCGGCTGTCTGCTTACCGTCTGTACTCAGAGCCTCCAACAAACAGCCTATGGCGGCACAGGAAACCGGAGCTGTACCTTGTCACGGCACGTGACACGCTTTCATTTCCTCCCAACAACTCCAAAGGCGTGTGTGGATTCTCTCCTAATCCCCCTTCAGCCCTTTCGATTTGACTGAGCTACCGTTGGTCTGGTGCTTGATATATAACGGTTTTCCGGAAATCGCAGAAAGTTATCTGTTAAGAGGACTGGATTTGGGAAACCAAAGTGGCAGTCGGTATTGTGTTGTTTTGGTTTATTCACGAGAAAATGGTTTCGATTTCTCGGAAAGATGAAACTTATGTGTCCAAGAAGGCTGTTAATTTTCAAAGTATTATGTTGTTTCGGTTGCAGTGGGGAAAAATTCCCATAAAAACCTGGCTGGATTTTCCCCCTCAACAAATTCTTAAATGTTTTCTTGGGATTACTTCTCTCACAGTAATAATATACTTTGGTTATTTTTCAGGTTATTTCATGGAAATTATCAATCATCAACATTTTTTTTGTAATGAGTTTTCGATGTTTTGGAGAGTAATTTTATGCGATCCTAGGTTGTATAAATTTCGAACGAGAGAGAGTGTGTGTGACCTGCATTACAAAATATTGAACATGTAGTGAAGTGACAGAGGGGGAAAACTGTGCTGGTGTTTCGATAGCAATGACACGATGCTTCAAACCAAATCATGTGTGACTGTTTAATCACTGTGGTCCCTTGGTGTTGTCATTCTTTGCAGCACAAAAGTTGAGATTTTGCTTTACTGAGCCTTGTTGCTTACTGTCAACAAAACTCTACCTTTTGTTATTTCGTTCTTCTGATGTTCATTTTGTTCAAGTTCTAAGAAACATTCTAGAACATTAAAAAAAAATTCACATACTTGCGTTTTCTGTGTATGAAGATAACAAAGTGTCAGTGTGTGAAATTTTTGACTTTGTATGACAATTTTGACTATGTGTGACCATTTTGACTAAGTATATATTTGGATGTATATTTGGGTATACAATTAAGTCAATTCATAAATTTGACTAAGCTTGTTTATGCGCTAGATGTAAACGTTTCTTTCAACAACAACAAAATTTGAAAAAAATCAGCCCTGTTTTCAGTCAGAGTGTTCCTCTGTTTCAAGCAAAAATAAACCAGAAGTGACTTAACCATGCTGTACTGAATGCAATTTATAACAGGGCCAAAAAAGTAATCAGTGTTAACATCTAGCTAACAAAACCTATAAACAAAATAAAGTCAGCATACCCTTTTTTCTGCACGCAATAATAAATTCATTGATATGAATACTCATAGTTTTACAAGTATACAAGAATTAACTCTTGTCTACCAATTCAAAACCACAACTGATGAATAACCACTTTTTTCTTAACATAATTATTGCACTCTTCTTACTTTTTCTTATTGTGTACTCATAACTGCAGCGTTACATATCTTGGTGACTTTATGTATTTTTGATATTCAAAATATCCCCGTTTTGTATGAGCGTAGCTATACAATAGTTGTTGACGTATTTATTTTACCATATCAAGTTATGTTTAGTCCCTTTGTGTGACTGTACATGAATGTTACTGTCTTTGGAATTCGTTGAGATTGTAATGTAAACCAGTATCAAAAGAAATACGCTTTGAAGGGAGATAATCGGTGTGTGGTTTGTATCTACGCATGCTTGTTGATACTACTTCTGCTATGTCTTGATTTTTTAAACGGCTGGGAATATGTACAATGTCAAACAAATTATGTGCAATTTTAGTACCCCAATGTAACCACGCATTCACACCCTCTATGATAACTGTTAGTATTAATGGTGGAACGTTCTTGTATATAGTCTTAAAGTTGGAGACTATGGAGACTCTTAGTGTGAAAATCGTTCTTAACTGGATTTTTGGTATTGTTAAACAGATTCAAGTATTGGCAAATTGTAAATATCTTAAGGTTTGATGCATTTTCCCCCCAGTGAAACTGAAAAACCGTTGGTTTCTTCAAGTTGTTGTTTTTTTAAGTACAAAATATTATCGAAGAAAGATTGCTACCGACAAAAGATAGGGGAGAAAACACTTGAATACTATCAGAGTGATTGTGAAACCGGCAAATGGGAGATAATTATTTGTGATGAAAATGAATAGTGGATTTTTGAGTGTGTATGTTGTTCCCCTTTATTAACTAGTTATGGTTGTGGAGTATTTCTTTACGCTTTTTTTCTTTCCCCTGGTATTATGGATGAAGTTTAAAGCTTTGTTGTTAAATTTCTGTGTTATTAATTGCTCCTCCTCTCTCTCTCTCTCTCTCCCTCTCTCTCTCTCTCTCTCTCTGTGCAAAACTAGTGATAGCATTAACAAGTAACTATTATTCTCTTGTATAATTATTATCCGTGATGACATTCCAGAAGGGGCGCACAAAAATTAATGTATTCATGTATTATTGTTCTTGATTTGAACAGTTGAGGGAAATACGGGTCAGAAATGAGACTGTAACACTGTGTAACTGGCTTGCCCCATCTCTCTCTCTCTCTCTCTCTTCACAACAATTGATTATTTGTAAATCTGGTAATTATTTGTTTCAAAGTATACCTAGAGTATGGCTCCCTGTGTGTGGTGTGTGTGTGTGAGTCTGTGTGTATAATTTAAATTATATTACATAAACCATTCTGTATTGGTTCATAATTTTTACTTTTCAGTTATTTTTTTGTTGCTCTTTAAATGATGACTTTACGTAAAACCCTTCCTGATTTCTTACTTGTTTTATATATCATTCCTATGGTTGTTACAAATACTGATGAGTAAATGTGCATGATCTTAATGGTCCCGTTTTCTATAATGATCATTAATATGAAATTTGTTCTACTTTGCGAACATGAACGCTTGTCTGTGTGGCTTCTGCTAGAATAATATACAGTCCTGTACATGCACACACTTAGTGTGGATGCTTACACAAGCTTGTCGTGTGTACGTTTGCAGCAGTGTGTGTGTGCGTGTGTGTACGTGTCGCTTTCGCGAAAAAAATATTCGAAGCGGTGATTGTACGACGTTCTTGTATGTTAAGGTAGGACCAAAATAGTTTGTATTCCAACTTTAAATTTTGTAATACCTTGTTTTCTTACTCACTTCAACTTTTGTACTCAATTTTCTTTGATTTAATTCACTTTTTGTTGTTGTTTTTGTTCGTTTGGTTTTTATAACAGCAGACTCTCTTAATTTGCATTGTGTTGTTGTTAATCATCTCCCCTTTTCCTTCAATTATCTCCCTTCTTTTCCATCTCCTCCTCACTAAAAGCAGAGTTGGCCTTGGGGAGGTGGTGGGTGGGGTGGTTGGCTTTTTTGTTGTTTGTTTTTGTTCTCTTTTTTGGGGGGGTCTTGTTTGGGGGCTCGGTCGTGTTTTGTTTTTTGTTTGTTTGTTTTTTTTGCCTTTGTTTTGCTTTTTTCTGGGTAATTTGTTTCTTTGTGTGATCTTTGATCTTGTCATTTCTTGTCGCTATTTTTTTTTTACAAAGTTTTAGAGTTTTGATTTTTACCTTTGCTTTTTCTTCATACAACTCTTTCGTTCGTCCTACCTTCTTTTCTGTTTTTGTTCTTCTCTCTCTCTCTCTCTCTCTCTCTCTCTCTCTCTCTCTCTCTCTCTCTCTCTCTCTCCTCTCTCCTCTCTCCTCTCTCTCTCTCTCATATCAATGAATGGCCGAAGTCGGATGCGCTGGGCCTGACTTGTCAGGCGCTTAACGGCAGCGCAACGCACATTTTGTTCATTACGACAAATACCAACAAAAGTTGCTGTCTGAACTTTCGGAGAAGAAGAAGAAGCAGCAGCAGAAGCAATGGTTTAGCTGGTGTGGTATGTGAATATATAGCTTGTAAACAAACGAAGGACGCTAAAGAAGTGTGTGCTGTTCATATTGGTATGGTGCAGATACTACTGTATCATGGTGTGCCTTTTAAAACATTTTTTATTCATATCTGCGTGCGTGCGTATGTGGTGTGTGGTGTGTGTGTGTGTGTGTGCGTGTGTGTGTGTGTGTGTGCGTGCGTGCGTGTGTGTGTGTGTGTGTGTGTGTGTGTGAGTGGGGAGGGGGGAGGCGTGAGATTTTGTGTGTGCGTATGTGTGTATCTACGTACACATAATTATGTGTAACCTTGCAAACTTTTGTGCGCAAGATTATTGCGTGTACTTTCACGTATGTAGATATGCATGTTTATTTTTATCACTCTTTTTTTTTGGCGTTTAGTAATGCATTCGTGTTCTTGTATATTTATGTTGCTGATGTTGGTGTGTTGTTATCATGTGTATTCGTTATGGTATTTGGAAGATGAAAAGTTCAATACCTTTGATATTTTTGGGTCATTATGATTACAGCCTTGTGATCTGAGTGATATTCCCTTGGAATTTCTAATCATGTCAGTCTACGTTTTTGTTCGTTCGTTTGTGTGTTTGTTTGCTTGCTTGTTTATTATTTATTTATTTATTTGTTCGTTTCAGATCATTTGCTTGCTTGTTATGGTTTCTGTTGGAACAGTCACATTGTATTATCATTATTATTATTGTTATGTTATTATTGTTATTATTATTGTTATTATTATTATTATTACTACTACTACTACTAGCTGCTGCTGCTGCTGCTGCTGCTACTACTGCAACTACTGCTACTACTACTACTACTACTTCTACTACTACTACTGCTGCTGCTGCTGCTGCTGCTGTATTCATCTATTTATTTATTCCTGATCTTACAGTTGTGTGGGTCAATACTTGTTTTTATCATCATCGTCATCACCACCACCATCATCATCATCATCATCATCACCATTCTAATTGATATCGCCGTTGCTACTGTTGTCGTTGCTGCTGTCGTCGTTGTCCTCGTCATCCTTGTTGTTGTGGCTGCTACTGTTGTTGTTAATCACTATCATTCCTTCAATATGCCAGCCTGGTTGTTGTTAGTTGGGAAAAAGAAACTTGTTGTTGAACACTAAAACTGTGATTTGTAGTGACGTGAAGCATAGCGCTGTAAATCAATACTAGGACTGGTACGCGAAGGTATTCTAGAACCTTCCACTTCAGTGACAGCGTACAGTTCTAGTACAACTCTACACTGTATGCGGCGAAAACTTGCCTGCAAAGGCCTACTCGTCGACTATGCGAGTCAGGCCTTACTTTACGTCATAATTGTGTGACGCATTCGTGTAGCTGTATGACGTCACAAAGCTACGCACCTTCCCCCCCCCCCCCCTCCACCTCTCTTTTTTTTCCCCTGGGTGAGTCACTCTGGGTTTTTTTGTTGTTGTTGTTTTACTTTTTTTTAAGCCGCGGATAAATGAGTCGTGTACCACTTTTCACTTAGTCATTATTTCGTGTTTATAATTATTCTTATCATTATTTCATCGTTTTGGACTTTTCCTCCTCATTATTTTATTTTTGTTATGTTGTATAAAAAATGTATATTATCATCGCTGTCGGTTTGAATACTGTGTGGCTGCGTGAGACTAGACTTTGCGCTTCTCTCTCTCTCTCTCTCTCTATAGCACATTCTGAGGAAGTTCAGTGTTTTACTTGCGAGAGTTCTTCCCCAAGGTGAGACTAGCTGTAACCGCCCAGCCCTACCCCTCTGTTATTGGGGTGTTGTTTTTTCCATAGTACTGTGGTTTAAATTTCTGTATAGGTTTTATTAGCCAGTCCATTCCGACTTTTTCGTTATGACGGTCCAATCCAATCTATTTTTCATGTCCTGGTGGTCCGGTTCGTTCCATTTTTTCATGTCCTGGTGGTCCATTCATTGTATTTTTCATGTCCTGATGGTCCAATTCAATCTATTTTTTATGTCCTGGCGGTCCAATTCATTCCATTTTTTCATGTCCTGATGGTCCAATTCATTCTATTTTTCATGACCTTGTGGTCCAATTCATTTCGACTGTCAGGTCTTGATGGTCCAATTCATTCTATTTTTCATGTTCTGATGGTCCAATTCATTCCGACTTTCATGTCTTCGTGGTCCAATTAATTCCCTCAATTGTTCATGTTCTGATGGTCCAAATCATTCTATTTTTCATGACCTGGTGGTCCAATTCATTTCGACTGTCAGGTCTTGATGGTCCAATTCATTCCATTTTTTTCAGGCATCGACTAATCCAGCTAGTTCATTCCCATTTTCTCATCCCCACCCCGCCCCCCTCCCCACCTGTTTCCTCCCCCCCCCCCCCCCCCCACCCCCCCAAAAAAAATTCCACAAGTTCTAACTTTTGCTCTTAAAGAGCAGGATTTTGGAGCAGTAGAGTTGGGTTTTTTAAAGTTGTTTTCTCATCTGACTTTTACTTCGACAAAAGTCAGTATTTACGCTGTTTTCATATTAGTCATAAAACACACGCGCAGGTCTGTGCCCCACACAGCCACACATTATTTATTGCTGCCATTCCATTCCATGATGTACATAGCCCCATATTCAAGCAGCACGTGCGTGTGTTTGTTGTACAGGCAGCGTCATTTCGGTTACAATACCACTGTACCTCATCTGTATAGCCAGACGATAGCAGCGCAGCGCAGTGCATTACAGTGCAGTACAGTGCAGTGCAGTACAGTGCAGCACAGTGAAGTGCTGTACAATGAAGTACTGTACAGCTCAGTGCAGTACAGTACAGTGCAGTGTTGTACAGTGAAGTACTGTACAGTGCTGTGCAGTGCTGAACAGTGAAGTACAGTGTAGTGCTGTACAGTGCAGTACTGTACAGCGCAGTGCAGTGTTGTACAGTGAAGTACTGTACAGTGCTGTGCTGTGCAGTGCAGCGCAGTGAAATGCTGTACAGCGCAGTGGAGTGCTGTACATTGAAGTACTGTACAGTACAGTACTGTACAGTGCTGTGCAGCGCAGTGAAGTGCGTACAGTGCTGTGCTGTGCTGCACCACCTTCAGTCATCCATGTCG
>CM054145.1:46390306-46427806 GCA_028751875.1 Rapana venosa
GCCAACATCACTGAGATCAGTGGCCTGGAAGGGAGGGGTACTACAGGAGATCGTAGAACTCAGCAGAGATATACAGACAGACAGACAGACAGACAGAGAGAGAGAGAGAGAGAGAGAGAGAGAGAGAGAGAGAGAGAGAGAGAGAGAGAGAGAGAGAGAGAGAGAGAGAGAGAGAGAGAGAGAGAGAGAGAGAGAGAGCGAACCCTGCTGGTATAGCGTGGAGCTCCTACCGACGACAGCGGCGATGAGTTGGAATGAGCTGAGTTGTTGAGTTGAGATACATCCGAAAAATGAATTCTATGCAAACCTAAAATTTCATTTTCGCAACACCACTTTCAACGTTTGACAAATTTGGTCAGAAATGAATGTAGTCTGAATCCGACACCCAATGAAATGATTTGTCACAATCTACATAGACCATAATGTGTACTTCTGCACGTGGATCGGTTGTCTAGAGGTAACGCACCTGCCTGGAAATCCAAAAGTCCGGGCTCAAAGTGTGTGGTGGCTTGATCCCCGTTTGGGTCAGAAACTTCCCTCCCCCCCCCCCCCCCCCTCCCATCCATTAGACCATGAGTAGTGGTCAGGGTGCTAGTTTTTCGGATGGGACGATAAACTGAGGTCCCGTGTGTTAGACATATTTATAGCGCTCGTAAAAGAACCTACGGCAACAAGAAAGTTTTCCCTGGCTTCTGTAGAAAAGCTTCTGTAGAAAACAAAAATCTACTCTGATAGGGAAATAAATACAGTTGCAGACAGGAAAAGAACAAAAATGATGGGTGGCGCTGCTCTTGTGGCGACGTGACGTACTCTCCCCAGGGACAGCAGCCCGCATTTCACGAAGAGTAGTCTATCATGACTATAATAAGTCGTATACAATCCAATACAACACAACACAATAAAATACAATGCAATACAACACAACACAATAAAATACAATTTAGTTTGGAAGTGCTGTCAAGATTACTTGATTTTTCTTCAACAGAATTTTTTAAAATATTAATGTTCCTTTCTAGCAAATCGGAGACTCTTATCTGATGCCGCTAATGGACAGATCAAAACAGTGGACCCCCTCTGGCAATTTGGCTGCCTTTAAATCAGACCTGTCTGCCCATTAAGGAAAACAGCATCCAGCGTGGTTACCAGTTGGATGGGTGACCGTTTGCACGCCTTGGCTTCAGTACAGTCCCCTAGTTCACCCAGCTTTACATGGGTACCTGCCTCTTTAGGGTCAGGGAAGGTAAAGCAGCGACGGAGAGGAGATGGGTGCCGCCCTCAATATGCTGGCCCCTAGAGAAGTTGAGGTCTCTGACGCCTCGCTCCCCTACGACCACATAGGTTATGGGACTCCTTTACCTTTCTTCACCTTTCGGATGAGACTTAAACGGAGGCCCCGTGTGCGAACGTACGCAGAACATCTTGCGCACACGTCATTGTGTGCCGGTGGGAACAGATGACAGAATTTACAAAAACCGCATACACACGGGGACTACATGTAAAAAAAGGCATTCCATTATCTTCGATATAAAATTAAGTAAATTTATTTTTTTTTAAATACCTTTGTCTGCCCATTCGTTCATAACTCTAAGAACCCTAGGTCAAAAGGAATCCAGCAAAACCTCATTTAACATTTTTAGATCTTCATGCTATTAAACCATTTGCTGTGTGTGTGTGTGTGTATGTGTGTATGTGTGTGTGTGTGTGTGTGCGTGTGTGTGTGTGTGTGTATGTGTGCTCGTGCGTACGTGCGTGCGTGCTTGGGTAAGTGCACCTACTAAAGGGGGACAACCAATCTCGAGCTTTTTCAGCTTTAGAATTCTAATTGTTTCCCGTACATTGCAGATTTAGTTTATATTATTCAGCGTTTGTTAATTACTAAACATTCGAGATTTGTTCTTCCACAGGCTACCAATTTCTCCTGCCCCTTTTCCTTGATTTTTCTCCATTTTTTAAAAACTCTGATACCACAGTTTGTGAAGAGACGTTAAATGAATTTTCACACACACACACACACACACACAGAATTGTATAGTTGATCCCTTAGATTGTTAGAAATTTTTATTTTTACTGCTCTGTCCACAAGAATTATTTTCATTTATATTTTCTTAACTGTTCTGCGTAGAATTAGTACCTTCATTAACCCCTCAGAACTCCTCCCCCCTCCCCCCCCCTCATATTTTTTTTTTAAATGAGTCTAATATCACATTTTTTGTGAAGAGACGTAAAATGAAATCGAACACACACACACACACCACACACACACAAAGAACAGAAAAGCAAAAACCAGATTATACGTCACAACATTGATGACGTTACGGACAAGCAAAAATACGTCACGTCCAAAACACGCCATTTCCTTTGAGGCTCAATCAGCTTCAGCTGGGCACTTGGCCAAACCGACTTAGGGAGAAGACGTGTGTACTTTCAGTGCCACAGCACAGCCACTGTCTTGCCGGCATTCTAGACTTGAAGTGAGTACGTTACATCCCTTCTGGGATGCCGGGGGTAGGGGGAAGGGGGGGGGGACCAGTCAGTGTGAATAGCACCCCCCCAACTTTTGGAAATTCTATGCTAGAAATTCCTTCTTTTTTTTGTTCTTTCTTTTCTATTCCTTTCATCGTGTCTGTCTTGTTCCTTTTTCTTCCTGTCACCATGTCCATCTTGTCTATTTTCTGCCTTCTTGGTCCATTCTCTTGCGTTTTGGGGGTTGTTGTTTTTTCTACCCCTGGAAGACTTAGAAATATAGAGCAATTCTCTCCCACACCGAAGTCAGAAGCGCTGGGCCTGACTTGTCAGGCGCTTAATGGCTGCGCTAGGAATTTTCGCTCATGTGACGGACAATGGTTGCTGTCTGAGCGGTCGAGGAGGAGGCTAAAATCACTTTTGTCATTTACTGCTTTTTCTTTCTGAGAATAACAGAGAAATGTAGTGGATGAGAGAAATGTTTCAGGCCCAGATATGTGTGTGTGTGTAAAGTAAAATTTAAAAGGTGTCCCATAACCTATAAGGTCGTAGGGGAGCGAGGCATCAGAAACCTCACTTCTCTCACTCACTCACTCACTCAGTCCCATGTCTCAAAGGACGTAGGGGGGATATGAGAGAAGACGCGACAGAGATCTTTTTCCATGCTTCACGATCCTGTGTGGTTAGTAGAAGGTGTTGCAGGGGTTGGGCGGTCCATTCTTTGATGTTGTCAACCCATGATTTCTTTTGGCGGTCTCTTCTTCTCTTGCCTTCAACTGTTCCCTGCAGGATGGTTTTTGCTAAGGTGTTGTGTCTTGTGGTGTGACCAAACCACATCGGTTTTCTCCTCTTTATGGTGGAGAGCAGAGGTTCTTGGGGGCCCACACGCTTTTTGATTTCTTCTTTCACATAGTTGTTGGTCTTGTGTTCTTTGTATGATATTTGAGGAGTCTTCTGTGGCACTTGTTCTCGAATGCTTGGATTCTCCTCTCTAGCTCTGCTGACAGAGTCCATGATTCACAGCCATATAGGAGGATAGATATCACGAGGGATTTGTAAAGGTGATATTTGGTGCAGAAGCTGATGTTGTTGCTTCTGATGATCCTCTCGAGTCTGGCTAGAGCAGATGTTGCTGTTGCAATGCGAGCTTTCACTTCATTGTTTGATGTGCCATCTTTTGTTAGGATGGAGCCTAAGTATTTGAATTGGCTCACCTCTTCCAGTATTTCTCCATTCATCTTTATTTCCGTGCTGTCATTACTTGCGCTGTTGACCATGATCTTTGATTTCTCTGTACTGACCTCCATGCCGTATGCGCTCGCTCGATCTGATAGACTATCTGTGAGGTTTTGCAGGTCTTGTTTGCTGCCGCCCATGAGGTCAATGTCATCTGCAAATCTGAGGTTGCAAAGGGGTCTTCCACCAATGGAGATGGAAGTGTGGTGGTTTTGCAGTGTCTCTGTCACTTCTCTAGTGGCCAGCACATTGAGGGCGGGACCCATCTCCTCTCCCTCGCTGTTTTACCTTCCCTGACCCTAAAGAGGGCAGGTACCCATTTACAGCTAAGTGAACTGGGGAACTGTACTGAAGCCAAGACGCGCAAACGGTCACCCATCCAATGGTAACCATGCTCGATGCTGCTTAACCTGAGCTATCCCATCCCGTGTTATATAACTACCTTTGGTACAAGCGGGGTGTGTAGGTGTTTCTGTTGACCACTAGTCATGGGCCTGATTTATGGGATGTTTAACCTGTGTATTTCGTTTCGTGATATTTCTGCCCTGGTTTTTACATTGGGAATGTTTTAAGGTGTTGGCAGTTCTATATATGAATTGATGCAAAAATGTGTGTGTGCGTGTCCGCACATGCGAGTGTTTATATGTATGTATGTATGTATGTATGTATGTATGTATGTATGTATGTATGTATGTATGTATGTATGTATGTATGTATGTATGTATGTATGTATGTATGTATGTTTGTTTGTTTGTTTGTTTGTACATTTGTTTGTTTGTTCGTGCGTGCGTGCGTGCGCGCGCATACGTGCTTGTGTATCATATTCATGTCCGTGCATGCGCGCGTTTTCTCTGGAAAAAAAATATTCCTGATAAAACTATTTGCGATATTGATGACTTTGTGACCGAATCTAACAGTGCTGTTCATTTTGTCTTGTTCTTCAGGAGAGAAACGCAGGCACGGCTGAAAGCAAAACGGCGCACATGCACTGAACGGCGCGAAAAAAGCAGACTCTTTGTCTTTCTGTGTGCTCAATCTAGATAGATCAACTCACTGCCTCACTTTTCATCCGGCTCTCATAGGCCAGCAACACTGTTGACTGCCAGTCAACACGTTTATGGGTGTCATTCATTTCAACGGGCCAAAAGCCACTGGAACACCACCACCACCACCACCACCACCAACAACAACAACAACACCAACAACAATAACAATAAAGTCATCCCACTGCTAGAGTATCTTCGCCAGTTAAGTAGCATGTGATACACACACACACACTCTCTAGAAGTGGGTTATGGGAATACATCAGTTGAATGTTCCAGTCACGTTTTTTTATGACGCAGCTCTGAGAGCCAGGTCAAGGCTTCATGAAAAGATTCAGAAAGGTCAGTCAACAGTTTACAAAAGCCACAGGAAAAAAGTCGCTATGAAAACGCCCTGAAAGCCTGGACAGCATTTGAAAGGAAGCGGCTCTGAAAGTCTGGTCAATTTTCTTCCAAAAGCCTGTGTTCTGAAACCGCTGTAAAAATAAAAAAAGCATGTCAGCATCTTATGAGACTTTTCTGAACGCTTAGTCAACACTTTATGAAGCCTCTCTAAAAGCTACGTCAAGATTCTACAAAGCTTTTTGCAAAAGCCAGGTCAATGTGCAATGAAGCCACCCTGAAAGCCATTTTTATGACACCACCCAAAAATCTGTGTCAACAAATGACAAAGCCGTTTCAACAGCCAGGGTAACATTCTACTCGAAGCTTCTCTGGGAGCCAAGTTTAACATTTTAGGAGCCTCTCTGAAAGCCAGGGCATTTCAGGAAGCCACTTCTCAGAAAGCTAAGTTAATGTGTTATGAAGCCACTCTAAAAGCCAAGTAAACGTGCTGTGAAGCCATTTTCAAAGCCAATTCAACATCTTTTTAAGCCATTCTTAAAGCCAGGTCAGTGTTTTAGGAAGCCACTCTAAAACCAGTCAACATTTATAAAGGCATTCTGAAAATCGGTTGTGATGAAAACGCTCTGAAAGGCAAGACAGAGTTTGAAACGAAGCCACTCTGAAAGTCTGGTCAGTTTTCTAGAGTCTGGTTAGTTTTCTATGAAATCATTCTGAAAACAGAGTCCACATTTACGAACCAGCTGTGAAAGAGTGATTCAACATGTCACAAAGCCAGTCTAAAAAGCCAGGTCAACATCATCAAAGCCATCCTGAAAGCCAAGTCAGTATGGCATGAAACCGCTCAGACGATTCAACGTCTTGATAAAGCCACAAACCAAAAGCCACGTCAACACTTCATGAATGACCATGATGGCCGAATGAGCTAGAGCTTCCTTCAGCAGTTCTTTAATTAAGATGAACACATCCAGATTTAGTAAAACCCCGAATCCCAGCCAAAAAGTCACCCCAATCCTAAAACCATTGTCCAAAAATTAAGTAAATAAATCATGATTTTCTTGAGCTTAGGCAGACATTTTTCTGTCAAGGGATTTTTTAAAAAGAAAGAAAGAAAAGCCATTCTTCAAATGACAAAAAAATACCAGCTTAAGTACAGTTTCGGTCGGCTGTAGAGGGCCATCTTTTAAGAAGAAGAACAGAGACAGAAAGAGAGAAAAAATATTTAAAAAGAACAGCTACAATAACATGAAACAGACAGGTAAAATTTTGATTACGAGGATATGACAATAATGATAATGACAACAGCAACAACAACACCATAATGAGGAAGAAAAGAGAAGGAGAAGAGTGTGCTGAAATGTCAAGTGGAACTGAATAGCGGGAAAAGTGGGCGGAGCTCGGTGAAGCAGATTGGCTAACAGGCCATGTCGTCACCAGCAACAGACTTGCAAGTGTATGCCGGGGATCTCCAGGCCTCTATGGACACCACCACCACTGTGGCCATTTTCTCCCTGATTGTTGGGTGTGTTCTTTTGGTGGAAGGCGTCTTCACTTTCATGGTTGCAGGTGAGAGGGGTTTTAGTGTGTTTCTTTCTTTCTTTCTTTCTTTTTAATTCTTTTATTTCGAGGATAAATGGAATAAGCACTCAGGTGCTTTTTTTTTTTAAACATCCAGCCCTCCCCCCCCCCCCCCCTGTTCATGCAGTTTTGTCAAAATTTTGCCATCCGTTCCCACCAGCACACAATGGCCTAGTCTTCTGAAAAGCGGAACGGGTTTTAACGTGTGCGCAAGATGTTCTGCGTGCGTTAGCACATGGGACCTGGTTTAAAGTCTCATCCAAAGGACTTTATGGGGAAATGGAGTCGGTACTGAATCCTCTTGAACAGGATTTGATCCTGGGTCAGCAGATCACGAGTTCAATCGTCGGTTATCTTCCTTCTAGTGTATTGTATTGTGTTGTTTTGAAATTGCATTGCATTGCATTGCATTGTACTGTATTGTACTGTACTGTATTGTATTGTATTGTATTGTATATCACCACTAAGTCACGGGTGAGGGGGGAGGGATTAATGAATGAATGAATCTTTATTTTTCAAGGGTAACAGAATAAGCATACGCATACCTTTTTTCATCCGGCCCTTGCCCTGATTAAGGACTATCAACAAAACAAAGGTAAAAATCTTACTTCAACGACGACAACATGATTTAAAAAAAAAATTATATATTTAACAATACAGGGGAGGGGGAGAGAGCTCGTTGCCACAAGAACAGCACACTACCCTTTTTTGTTTGTCTTTTCCTGTCAGCATGGGTGGGTATTTGTTGCTCTTATAAAAAATGGATGGGGGGTTCCTACAGAATTTGGCTAGGGACAACTCTCTTGTTACCCTAAGTTCTTTTACGTGCGCTAAATGCGGGTTGCACACGTGAACTTGGTTTAGGGTCTCATCCAGAGACTACATGTACCATGTAGACCACCGCTGACGGTCTAATGGATGGGGGGGGGGGGGGGGGGGGAGTGAGGAGGCAGGGAAGTTTTTGGCACAAGTGGGCAACAAACCACCATACACTTTCAACCCAGACTTTCCGCTTTCTAGGCAGGTGCGTTACCTCTAGACCACTAATCCACCTGTTCTGATGGTTGAAATAGTGAGTCAGTGAGTGAGTTAACTTGTTTCCTGGCGGCTAGCAAGTTAGCTCGCTGATGCTAGCTACGGGGACGGGATAGCCTAGTGGTTAGAACATTGCGCTTGCAATCTGACGACCCGGGTTCGATTCCCGTTCGAGGGGGATATTTTTCCCCTGGAGTTAACATCAGTACAGACTTCACTCTCCCCAGAAGTTCTTCGGTTGAGACTATAATCCGAGGTCCCGTGTGCGATCGCACGCAGAACATCTTGCACACACGTTAAATCCTGTTCCGCTTTTCGTAAGAGTGGGCCATTGTGTGCCGGTGGGAACAGATGACAGAATTGACAATCCGCATACACACGGGGACTGGATTAAAAAAGCACATAAGTGCTTATTCCATTATCCTCCATATACA
Source organism: Rapana venosa (assembly GCA_028751875.1). Taxonomy (NCBI): domain Eukaryota; kingdom Metazoa; phylum Mollusca; class Gastropoda; order Neogastropoda; family Muricidae; genus Rapana; species Rapana venosa. The sequence goes on from CM054145.1 coordinate 46,398,438, forward strand.
AGAATAAAAAATTTTAAAATAATAATTAAAAAATAGCTAGGGCTAAGTAGTTCACTAGTTACTGAGCAGGCTAGGGGTCAGTTAGCTAAGTAGTTAGTTTGTTAGGCCGTTATCTAGCTGATTGGCTGGCTGGCTGGTTGGTTGGTTGGTTGGTTGGTTGATCTGTTCGCTGGTTATTAGCTGGGTGATTAGTTAGTTGATGAGTTGGCTGGCCAATCATTCAGTCTGTGAGTTGGCTAGACAATCATTCAGTCAGTTACTGAGTCCCCTGGATAGTTAGTCAATTCGTTACATGGCTGGTTGGTCGGTTGGTTGGTTGATTGATTGACTATCTGTTGGGTGGTGGTTTATTTTTAGGGAGGGTGGTGAATGCAGATGTATTCTGGTGATTTTTCATTTAATGTTGTCAATTCTTTGATAGGCACAAAGTCTGAAAGTCAGCATTAATGTTGGCCTCTGTTGCGGGGGGGGGGGGGGGGGGGGGGGTATACAAAGTTCTGATGATTATTGTGGTTGTTGTTTTTAGTCCTTGGCTAGAGCTCCGAGATTCAGCAATGGTGAGATTTTGTTGTACATGTAACTGTTTTTTGCCCGCCATGAAGGTAGCTGCATTCCGACTTCAGGAATGTATGCTGCGTATGTTCATGTTTCCGCAGCCCATCGAACACTGACATGAATTACGGGATCTTTAACGTGCATAGTTGATCTTCTGTATATAGTTATGTCAATTCACAAAGGGAATTAGGCCATTGGCAGGTCTGCATTTGGAGTTTTACTCAGGAGATTGTAAAAAAACACCAACTCCCATGCTTAATTCAGCAGATGCCACCGAGATTCAAACCCACGACTTCATGGAACCACACATGGTTACTGAGTGGTCCTTTCAGACTGGTTACTGAGTGGTCCTTTCAGACTGGTTACTGAGTGGTCCTTTCAGACTGGTTACTGAGTGGTCCTTTCAGACTGGTTACTGAGTGGTCCTTTCGGACTGGTTACTGGGTGGTCCTTTCAGACTGGTTACTGAGTGGTCCTTTCAGACTGGTTACTGAGTGGTCCTTTCAGACTGGTTACTGAGTGGTCCTTTCAGACTGGTTACTGAGTGGTCCTTTCAGGCTGGTTACTGAGTGGTCCTTTCAGGCTGGTTACTGGGTCTCCATTCCAGACTGGTTACTGGGTCTCCATCTCAGACTGGTTACTGAGTGGTCCTTTCAGACTGGTTACTGAGTGGTCCTTTCAGACTGGTTACTGAGTGATCTTTTCAGACTGGTTACTGAGTGGTCCTTTCAGACTGGTTACTGAGTGGTCCTTTCAGACTGGTTACTGGGTCTCCATTTCAGACTGGTTACTGAGTGGTCCGTTCAGACTGGTTACTCAGTCTCTATTTCAGACTGGTTACTGAGTGGTCCTTTCAGACTGGTTACTGAGTCTCCATTCAGATGGTACTGATCTTTCTAGACTGGTTACTAGTCTCCATTTCAGATGTTACTGGTTCCATTCAATGGTACGGGTCTCCATTTCAGACTGGTTACTGAGTGGTCCTTTCAGACTGGTTACTGAGTCTCCCTTTCAGACTGGTTACTGAGTGGTCCTTCAGACTGGTTACTGAGTCTCCATTTCAGACTGGTTACTGAGTCTCCCTTTCAGACTGGTTACTGAGTCTTCCTTTCAGACTGGTTACTGAGTCTTCCTTTCAGACTGGTTACTGAGTCTTCCTTTCAGACTGGTTACTGAGTCTTCCTTTCAGACTGGTTACTGAGTCTCTATTCAACTTTATGATGGTTTTACTGTTACTGCTCCCTTTCAGACTGGTTACTGAGTGTCCTTTCAGACTGGTTACTGGTCTCCATTTCAGACTGGTTACTGAGTGGTCCTTTCAGACTGGTTGACCTCAATTTGCAACAGCTCCTACATATTGCATGTTACTGGTGGCTCTACATATTGCATGGGTTACTGAGTGGCCTCTACATATGCATGGTTACTGAGTGGCCTCTACATATTGCATGGTTACTGAGTGGCCTCTACATATTGCATTGGTTACTGAGTGGCCTCTACATATTGCATGGTTACAGAGTGGCCTCTACATATTGCATGGTTACAGAGTGGCCTCTACATATTGCATGGTTACAGAGTGGCCTCTACATATTGCATGGTTACTGAGTGGCCTCTACATATTGCATGGTTACAGAGTGGCCTCTACATATTGCATGGTTACAGAGTGGCCTCTACATATTGCATTGTTACTGAGTGGCCTCTACATATTGCATTGTTACTGAGTGCCCTCTACATATTGCATGGTTATAGAGTGGCCTCTACATATTGCATGGTTACAGAGTGGCCTCTACATATTGCATGGTTACAGAGTGGCCTCTACATACTGTCTGGTCTTATCAGACTGGTTACTGACTGGTCTTATCAGAATGGTCACTGACTGGTCTTATCAGACTGGTTACTGACTGGTCTATCAGACTGGTTACTGACTGGTCTATCAGACTGGTTACTGACTGGTCTATTAGACTGGTTACTGACTGGTCTATCAGACTGGTTACTGACTGGTCTTATCAGACTGGTTACTGACTGGTCTTATCAGACTGGTTACTGACTGGTCTATCAGACTGATCACTGACTGGTCTTATCAGACTGGTTACTGTTTGGTTTTATCAGAGTGGTCACTGACTGGTCTTATCAGACTGGTTACTGACTGGTCTTATCAGACTGGTTACTGACTGGTCTTATCAGACTGGTTACTCACTGGTCTTATCAGAATGGTTACTGACTGGTCTTATTAGAGTTGTCACTTACTGGTCTATCAGACTGGTCACTGACTGGTTCTTATCAGACTGGTTACTGACTGGTCTTATCGGACTGGTTACTGACTGGTCTTATCAGAATGGTTACTGACTGGTCTTATCAGACTGGTCACTGACTGGTTCTTTGGGATTGTATGGATACTATCTTTAAGTTTATTTGAATCTGTCTGTCTGTCTATCTATCTATCTGACTGTCTGTCTGTCTGTCTGTCTGTCTGTCTGTCTGTCTGTCTGTCTGTCTGTCTGTCTATCTGTCTATCTATCTATCTATCTTGTTTGGCTGCCTCATTTTCTGTAACGTCCACGTCCTGCTGTTCCCACGCCGCTCATTTCAATGCCACAGCCATACCAGATCAGCTAGGTATCATCCCCAGGGTCGGAGGTCCACGGGGAGCCCATCAATATCAGGCCACCGTGGGGCCACCAGCCAGAGGGCCCTGCATTGCTGCTGGATTACTTTGGTGGTGTTCAGTGGTGCCTGTTCTGAGCTTACTCACGCAGGACACCACCTACTAAGCCCCCTACTAACGACAGTATTAGCTCAGTCGCGAAGCCAGACTGAGTGAGTTGCCCACCTGAGGTGGCGATCACCACAACCTCCCTTCAACGACCGTCCCCCCGCAAACTCCCAACCCCAAAGGCTTTTAAACAAACTCACCACAAGCACACAAGAGTATGGGGAAGCCGAATCTGAGGTCAATGTGAGCCATCGAATCAGAGGCATTTTTTATATTGCATGATGATCAATGATAATGAAGATGATGTAATGATGCTTCTGTGGAAGTGCATATGCTTTGAAACTATTTGACAGGGTTGTAATCTACGCTTACTACCATAATATATCCCGGCGTCAACTGGGCCTGAGAGATACCTGCAGTGTTGGTTATGTAATTTGAGCAACTCTCTTAAACTTCCTTCCGTAAAGTGGATGAAGCTCGACTGTGTGAGCCCATAGCACACTCACTCTGGGTAGGAGCCGGCCCGAGTCCAAAATAATCCTATGACTCTTATGGGATTCGAACCCGCGACCTTCCGGTCCAAAACCCAATGCGCTAACCACTGCGCCATTGCGATCGGTTCTGTCCATCTATCAGTCCATCTGTCCATCTATGTCTCTATCTACCCATGTATTACTGTATCTATCCATGTATCTATGTATCTATCTATCCATCTATCTATCTGTCTATCTATCAATTTGCTCTGTCTTCTGCTAATCTTTCTGCTGTCCTCTGTTATTGCTCTCTCTCTCTCTCTCTCTCTCTCTCTCTCTCTCTCTCTCTCTCTCTCTCTATCTCTATCTACTATCTATCTCTCGCTCTCGCTCTCTCTCTCTCTCTCTCTCTCTCTCTCTCTCTCTCTCTCTCTCTCTCTCTCTCCTCTCTCTCTCTCTCTCATGAGGGCCAAGGCCTATAATGAATAAACTTTCGCATTCGCTTCTCTCTCTCTCTCTCTCTCTCTCTCTCTCTCTCTCTCTCTCTCTCTCTCTCTCTCTCTCTCTTCCTCTCTCTCTCTCTCTCTCTCTCTCTCTCTGTCCCTCTCTCTCTCCATTTCTCTCTTGCATGTCTGTGTTGACTCAGCTCATCATTCCTGTTGTGTTGTTCCTCCTCGTTCTTCGTTCTTCGTTCTTCGTTCTTGGTTCTTTGTTGTCGCCTACAGAGGACAGAACGATCATGAAGGCGGTGCGCCTGGTCCTGGTGCACCACGCCTTCCTGACCATCCTGCTGGCCGTCAACGACATCATCTACAGCGTCTTTGTTCTGAGGGACGAGACGCGGCCCAACTGCCTGGTCATTTGGATCACCCGAGAGGTGGCGGAAAACCTCGTCCAGTGGAGCCTGGTTCTTCTGGCTCTCTTCGCGCTGGCCCTGAACCAGATGCAGGGCCCCTGGGACCTGTTCCTGAGCAACACCCGGCTGCACGCGGGGCTGGTGACGGCCGTGTGGGCGGTGTGCGCTGTGGTAGAGATAGTCCTCTTCGCGCTCCCCGGGCCTTCGCGGACTTCCAGTGCCGCGTTTTGACCTGTCCTTCCTTCAGAGCCAAGACGACCGCCCTGGTCTTCTCCCACGTCGTGCTGATCGTGCTGGTGGTGATGGGCTACCTCAGCGCCCGCCGCTGCGCCCGCCTGGTATCCTCCGAGCAAGAGGACTTCCTGCGCAGGATCAGGCTGAGCCGCCAGGTCCACCTGGCCGGCACGCTGGCCATGATCTGCAGACTGGCCGCCGTGGTCAACCTGATGACCTCCTCCCTCTACCTGTACTTTGCCTTCACCCCTTCGTGCAAGCGGCCCCCGAACGCGTTTATGAGGGTGCTCTTCTCGCTGTGGTACCTGGGCCAGGTGTGCGTCTTCCCCATCCTGCTCGCGCGGCACCAGATTCTGCGCCAGCGCCTGAAGGAGGCCATCTGCCGCAAGTGCCTGCTGCTGCAGAGGGACACCTTCACCCACACCGTGGAGTGCCGCTACAGCACGGTGGAGGTCTGCCGGGAGTTCATGAGCACATCCAAGGGTCAGCTCAGTCTCAAAACCAGCAGAGAATCAGCCAAGGCAAGATCTGAGGTGGATGCATACGTTAAGAGTAAACTGAAGAACGCAGACTGAAGTGTTCTGGCTCCAAGTAGACTAGTTAGTGTGGCTTTCAGCTTGTCCACGAGCACGGCTGTACATAAGCAATGCTCGTGCTGTTTTTGTTTTTGTTTTTGCCCCATGAGGTAGAATGGTGTAGCTCAGAATCGCTCTAGTTATGGCACGGTCTGCTTGCTGTGACGCGCCTCTTTGAGTGAGACACCTGGCAACTGACTTGATGATGCCGACACTGTTTTGCCGTGATGGGGACTACCATCTCCACCAGCATCTGAACAAAGGACGGGATCTCAAACAACTTTCAGCCCTTTGAACTTGCAAAGGGAATAGAAAGCTGGCCTTAGAAATCATACCGAAATTAATTCACCCTTCTGCCCCCTCTCCCCCCTCCGTTCTTACCCCCCTGCATCCCCACCCTGGGTTTTTACTACAAGATGAAACAGTGCCGTCGAGAAAAAGCTGCTGTGGATTCTGGACTGCCTGGAGTTTTGTAAGAATCGCAGAATGCATTATACTATAGTGTATTATGCTGAACTATACTGTAGATATACATATATAGATAGATAGATATATAGATAGATATTAGAGAGAGAGAGAGAGAGAAAGAGAGAGAGAGGTATATATATATATGAAACGCGCCTGCCTAGAAAACGAAAAGTCTGGGTCGGAAGTGTGCGGTAGCTTGATCCCCATTTGAGCCCCAAACTTTTCTCCCATCCATTAGACCATGAGTGGTGGTCTGGGTGCTAGTCTTTCGAATGAGACGATAAACCGAGGTCTCGTGTGTTACAAAATTATTTTAGTGCACGTAAAAGAACCCACGGCAACAAGAGAGTTGTCCCTAGCAAAACTCTGTAGAAAAAGTCACTCTGATAGGGAATCAAATAATATAGTTAAAGACAAGAAAAGAACACAAAAAAATGTGTGGCGCTGCTCTTGTGGCGACGCGCTATTCCCGGGGAGAGCAGCTCGAATTTCACACAGAGAAATCTGCCGTGACTGAAAGTAGTATGAAATATAAAATAAAATAAATAAATCATTCATGTTGCCAATAATTCTTCCATTAGGGCGACATGGTCTGGGATTGTTGGATTAAAATTTTTTATCGAATATTTTAAAAGATCTCTACTTAGAAGCCGTATGAATCAATGTTGGAGCCGTCTGTGGTACTAATCATTGGAACTTATCAAGGAGTTTGGTTGGTTGTTTTTTTTACTTTAAAAGAAAAGAGAGTCGAGCATAGATTGATGTTTTATCGTAAATAACCCATGCCGATGCTCCAGATTGCATGCCTAACAAAGCTGCTCCCATAATAATAATAATAATAATAATAATAAATGGAATTTATATAGCGCTATATCTTGCAGAGACAAATCAAAGCGCTTGCACTCAACTCATTCTTACACATCAACAACCAGTGACAAGCAATAATTCCATCAAAGTCCAAATGTGCACACACGCACACGCACACACACAAACACACACACATACACACAAACGAACACACATCACACCAACTACACACACAAGGTCAACACCCTGCAGGCAATAGAATCTTGTTGTTGAAGCAGGAAAAAAAACTATGAGATGAGGCATCATTACATACTTCTCAAAATCCCTGCCACAGTCGGAGAACCTTCAACAAAATTATGAGTACACCAAAGTAGAACTGAAACATACTCCGCTGCCTTGTATGTTTCCATCCCCTACAAGACTCTGGAATGAATTTCCAGAGCACAGGAAAGTTAGTACTTCTAAAATGGTCACTGTTAACATTTTCCCCCCGATGCAGAAGTAAAAGTATCGAACTACATTGATTATTGCAGAAAACGAAAACAGCAAATCATTCACTGCAGACTTAAGACTCAAAAGTCAATGAGTAACCTCAACTCTGATTTATATAAAAGACATTGATTTATTATAGACGATACATCTTGTGGTGATGGTGGTGGTGGCGGTGGTGGTGGTGGTGGTGGTGGTGGTGGTGGTGGTGGTGGAGATGATGATGATATGGAATTTATATAGCACTCAATCTTGAAAAGCAAACAAATCAAAGTGAAACAGCTGAACATTATAAACATGTTCTTTCTTTACTGTCCACAGTTAAAACTACTTTCTGTCAAACAAGTGACACCCTAAAACCGGATGACAAGAATTCGAAAACTTTAACACACGGCGACCAACAAATAAGCTTTAATAATAGTTATATATAACATTTTTAACACAGTGCGCAATTTTGTTTTGATAAATCCATGCGAATTTAGTCTACAAATAACGAGGAATGTCAAAAGTTTTGCGATGAAGTGCTTCTTTTGTAGATTTGAAATATATAAAGGTAGAAGAAGAACAGTACTAAGTTGCATGACATACATGCTTTCATTGGCCTCGGCAATAGCTTCTCAATTTGTCTATTTTTCATTGCACTTTCTTGTTGACTTCATTTTGGTATCGTTGTGTCTTTTTCTTCAACTTTTTACGTAGTGCTAAATGTGAAGGGGGTGATGTTAATGTTTTTTTGTTGTTGTTTTTTGGTTGGTTGGTTGGTTGGTTGGTTGTTTGTTGTTTGGGGGGTGGAGGTTTTATTTTTGTTCCTCGGCTAGAGCTCCAAGGTTCACCGATGGTGAGATTTTGCGTATGCGGCTGGTTTTATCCACCAATAACTCTGAAGAGTTTTCCGTTTTCCTGACTTTTCAAGTGATACCTATGCAGCAATATATGATCGGCTGTAAAATGTGCAGTAATGAACCCAAGTTGATGTGTAATATATCAGCATCTGCCGTGAAGATGCCGGGAGAGCCTGACAGTATAAAAATAGCATCCCCATCTTCTAGAAATTCTGTGCTAGGAATTCCCTCTTTTCTATCCCCCCCTTTGTTTCGACCTTGTTCCTGTTCTTCCTGTCTCCTCCTTCTTGTCTATTTTCTGTCTTCTAGGTCCATTACCTTCTGCATGAGTGAAATTTCTCATTAACCCTCGATCGACACAATGATGTAAACAAGTGCATACACGCACGTGGCAATGTCTTGCTACAGCGTACATAAGACTTTAAAAGATCGGGGTTTTATGTACAATATTTCCCCCACCAAAAAAATCGATAACCTGTTAGTGAAAATCACGGGGAAAATACTGCAAGAAGTTAAGGTAGCCGCATTCCCCACTTCGAAGATGGTGTCTGAACTCGAGGCATGTCTTCGCTTTTTCTATGGGGTTTTTTAAAAATTATTTTTGTCGTCCGCTCCTACCGGCACACAATGAACTGCTTTTTCGAAAAGTGGAACGAGTTTTTAACATGTGCGCAAGATGTTCTGCCTCCGTTCGCACTCAAGACTTCGGCTTTTGGTCTCATCCGAAGGGATTTTGGGAGGGAGGGAGTGGAGTCAGTACTTGAGGTGTTAACTCCAGGGTAAAATCCCATGGTGGCTCGATCCCAGGCCGTCAGATCACGAGCGCAACGCTCAAACCACTGGGCTCTCCCACCCCCTAAATGTATGTGTGAAAACGTAATTTTGTTTAAATGCAATGTCGCTTGTCTGACAAAAAAAGCAACGAATATCTATTTGCCATGGGGCAGAGCTTAAAATAAACTAGTTTGATGCCTTGTCCTGGGTGTGTTGTTGTTGTTGTTGTTGTTGTTTTTGCTTATGTTGTATGTGTATTGAATAAATTATGTTTGAACTAATCCTACATATTCCATTACTTTTTGCATCGCATTGAATTGGGTTCTATGTGCCACTGAATAAAATATGTTTAAACTGAATCATACCGTATTGCATTACTTTTTTGCATCGCATTGATTTGGGTTACATTGTGGCTGACTTTATTGTATTGCACTGAAATGTATTGTATTATTTTGTTTTGTATTGTATGCCACTGACAGTGATGGCAGATTCTCTCTGCATGAAATACAAGCTGCCCTCCGCGGTGAAGAGCGTGTCACTACAAGACCAACATCTACCTTTTCATTTTTTAAAGTGATTCTGCATGTATATATTTACTTATTTACTTACTTATACCACTTTAAGTCACGGCAGATTTCTCTGCGTGAAATTCGGGCTGCTCTCCCCGGGGAGAGCGCGTCACCACAAGAGCTGCGCCACCCTTTTTTTCTTTGTTTTTGTTTTGGTTTGCAACTGTATTTGTTTCCCTATCAGAGTGGCTTTTCCTAAGAATTTTACCAGGGACAACTCTTGTTACCGTGGGTTCTTTAACGTGCGAGGAATAACTTTGTGTAACACACGGGACCTCGGTTTATCGTCTCATCCGAAAGACTAGCGCCCAGACCACCACTCATGGTCTAATGGATGGGGGAAAAGTTTTGGGCCCAAACAGGTATATGTTTCCCTATAAGAGTAGGAGTATTCCAGAATTATATCAGGAACAACTATCTTGCTGCCGTGGGTTCTTTTACGAGTACTAAATGCGTATTGCGCAGAGGACCCTTGATTTATCGTCTTATTCGAAAACTAGCACCTAAACGGTCACTCAAGGTGGGTGGGCGAAAAGTCTGCCTCTGCGTCTCCGACTGTCTCCTTGTCCTGTTCCCTGTAGGGACAAAGAGGCAGACAGAGAAAAACGATGGGGGAGACAACATCAGAGAGAGTGGGCTGGTCTTTTTGAGTGGAACGAATTGCTACGAAAAGCAAGAGGACCGCGCGGAGTTGGAGGAAGCTGGTTGCAAAAATCTTCACTGGTGCCCCCACGGGACTACGGGGACAGATGAAGGTGAAGGGCAAAAACTGGGGAGTGAAAATTGAGATAAATGCTACCTAGCTTGCTTTCTAAAAAGGTGCAAGGTGCCTTACCTTTTTTAGACCAAGCTCCATATAATAGAAATTAATGTTGCCTTGCAGATGGCAGCTTTTCCTGCCTCAAATTGGGGCTGAAGGAGCGGGATAGCCTGGTGGGTAGAGCTTTGTGCTCCTGATCTAGCTAACGCCCTGGATAGAGGCACCTGTTCGAGGAGATTTTCCCCGTGGAGTTACCGTACCTATTGACTCCACTTTCCCCTTCACCTCTCTACCCCCCCCCCCCTCCCCCCCCCCCCCCCCCCCTGTGTGTGTCTGTGTGTGTGTGGAAACAAGATTGCTTTCTATGGGACCCAGACAGCAGACTGATTGGAAAGTTCATGTAAAAGTACATTCTAAAAATTTTTTTTAAACACCAACAAAAAAGCCAGTCTGTGCGATCTTTTATATATTTGGGTTTTGTCTGGTTTGTTGTTGTTGTTAGTTTGTTTGTTTGTTGTTTGTTTGTTTACTTAATTTTGTATTGAAATGACGATAATAGGGTAAATGAAAAGAGATTGTTAGAATTCAGATGAAATTTCTTGTTGACCTTTCTTTAATGCTAAAGTTAAAGATATTTTGCAGTTACATTTTTAATAAACACCTAATTATATGCTTATTAACGTGCTGATCATTATGTCTTTAAATGAATAAAATCAATGCAAAGACATTATTTACTCGACTCGCCCGCTTCCATGTAAACATGGACATACGTTTAGAATAACGAGGCGCGTTACACCAGGAGCCATTCATTTATTCACTCTCGCGTAAAATATTACTTTACCACAAAAAAGGTTCACCCAGCTGTAATTAGGTACCTGCCCTCTTTAGGGTGAGGGAAGGTAAAGCAGCGAGGGAGAGGAGATGGGCGCCGCTGCCCTCAATATACTGGCCCCTAGAGAAGCTGAGGTCTCTGACGTCTCGCTCCCCTACGACCTTATAAGTCATGGGACACCTTTACCTTTACAAAAAAGGCATGGTACTTTTGTGCTTCTGGATGAGCAGGAGGATCACACACACACACACACACACACACACACACACACACACACACACACACACACACACACACACACTGACGTGTACGCAAGCCCACGCTGACAGAGATAAACAGATGAACAGACAGACAAACAGCAGCAGAATAAAAGAGAACTGACAGTGCAAACAAACATTGAAAAAATGCCAAAGACATCTTAGCGTGTGTGTTTTTTATTTTTATTTTCTGTATTAACTTTTGTCAATAACTCGATTTCAAAGCGTCCGGCGCTTTACTTCCTTCCACATGTACAATTTTTCAATAGTGAACACATTTCTTATACAAATATAAAAAAAATATTTTTCACAAATTGAGACTTGCCAATAATTTGTCTTTTCATACACGCGCGCACGCGCGCGTGGACGCACTTGCACATACACACACACGAACACACACACACACGCACGCACGCACGGACACACACACGCGCGCACACACACAACACGCGCGCGCGCACACACACACACACACACACATACACCAAAGCTACCTATGCATGCGCGCAGACACACACACACACACACACATACATTGTATGTGCACACAAACACTTACACACGTGCAACTAACCACTTATTCATACCCTTCATACAAATAGATAATATTGAAAGGATGTAGACATTGTTGTTGGTATCACATATTTGCATCTCTCTCTCTCTCTCTCTCTCTCTCTCTCTCTCTCTCTCTCTCTCTCTCTCTCTCTCTCTCTCTCTCTCTCTCATATGCATGTGTTGTTAGAAATATGTCCAGAGGCTCAGTTTGATTGGATGCGTATGTTACGTGGTAAAACAAGATGTTGCAGGAGATGAGACAATGACTCTGTGTGTGTGTGCGTACGTGCGTGCGTGTGTGTATGTGTGTGTGTTGTATGTGTGCATGCGCACTTGACAGTGTATGTGTGTGTGTATGTGTGTGTGTATGTATGTATTGTACATTAGTGTCTGTATCTTATCAATAGTTAAAATCACACAGCCTAAAACTGGACCGAACACAATATTCAAATGTGGACAGAATAGAAAGTTACAAAATATGAAGGCATATGAAAAAGCACTTCTCATACTCCATCGTGGCCTTGACGCTGTAACTTTGTGAGCATGTAGGACATGGTTAAAATAATACCAATTAAAGCACAAATTCAACCACAAAACAAGTCCAGAAAGTCCGTCGTCAATGCACAATTGTTTATCAGCACATGATTCATTTGACAAGTTCAATGCCAATTGCCCGAATACGTTCATTTTGATTTTCGGGCAGTCGATGCATACATATATTATCAGCTCAGATAAACAGAATAGGATTTTGGTTCCAGTCTCAAAAAATCACAGATAGCCTGTAGTCTTGTAAAACTTGAGTCAGTGTTTAAAGCAATAGCTTCTAGATATTAAAAAAAATAAATATATCCGCGAAACTATTTGTGTTCCAATATTAAGGCATGCAACATTCACAGAAACCGGCTCTGTGCATAACGCTCCATACCTTTGTTTTCAGGAAAGCGGGTAGGGACGGGTGGCAGATTACACAACATGGGTGTTGGTTTTTTCCACTGGAATGATGTACGATCTTGCCCTCGTTACGCCGTAGACCCTGAATTTTCTGTTCTCATTTGGAACACAGCGGAGGACGGGGCGGGGTGGGTCCTGCACCTCAAAATCCCCAAGAGGTTTTCGCGCACCTCGGTGAATCTCCAGCAGAAGACGATCGGAGTGAAGAGTCCATGGGCGGAGGCACACAGCCAGACGAAGGCCAGGAGCTGGCTCTGGCAGGAGTCGGCCAGGTGAGGCCGCACAGCCAGGTTGCCCTGCACCAGCAGCACGGGCAGGTAGAGCAGCAGGAAGGGCACCACCACCGCCAGGATGGTCACCGCCGCCTTGGCGTTCATCCTCAGCAGGCGGTTAGAGTTCCTGGAGCTGAAGACGCTGGGGTAGATCTTGGTGATCTGACACCGCGCCGACCTGAAGATCATCAGCTCGGAGACGATGATGAACGCGATGAGGCAGCAGCGGAGCACGGTGAGGACGAGGTAGGTTCTTTGGGAGGCGACGTTGACGAAGGCGCACTCCTTCTGCCCGGACTGGGTGGTGTTGAGGTAGGCCGTCAGGACGACCGCCAGGGGCATGATCCACACGGCCGCCAGCGCGACCTTCACCCGTCTCTTGGACACCAGCTCCCCGTAGCGGAAGGGGGCGTACAGCGCCACGCAGCGGTCCAGGCACAGAGCGGCCACCGACAGGAAGGCGGCGAAGTTGAGGTAGGTGATGCCCGCGAAGCGGAGGCGGCACTCCAGGGTGACCTCGTGGACGCCCACCAGGATCTCCGCCCCGTAGCGGTAGCAGCACCACACGCCCATCAGGAGCTCGGCCACGGCCAAGGAGGAGATGAAGCTGTGCATGGCGTGCTGCATCCTCCTGACCCGCCACAGGGCCGCCAGGCTGAGCGAGTTCTCCAGCACCATCAGCAGCCCCAGGGTGATGCGGATCCAGGGCAGGGCCAGCATGAAGGCGGCGCCGTGGGAGCTGCACCGAGGACTGCCCCTGTCCGAGGTGGCCCAGGTGGTGGGGGGACCTGCCAGGGGGCTCTGTCCGGCCTGTGAGGGAGCAGCACGTGAGCTGGGGTCTGGACGGTGGAGGTGTCCTGCAGGGAGGGGGGGAGGAGGGTGTGGTCGGCGTAAGCGGCCAGAAACTCCATCAGGGAGGGAACGTCTGCAGGCACCGATTCCAGAACCCTCTCGGCAAACGTGTCTTCTGCCCTGTTCGGCCCTGACACTGCAACACAAAAGGGGGAAAGTGACCATCTCTGTCCATAATAATTGTCTCCACCGCAAAAGGTGAAGACATGGCTTCGAGAAGACTGGCGAGTCATGCGAGGATTGATTTGCTACAAGATGAAACGTTATCTTATGCAGTACTGTGCATTGACAAGAAACCATTCAGTCAGTGTTTAAGCAGTAGCTTCTAGATATAAAAAAAAAATAATATATCCGCGAAACTATTTTTGTTCCAATATTTGGGCATGCAACATTCACAGACACCGGCTCTGTGCAGAATGCTCCATACCTTTGTTTTCAGGAAAGCGGGTAGGAACGGGTGGCAGATTTGGCCCACACTTGAAAACATGGAGGACTTTGGTAAACAGCTCTTTAGTACTATCCCCTAAAGACTTCCCAGGAAGTTAAGGGGAAAGATGACGACGAACAAGAAAATGACAAAGAAGAAACAGTTTTAACGCACCGAAAAAAAAATCTTGAAAAAGTCACTGAGACTAGAGCGAAGCGAGTATGATGAGAATCTATTTTAGCACTAAAGCTTCGTTCACCATTATCACCTTTTTCACCTATTACAAGTTTAACGCCAAGATCCTAATCTGCTAGCGTGTCCTTCACACAAACTGTGAACAGGGTAAAGAACAGTGACAAAAGGCTTCCTTTGTTGTCAGGGGGGGTACCTTCATTTTCAACTTGTCACTGGCTATGACAGCTTTCTCCCCTTCTTGTCACATCATGTGTAGCCGGCCTACCTATGTTCTTTGTCTTTGCAAAAGCCTTTTTTTCTCTTTTTGTTTTTGAAGGATCAGGTCAAGGATTTCTAAAATTAGCCGAGGGTTGTTGTTTTTTTTAACCCTTCCTTTTTTTTTTTTTTATTCATTCTCTTCTTTCCCTAATTGACTGAACTGACTTGACCTTTTTTTTTTTATACCGTAACTGAAAGTCGTTAGGGCATTGCACTCTTTTTTTTTTCTTCTAGGTAGTGTGTCCTGAATAAGTTGAACCTGGTGGAGCCCATCCCTCTCCGAGTAGCACGGTGCATGCTGGGTTATATTCGTGTCATCCCTGCCACTGGCTATATCTGCCATACTCTCTCTCTCTCTCTCTCTCTCTCTCTCTCCTCTCTCTCTCCTCTCTCTCTCTCTCTCTTAGGATGAGACTATAAACCGAGGCCCCGTGTGCGAACATCTTGCCCACACTTGAAATCCTGTTCTGCTTTTCGTAAGAGTTTGGTTTTTTTAATTTATTTATTCTTTTATATCGAGGATAATGGAATAAGCACTCATGTGCTTTTTTACATCCAGTCCCCGTGTGTATGCAGTTTTGTAAATTTTGTCATCTGTTTCAAGAGTAGGCCATTGTGTGCCGGTGGGAACATAATTATGACAGAATTTACAAAACTGCGTACACAAGGGGACTGGATGTAAAAAAAAAAGCACATAAGTGCTTATTCAATTATCCTCGATAATTATATAAAAGAATTTTAAAAAATTACATTAAATTCAAATTAAATCTCTCTATTCGCATGCACGAGCATGCGTGCACTTGCTATATTTTTCAATATTTGTTACTGGGAGGGGGGTAAAGCCAAACTGTTCTGAATGTTGGTGATTGCGTATATAAAAGCAAGCAAGCGCGCATACCCACACACACACACACACACACACACACACAAAGAGAGCGCTATTAATGAATACGAATGCATATCCACTTGTCTCTCCCAAAGGTCTTTCTGCGTTTCAGTCTTTATTCACAGCACATCTCTACACGTTCTGTGCACATTTACAAATACTCAATTTGTCACGTTTTGGGCTGAAGAAAAGGGGCAAAAGAAAAAGAAATAAAACCAACTCAGTATTACTGCACAGATTTGAATAGACCCCCCAAAAAGAAAAAGAAAAAAACAGACAAAGCTTCCCCTCACGAGGATTCATAAATATCTATTACAGTCTCTCGTCATTCTCATTTGCTTCCTTCTCACTTAAAGATCCTTTTGTCTGCTTAACTAATGTCCAGATGTTGTATACAGTGAGAGGCTAATAATGAGGGATGGCACATATCTGAATGACATCAAAAAGTAATTTTCGGTGCATTTTGGTAATAATGTCCTAATAAGGTAAAGGTGTCCCATAACCTATGCGGCCATAGGAGAGCGAGGCGTCAGAGACTTCAGCTTCTCCAGGGGCCAGCATATTGAGGGCGGCACCCATCTCCTCTCCCTTGCTGCTTTACCCTCCCTGACCCTAAAGAGGCAGGTACCCATTTACAGCTGGGTGACCTGGGGAACTGTACTGAAGCCAAGGCGCTCAAACGGTCACCCATCCAAGTGGTAAACACACTCGATGCTGCTAGCTTAACCTTAGCTTGGGGAAAGTGAGTGCTCCACCACTGAGCTATCCGGTCCCCTTGGTAATAAAGTTTCAATATTATGTTGGCGTGTCTATGCGCCTCTGATGCTAGCTTTACAGAGCTTACAGTGTAACAGGTAAGGAAGTTTCCCTCGCTTAATCCCCCCACCCCCTGAAACTCACCTGTTTTAGACAGGTACAATACAATAAATCGGACCCTTCCGACATGGAATGAATTGGAAATTAATTTTAAACACATCAGTTTTCTGTCTTGTGCGGAGGTGGGGGTAGGAGGAAGGGAGGGGGGTGTAGTGTGCGTTTGTTGTGTGAAGTGTAGTGTGTGTGTTTTTTTGTGAGTAGTTTGTGTAGTGTTGTGTGTGTATGTTGTGTGTTGTGTGTATGTGTTTAATTTGGACTTGTAACTGTCTCGGAATGTGGAAACAATTACTATTACTTAGTAAGTTTATTCGTGTCTCTCCTAGATTATCATCCTGACGTCATTGTATGCATGACGTCAATGTTGCACTCTGTAACTGCCCTCGGAGGGATGACGACAGTAACTGTTGCTGTGACTGACCTGGGCCTGGTTTATGGGGTTTCTCCCACAACCCAGTGACCGTCCTGGCTTGACCCCCACTTAAGGTTGGCCAGGGTGTTGACACGAGGAATAACAGTCGAGTCGGTTTTAAATGCTGTTTTAATCTGTGTAATTATAGTTGCAGTTTGAATCAGAACGAAAGTAGCAGTTGGTTTTAAATGCTGTTTTAATCAGTATTATTATAGTTGCAGTTTGAATCAGAACGAAAGTAAAAGTTGGTTTTAAATGCTGTTTTAATCTGTATTATTATAGTTGCACAGTTTGAATCCCAATGACAGTAGAGTTGTTTTAAATACGGTTTTAATCTGTGTCATTATTGTTGTACAGTTTGAATCTGAATGACAGTAGAGGTTGGTTTTAAATACGGTTTTAATCTGTATAATTATTGTTGCACAATTTGAATCTGAATGACAGTAGAAGTTGGTTTTAAATACTTTTTTTTTATCTGTGTAATCATGATTGCACAGTTTTAATAAGAATGAAAGTAGAGTTGGATTTGATTACTGCTTTAATCTGTGTAATTATAGTTGCACAATTTTAATAAGAGACTTAAATTTTTTACGAGTTGACATCCCTGATGTGGCCTCAGTGGTTTTCCGAGGTATTGGATTGGACCGACTTAGTTTTTGCGTAAAAAAGACAACTCACGCAAAAGTGGCATGTGGCTACTATTTCAAAATAGCATCATTCGTGTACAAATTCTGACTACCTAAGAATTATATGGCTTCCTCGAAAAAAAAACTTGTGCAAAGGGCAAAAAAAAACCCACCCGATTTGTGGAAATGATAAATTAACCTTACTTTATTTCATGACGTCTAGTGGGAAGCACATTGACGTCATTGGGCTAGCGGAGACAGACTTGGCTCCTAATTCTATCTTCTGTCGGAGCAGAAGAATTAAGTTGACACTCAGCAGACCCTTGACTTTCGTATGCTAGTTTTTTTTCTGATGCAATGGCGTGGCTTCACTGAACTCTGTGGCGCGCGCGTGTGTGGTTGTCTGCGCGCATAAACACTCTGTCTGTCTGTGTGTGTGTGTGTGTGTGTGTGTGTGTGTGTGTCCTCTCTCTCTCTCTCTCTCTCTCTCTCTCTCTCTCTCACACACACACACAGATGACAGAATTTACAAAACCGCATACACACGGGGACTGGATGTAAAAAAAGCACACGAGTGCTTTTTCCATTATCCTCGATATAAATGATTTTTTTTTTAAATTAATAGGTAGCATACACACACTCATACACACTAACAAACATATACACAAACAGCGCTATGTAAGTCCCATACATCAGTATCATTATCATCTTTCACAATAACAAAGTTTTCTACTTCTTTCTCTCTTTTTTCGCTCTTTCCTTTTTTTGTTTTGTATATTCTTACTAGTACAGCAGATAGACCTAATTCATATCGCAGAGTTTAAGAAATATATATAAATATATATATATATATATATAAATTCCATACATTATTATTATTATTATTATTATTCTTTATTTTATATATATATATATATAAAGAGAGAGAGAGATGTATGGATGTGTATGTATATATATATATATATATATATATATATATATATATATATATATATATATATATATATATGTGTGTGTGTCTCTCTCTCCTCAACATCCGGGATCTTTTCTGAAAAAGCATCATCCGGGCGTTCTAGCAAAATGGAGACCATCCTTAGTTACTCTTACCTCCACCACCACCACACCCACACCACTCCCACTGCTACCCGGCAATGTCACCATCATCTTCACCACCACCATGGCAACCAGCCACCTCCACCATCCCCCACCCCACCCACTGCACCATGTCCTGGTTCAAAAATAAACTGGCTTTGATGAGACAATCGTGTGTCTGTCTGCCATGTTGCTGGGTATGAACCCAACAGGTATGTATGCCACTGTCTCTGATCTATAGTTGAGTACCGGCTGGCACCCTTTACATTTTCTTTATCAAGAGGGTAGGTGTGTGTGTGCGTGCGTGCGCGCATGCGTGTGTGTGTGTGCATGCGTGTGTGTGTGTGGCGGGGTGGGGGGGGGGGGGGGGGGGGGGGGGGGGGCAGTGGTCTACCTCGATCACATTTTATTGATTGGATTATCGGTGTTTTACGCCCCCAATCACCGCCCGAAGGAAAGATGTGTTGGCAAACAACACGCTCACTATTGATCAAGACTTGTCGCATGTCGCCCCTCTCACTTATCCACTCCCCTACCCCATGTCATATTCTGTCAGTTCCCTATCGTTATCATAAATACAACATCGAAGATACCCTTTACAACGACATGGGGAAAAAATGTTATGCTGTTAAAACTTCTGTGGTCGTTGTGGAGCGAGGTGTCAGAGACCTCGGCTTCTCTAGGGGCCAGCATTTTAAGGTCGGCGCCCATCTCCTCCTCTCCCTTGCTGCTTTACCTTCCCTGACCCTAAAGAAGTCAGGAACCCATTTACAGCTGGGTGGACTGGGGGACTATACTGAAGCCAAGGCGCACGAACGGTCATCCATCCACAGGGTAACCACGCTCAATGCTGCTTAACGTTAGCTTGGGGGATTTTTTTTTCTACCGCTTTAAGCACGTGTTCTGACCACTGAGCTATTTCATCTACATCTATACAGAAGAAGCTATAGTTGCTGTCGAGCGTTCGACGACGATGAAGAAGAAGAAGAAGAAGAAAGTGACCTTGAAGAGGCAAACGATAATGATGATGCTGCTAATCATCTTATGTGATGAGGATTGTGAAAAGGAGGGAATTTTTTTTTTTTAAAACCCATCAATTGGGAATGGGGAAGAGGGTGGAGAGAGAGTTTTTAAAAAAAGAAGGATGATAGATGACAGTCATCTCAGTGTTATTTTGAGAGATTGTGGGAGATATAAACTCTCTCTCTCTCTCTCTCTCTCTCTCTCTCTCTCTCTCTCTCTCTCTCTCTCTCTCTCTCTCTCAATATATAAACACGAATTCTATCTATCTGTCTCTATTCTCTTCTCTCTCTCTCTCTCTTCTCTCTCTCTCTATATATATATATATATATATATATATATATATATATATATATATACATACATAAATATATATTATTTCTCTCTCTTGTCATTTCTTTTTGTATAATCTTATAGTCGTATCTCTTTTTATTATTATTAAATTATTGTCTCTGACAAGGGCAGGGATGGATTAACAAAAAGAAGAGAAAAAACCGAAAGAAAAACACGTCAATGCTTTACCTTTTATCTCGAAGTTTTAAAAAAATCGCTTTGTCATTGCCTTTGCATCCCCCTCCTCCACTCTGTCTCCCACCTCTCTCTTCTCTCTCTCTCTCTCTCTTCTCTTTTTCCCTCTCTCGCTCTCTCTTCCTCCCTCTCTCTCTCTCTCCTCACTCCCTTCCTCCCCTCTTCTCCTCCTCTTTCCTATCCCTCCCTCTCTATCTCGCTCTCTCTCTCTCTCTCTCTCTCTCCCACCTTCTCTCTCTCTCCTCTCTCTCTCTCTCTCTCTCTCTTCTCTCTCCTCTCTCTCTTCCCTCACTCCCTCTCTCTCTCTCTCATCCCCCCACCCCCTCTCTCTCTCACTCACTCTCTTTCTCTCTCTCCCATCTCTCTCTCTCTCCCTCTCTCTCCACTCCCTCCCTCCTCTCCTCCCATCTCTCACTCCTTACCTCTCTCTCCCGTCACTCTCCCTCTCTCCCTTCTACCTCTCCCTCCCCTCCCTCCCTCCCCTCCCCCCTCTCTCTCTCTCTCTCTCTCTCTCTCTCTCTCTCTGGCGCAGCAGCAATCAACGGAGCAGCGCGTGATGTTCCCCTACATAATTATAGGATGTCCCTGGTCCTTCTCCCTCCCTCCCTCCCTCCCTGCCTCCCTCAACCATCAGCCCTCAGTCACCAAGCAGCAGCAGCAGCAGCAGCAGCAGCAACAGCAGTAGTAGACAGGCTCATTGTTTTACACATAGCTTCTGGCATTGACTCACTCCTTTGATGTCCTTAGCCCCCACCCCCACCCCCCACCCGCCCTCTCCCTCTCTCTCTCTCGTCTCCTCCCTCCCCCCAAATCCCCTCAACCCTACCACCTCGTACTAAAAAGAAATAGAAATGAAATGTACCTTTCGCTTCTTCCTGGGGTTTTTTGTGTTTTTTTGTCCTTTTGTAATATTTTGGGTTGGGTTTTTCTGTGGAGGTTTGTTTGTGTGGGGTTTTTTTTGGGGGGGGGGGGGGGATTTGTTTTTATTTTTTTTTTTTTTTTTGGGGGGGGGGGGTTGGTTTGCGTTTTGAATAGGTTTTTTGTTTGTTGTTTTTTATAGTGGGGGGGTCTTTTAGGTTTTTGTTTGTTTGCTAAATGAGGGGGGGGGGGGGGGGTTGGGGGTGGATGCAGAGGTGTTGGGAGGGGGCAGGACGTTGCTTTGTTTATTCTTGCTTGTTGCTTTGGGCTTGGTTTTGATGTTACTGTTTTTGGTTTGAAAATGTCATTTTGTTTGAATTTTTTGTTATTGTTGTTTTTTTTTGGGTTTTGTGGGGGGATGGATTGTTGCTTTTTTCTTAATTTTAGAGGGAAGGGGTCTTTATTTTCTCTGCTTTATCTTAGTCTTGGTCTCGATTTTACTTTCTCTGCTTTCCCAGTCTCCCTCTATTCCTCTCACCTGTGTGTATGTTGGTCTGTTAACCTCGCTAGCTACTTGTGTCTGTTCGTCTGTCTGTCTGTCTGTCTGTCTGTCTTTCTTCTCTCTCTCTCTCTCTGTCTTTCTTTCTCTCTCTTTGTGTCTATGAAGGGGACGGGATAGCCTCGTGGTTAGAACATTGCGCTCGCAATCTGACGACCCGGGTTCGATTCCCGTTCAAGGAGATATTTTCCTCTGGAGTTGACATCAGTGCAGACTCCACTCTCCCCAAAAGTCCTTCGGATGAGACTATAAACCGAGGCCCCGTGTGCGAACGCACGCTCTAGAACATCTTCGCACACGTTAAATCCTGTTCTGCTTTTCGTAAGAGTAGGCCATTGTGTGCCGGTAGGGGAACAGATAACACAATTTACAAAACTGCACGGGGACTGGATGTAAAAAACACATTAGTGCTTATTTCATTATCTTGATATAAAAGAATTAAATACATTTTTTTTTAAATATCTGTCTGTCTGTAAGTCTGTCTCTCTCTCTCTCTCTTCTGTCTCTCTCTTTCTATCTCTCTCTTCTCTTCTCTCTCTCTCTCTCTCTCTCTCTCTCTCTTTCTCTCTCTCTCTCTCTCTCTCTCTCTACCTCTCTTCTCTCTCTCTCTCTCTCTAGCTCTCTCTTCAGTTTTTCCTTCTTCCTTCGTTTTTTTCCTTTTATGGTGAACTTCTCTAATTTCTGTCAACTGCACCCAGTTTTTACTTTTTTTTCTCTCCCCCCCCACCCCCTCATCACTCACACCTCCCCTCATTTCCCCAATTATTCAAGCTCAACATGTCATCGACATCAAAAAAGTAAAAGATTTTTTTTTTGAAAAGGAAGCATGGTCCGAGCTTGAATATTTTTGAGTCATACTTTGGGCACTTATGGCATATGTCAAAAGGCCTTAGAAGATTGTTATTGCCAGCATATTTTGTAAAAAAAAAATTATTCGGTTCTGTTACATCCTTTTTTCCAGGTAACTTTGCATTGAGAGAAAGAGAGAGTTTTTGTGTGTGTGTGTGTGTGTGTGGAGTGTGTTTTGTGTTGTGTGAGAGTAGTGTGATAGGATGTGAGAGTGGTGTGTGTGTGATAGAGATAGAGAGAAAGAGACAGAGAGAGAGATTGTGGATAAAAATAGGAACAACAAGAACAGTCTCAACGAAAATTGGCTGCAGCGTTAAAAACCAAACCTAACCTAACAAAAGCAGAAACAGAAGAAATAAAAGTAGAACAGACTGACAGTAGCAGTAGCAGAATAATGCACTAATACAGTAGCAATAATACAAGAAGTAATAACAATGCAGAAACAGTAGAAGCAGCAGAAACAGACACAACTCTATACTATGTCCTCTCAAAATTATAACCCTTAGGGTCAACAAATACCACTGCCTGGAGAACAATTTTACGTAAATTATGTCTTCATATGTATAGCATGCACACAAACATATGTAACTAACGCACGCTTGAGCATGAATGTGCATAATTATCTCGTATGCAAAAAAAAAAAATCGGCGGCAGCAGTAGCGGATGCATCTTTGATAGAGAAAGGAATAAAATTTAAAATGAATAAATAAACAAATAAGGTAAAGGTGTCCCATAACCTATGTGATCGTAGGGGACGAGGCATCAGAGACCTCAGCTTCTCCAGGGGCCAGCATATTGAGGGCGGCGCCCATCTCCTCTCTCTCTCGCTGCTTTACCTTCGCTGACCCTAAAGAGGGCAGGCACCCATTTACAGCTGGGTGAACTGGGGGACTACACTGAAGCCAAGGTGCGCAAACGGTCACCCATCCAAGTGGTAACCACGCTCGATGCTGCTTAACCTTAGCTGGGGGGAAAGGGAGTGCTCTGACCACTGGGTTATCCAGTCCCCAGATAAATGAATAAATAAATAAATAAATAAAGAAACACAGAGCTCCATACATACCTCGAAGTTGAAAAAGTGCCTCTCGAAATTTTGTACCACGCATGGTTGTTGCCAGCGTTTCAATTCTACAAAGTCCTGTTAACGTCGAAGAATGTCCTAAATAGTCTCTTCTTTTTTTTAAAATTTGTCCACCAACGTTTTCAAACTGACGCAATTGTAGTCAAGAAACTACGTCACACAACTGACTGTCACAACACTGCTTCGCTCGCTCGTTTAATTTTTTTTTTTAAAACAACAATGACGTTCAAATAACAGCAAAACAAACAACTCATTTAAGGACGCTGAAAATCAACAAATGAATAATATATAATCGTAAAAGGCTAGCTAAGCGTCTGCAAGACAAGCCTTATGGCGGCCACAACGACAACTGTCTTGTCTGAAGTCTGCCAAACCCATGCAGTGTCTTTTTTAGACGCCAGGGGAGAGGGGGGGTTGAGGAGAGGGGTAGGGTGGGAGGAGAGGGGTTTGTGGGGGCGCATGGACGTGTGGGTTCATGAATTGTGGGGTTTTTGTTGGTTTTTTTGGTGACGTGAAGTCAAGCGTTGCTTCGGGTTTGATTGTGTGGTGTGTCGTAAGTTCATGTGTGTGGTGTGTAACGTGGTGTGTGTAAGTGTTGTTTAGTGCTGTGTGTATGTGTGTATGTGTGTGTAAGTGTGTGTGTGTGTGTGTATGTGATGTGTGTGTGTAGTGTGTGTGTATGTAGTGTGTGTATGTGTGTGAGTGTGTGTAAGTGTGTGTGTGTTGTTAAGTGTGTGTATGTGTGTAAGTCTGTGTAAGTGTGTGTTGTGTTGTAGTGTGTGTTATGTTGTAAGTCTGTGTGTGTGTAAGTGTGTGTATGTGTGTTGTAGTGTGTGTGTGTGTTTAAGTGTGTGTGTGTGTGTGTAACTCTCTCTCTCTCTCTCTCTCTCTCTCTCTCTCTCTCTCTCTCTCTTCTCTCTCTCTCTCTCTCTCTTCTCTCTCCTCTGCGTGTGTGTATGTACGTGCGTAAGTGTGTGTGCACACGCGCGCATGTATGTGTATGTGTGTGTATGTGATGCTTGAACGTGCATGCGTGCACGTACTTGTGATGTGTAGGACTTGTGAGCGTGCATGCACGCACGCAGTGTTTGTGTGTGTGTGAACGTGCACGCACGCATGCAGTGTGTTTGTGTTTGTATGTGTGGAAGTGTGTGTGGTGTGTGTGTGTGGTGTTGTGTCGCGCACGCACACACACACACACACACACACACACACAGAAATGAAGGAGGGGTGTTGTGTCGAACCCACACACCACACACACACACACACACACACACCAACAGGGAAATGAAGGGAGGGAGAACAAAGTGATGAGGAGGGGAGTGGGGCCCCGAAGAAAAGGGTAAAAGTGGGGATGGGGGGGGGGGGGGGGGGGGGCGGTGGGAGGGAGATGGCTGGAGACAGGAGTTGACTGTCTCTGGCGGAGTTTGATGTCTTGTTTTTGGCGCCAGTTTCTTGCTACGGTTCTTTTTATAGCTGAGGTGTGTTTGCCCTTGGGCTTTTGAAATGACTTATTACTACTACTACTACTACTACTACTACTACTACTCTGCTGCTGCTGCTGCTGCTGCTGCTGCTGCTGCTGCTGCTGCTGCTTCTGCTGCTGCTACTACTACTTCTACTACTACTGCTGCTGCTGCTGCTAATAATAATAATAATAATAATAATAATAATACTGCTGCTGCTGCTTTACTACTACTACTACTGCTGCTGTTGCTGCTGCTGTTGCTGCTGCTGCTGCTGCTGCTACTACTACTGCTGCTGCTGCTTCTGTTGCTGCCTCTGCTGCTGCTGCTACCACTACCACTACTACTATCATTATTATTATTTATTATTATTATTATCACCGCTACTACTACTTCTACTGCTCCTGCTATTGCTACTGCTACTGCTTCTACCACTGCTGCCGCTACTGCTACTGCTGTTGCTGCTACTTCTACTCCTGCTGCTGCTACTACTACAGCTGCTGCTGCTACTATTACTGCTGCTGCTACTACTACTGCTGCTACTACTGCTGCTGCTAATCAAGAAAAGAAAACTCAGGGCGTGGCCACGTTACATGGAACAAAGAGGTAGACAAACGAACGAAACAAAAACAAAACAATAAAATAAAAATCTATTTAAACCAAACTGTGGCAACAGAGAGTAGGCTGTGTTTTCAACACTGGTGAACAAGACGATAATATCTTTTTTTGCCCTTCCTTCCTTCCTTTCTTCCTTTCTTTCTTTCTGTCCAGAAACGACCCAGTCAAGAATGCACCTGTGTGGACGGACGAATCAGAGTTGAAATATATGTATTGTAGGCAGGAGAAGGAGTGAAGAAGACCAATGCTGTTCCAGCTGTCAAACAGCTTCTCGGTGTCTTGTCAGTCACACACTGACTGGCCTCTTTCCTCGTGCTCTTGTTTAACCATCTTTCCCATTATCCCCCCTCTTATTTCCTTGTTCTTCTATAAATACGTTCCTTTGTGTGTGGGCCTTTCTTCATTTGGGCACAGCAGGGATAGATAGATTAGTTGTGTAGGGCCTCTGCTGTATGGATTCGTTTGCACGCACTGACTTTTGACATGCTAAAACTTCGCTTTTCCTTTTTTTAAAATTTTTTTTGATTTTGTTTGGGGGTTTTCCCCTTCTTCCTTGGCTAGAGCTTCGAGGTTTGCCAATTAATGGTGAGAAAAAAAGTTGTGTGTGCGTACCATGTTTACCACCCCCTTTAAATGTTTTAATATCTTGACTTCAAGTACTCACAGTCTTTAAAAAGTGTAGTCGCTTCCTGCACTTTGAAATTGATTGTCCAGGTGTAGTATCCAGGTTAGCTTACTAGTTAAACACCCTCCTGGCCACTTTTGTTCGCTCAAGTTGTTTTAACTTCTTCAAGTGCTAGAATGGCAACACGTGTGGATTTTCTCCATTATTGAATGTACAGGCAAGTTGGGGTTGTTTTTTTTCTCCAGACATTCCTAGGCATTTCCTTTCATTTTATTTACAAAGTTTATGTTTTAGTTCAGTCTGATATAACTTTTGTACAAAATGTATAACTCTTTTTGTATTCTTTTTAGGATAGTACTTATCCACAGGATAGGGTGACCGTCTGCATGCCTTGGCTTCAGTACAGTTCCCCGAGTTCACCCAGCTGTAAATGGGTACCTGCCTCTTTGGGGTTAGGGAAGGTAAAGCAGAGAGGGAGAGGAGATGGGCGCCGCCCTCAATATGCTGGCCCTAGAGAAGTGAGGTCTCTGACTCGTGGTCCCACCTACGACCTCATAGGTTATGGGACACCTTTACCTTTGCCTTACTTATCTACATAGCAATATCATACGTGTATTGAACAATGATTTGTACTAAAAATGGAAAAGGATATGATTATGGGCAAGGACTGCTCCCTGTGGTATTCCCATATCAACAAATTTTGAATCCTGAAAACGCACCATTGACTCTGGTACAAAATGTTCTTTCAAAAAGGAAGCTTTTAAGATGGTGAAGTTGACTCCGTAGGAGGAATGTGGCACCTAAATAGTGGGTAAAAACGGTCCCATACATAAAATCTCCACTGTGCATGCCATGTCCATGTCATACGTTTTTCTTACATCGAAGATTGTACCTAATGTTTCGAACACTGTTTGTTTATATATATATATATATATATATATCATGAGTTATCTTACCAGATGATCAGTTGTACAGCATTAATTTCAGCAGTCTTGTCACTTGTTGATGAACTTGACAGAATTTTTTTTTTCATTTTTCAGCACAAAAAAGGTTTGATAAATGGCGCTCTTTCTTATGTCTGGAAGCAGTCAGTAGTAGTTCCAATTCTTAAAAATAGCCAACCTTGATCAGGATCAAGCAGATACAAACCAAAATGCACTAACTTCTTATGTTGCAAAAGTACTTGAAAATATAGTAATAGCATGTTTTTAAGAATGTCATCTGAGCGCTTTGATTTGTTGCTTTACAAGATTCAGCGCTATATAAATTCATACATTATTATTATTATTATTATTATTATTATTATTATTGTTGTTGTTGTTGTTATTGTTATTGTTATTATTATCAATGTGAAAAAAACAGTGTCATTCCTGTAACTCAGGCAGGTTTTTGAAAAGTGTGTGTGGTGGGGTTGGGGGGGGAGGGGCAGTGTGTGTGTGTGTGTGTGTGTGTGTGTGTGTGTGTTTGGATGTGGGTGTGTGAAGTAGTAAGAGTGATGATGACGACATTGTCTCCAACTGACGAGGCAGTTCTTCTTTAGCGTTGCAAGTGGCAGTGGTTTTACCTTGAATGCTTTTCCTTTGACATCGTAAAATTATTAATGTCCATGAGCTCTCAGCTAGGTTCTCTCTCTCTCTCTCTCTCTCTCTCTCTCTCTCTCTCTCTCTCTCTCTCTCTCTCTCTCTCTCTCTCTCTCTCTCTCTCTCTCTCTCTCTCTCTCTCTCTCTGAGTGTGTGTATATCTGTGTGTGCGTGTGTGTTTTATTTTATTTCTTATTTCTTATTTAACTCTGTTATTTCGAGAAAAATGGAAAAAAGCGCTCATGTGCCTTATTTTACAACCAGTCCCCGTGTGTATGCAGTTTTGTAAATTTTGTCATCGTGTGTGTGTGTGTGTGTGTGTGTGTGTGTGTGTGTGTGTGTCTGTCTGTCTGTCTGTCTGTCTGTCTGTTCATGTGTGTGTGTGAGAATGTGTGTGAGTAAGTGCGGGCATGATTCTGTGTGCATGCATGCATACATTATATGTGCATGCGTGCGTGCAGGCGTGAGTGCATGTATGGTATACATTGGCGCAAGGTGCTTCGCCATACAGGAAGTTAGTTGACCTTTGTGACTTTTGCAGATTCGTACCTGCATTGCCTTTCCATCTATGTGTTGCATTATTCCTATCATTTGTTTGTCTGTGTGTTTGTTCCTTCTTGTTCTTCTTCTTCGTCTTCTTGTTCTTCTTCTTCTTCTTCTTGTTCGCAATTCTTCTTCTTCTTCTTCTTCTTCTTCTTCTTCTTCTTCTTCTTCTTCTTCTTCTTTTCTTCTTCTTCTTCTTCTCAGTTCCTCTTCTTCGAAATTCTTTTTCGCAATTCTTCTTCTTCAATTTTTTCTTCTTCAACTTCTTCTTCTTCTTCGCATTCTTCTTCAAATTCTTCTTCTTCAAATTCTTCTTCGTATTCTTCTTCTTCGCAATTCTTCGCAATTCTTCTCCTTCTGCTGCTGCTGATGTAACTTCTTCTTCTTCTTCTTCTTCTTCATCTTCATCTTCGCAATTCTTTTTCGCAGTTCTTCTTCTTCTTCGCAATTCTTCTTCAAATTCTTCTTCGCATTCTTCGCAAATCTTCGCAATTGTTCTTCTTCTCCTTCTGCTGCTGCTTCTTCTTCGAATTCTTCAATTTCGTCTTCTTCTTCGAATTCTTCTTCTTCGCATTTCTCCTTCTTCTTCTTCTTCGTCGTCGTCGTCGCCGCATTCTTCTTCTTCTTTCTTGCATTCTTCTTCCTCTTCTTCTTCTTCTTCTCATTCTTTCTTGCATTCTTCTTTGCATTCTTCTGCTTCGTATTCTTCTTCTTCACATCTTCCACGTTCTCTGGTCAGGCTAACCTGCTTGGCCATATTATTTTGGTCGAATGTGTAGTGCCTGGTCTTCTCCTGTGCTCGTCACTCTGCAGGAGGTCTGATATACCCGCTGGTCTCAACCAACACATTCCCACTTCAGGGCAGCTCATGCAAAATTTCATAAAAAAAACATTTCAGATTTGTTTGAAAGAAAAAGGCAGAAGAACGGGCAAAGGTAGGCAGAAAGTAAGTTAGAGAGAGAGAGCGAGGAGGGAGGGGGGGGGGGGGGAATTAATACGAAAAGGATTGATAGAAATGAGGAAATTTCTAGCACAGACTTTC
>CM054145.1:46432806-46445306 GCA_028751875.1 Rapana venosa
TTTTTTAAATGTTAAACAACATGTAGAAGATACAACTTCAAAGTCATTTTTCTTTGCCTGTTTTCTTTGTATGAGAAGAAGAAAGAAAGAAAAACAGTAAAGAAAGAAACAGAGACAGAGAGAGAAAGAGAGACAGACAGACAGATAGACAGACAGACGGGAAAGGTAGATAGAGACAAAACAAAACAAAAATGTCTAAACAGATAAACAAAGACAGAAACATGGACAGACAGACAGAGAATAACATCGACCTGATTCTTCATTCCCCTTCACCTTCCCCTCACCTTCCCCTCACCTTCCCCGTAGTCTGTTGGACTGTTGGGACACCACTGAAGATTTTGTAACCAGCTTCCTCCACTCCTTGCTCGGTTCTCTGCTTTCCGTAGTATGTCGTTCCACTCAACGACTGGATGTTAAAAAAAAAAAGCACATGAGTGTTTATTCCATTATCCTCGATATAAAAGAATTTTTTTTTTTAAAAAGGTCAGTCCACTCTCTGGTGTTGTCTTCCCATCGTTTTCTCTGTCTGCCTCTTCTTCGTCTCCCTCCTGGTACTGTTCCCTGTAGGACAGTCTTGGCCAGTCCAGATGTTTGTGTGATGTTTCCGTACAACTTCAGTTTGCGTCCTTTCACTGACGTCAGGAGCTCTTCATATGGTCCGTTGGCGTTTTGGGTTCTGGTTTTCACTTCCCATTAGTAATGTGGTCTTTGTATGAGATACCAAGAAATTTGCGAAAGCATCTCCTCTAGATTGCCTTTATCTTTCTTTCGATGTGTGCTGCTAACGTCCACGTTTCACATGCGTACAAAAATATGGACATGACAAGGGAATGTATCCGTCTGATCTTGAAGCTGATGGCGATGTTCTTGTTATTCCAGAGGACTTTCAGTTTGGTCATTGCAGCTGTGGTCTGAGCTATCCTGGAGAGAATTTCAGGTTTTGATCCTTCATCCAATTCTATAGCGCCCAGATTTTAAAGCTATGGACGGTTTTAATTTTCTTGCTATGATTATGTCAGTGCTTATGCCATTGGCACTATTTTTGTCATCAACTGGGTTTTCTCTGCACTGATCTGCATGTCATATGCCGAAGAGGCTTCATCTAGGTGATCTACCAAGTTGACAGGCTATTGCTTGTCTCCAGCTAGGCCGTCGATGTCGTCGGCAAAACCTAAGTTTGTAATTGTCCTGCCTCCAATGCTGACTGTTCCTTCATGTTCTCCAAGTGCATCTGCCATTATTCTCTCTACGAAGATGTTGAAGAGGGTGGGAGAGAGCAGACATCCTTGGCGTATTCCAGGTGTGGTTCGGAACCAATCTTCTGTGTTGCTGTCATATCCTATTTGCGCACAAGGGGAGTCAACATCTCCGATATTTTCTGATATTTTGCACGGTGCGCCCGTATGGTGTAGAGGCTCTGTGTGTGTGTGTGTGTGTGTGTGTGTGTGTGTGTGTGTGTGTGTGTGTGTGTGTGTGTGTGTGTGTGTGTGTGTGTGTATTATTTTATTCATTTTTTTATTTTATTCTTTTATATCGAGGATAATGGAATAAGCACTTATGTGCTTTTATTACATCCAGTCCCCGTGTGTTTGCGGTTTTGTGAATTTTGTCATCTGTTCCCACCGGCACACAATGGCCTACTCTTACGAAAAGCGGAACAGGATTTAACGTTTAACGGTGGATCGGTGGACTAGAGGTAACGCGCCTGTCTAGAATGCGAAAAGTCCGGGTCGGGTATGTGCGTGGTTCGTACCCCGTTTGGGCCCGAAATTTTTCCCCATCCATTAGACCATGAGTGGTGGTCTGGGCGCTAGTCTTTCGGATGAGACGATAAACCGAGGTCCCGTGTGTTACACAAAATTTTCAGCGCACGTAAAAGAACCCACGGCAACAAGAGAGTTGTCCCTGGCAAAATTCTGAGAAAAAAGCCACTCTGATAGGGAAACAAATACAGTTGCACACCAAAAGAAAAAAAAAGAAAAAAAAAAGGTGGCTCTGCTCTTGTGGCGACGCGCTCTCCCCGGAGAGAGTAGCCCGAATTTCACGCAGAGAAATCTTGTGACTTAAAGTGGTATAAAATAAAAAAAATTAAATAAATAAAACGTGTGCGCAAGATGTTCTGCGTACGTTCACACACGGGACCCGGTTTATAGTCTCATCCGAAGGACTTTTGGGGAGAGTGGAGTCGGCACTGTGTGTGTGTGTGTGTGTATGTGTGTGTGTGTGTGTGTGTGTGTGTGTGTGTGTTAATTTGTTAAAATTATTAGTTGTTATTTGTTTCATGTGTAAGCATATGTTGGATGCAAGCGCTTTGATTTGTCTTCCAAAAGACATAGCGCGCTTTAAATTCCATTTATTATTATTTTTGTTGTTGTTATTATTGTTGTTGTTGTTGTTAATCTATCGATTAATATACTGTTTATTTATTTACTTACTTACTTGTCTGTTGCTTATTGTATTCATTCATCATCGTTATCATTATCATTTATCTATCTATTTACCTATTATATATCCCAACACCCAGGTGTCCACTGAAAATACACTCTACTTTGGTCTGATCAGCAGAAACTGAAAAAAACCCAAAAGCCCCTAGGAGACAGAGAGGACAGGGCAGCTCCGGTAACGACAGAGACAGAGGAGGCTAGGGAGGGGGAGAGGGGATAGAGGTGACAAGCAAGGAGGTAGGGGTAGATGTATGTGAAAGAGGTCGGGAGGTTGAAAGAGGTACGAGTGTATATGTGTCAGGTGAGGAGGGAGCGGGGAGGGATGGAGGAGGGTAGAGATGGCGGTATGGGTGGTAGTGACGGTGGTGGTGGTGGTGGTGGTGGTGATTAAAGAGAGTGTTAAAAGCTGACATATATGACAGGCATGCCTGTGTTGTTGGGTTTTTTTTTGTTTTCAGCTTTTTTTTTTTGTTTGTTTCTTTTAGCTTGGTCTATTTATAACTTGAACCCACTTTCACTGTGGGCAGGTCATGTCCGGCCACCTACCATGTCATACACCACACACACGCGCGCGCGTGCGCGCGCGCACACGCACGCACGCACACACACACACACACACACACACACACAGAGTCACATGAACACACACACACACTTAAAGTGGTATGAAAATGCAAATGAAAACATACACACGCTCGCGCGCGCACGCACGCACGCACGCGCGTGCACACACACGAGTGCGTGCATACACACGCGCCTGTGTGCGCACGCACGCCCGCCCGCGCACACACACGAGTGCGTGCATACACACGCGCGTGCGCACGCACGCACACACACGCACGCGCGCACGCGCGCACACACACACACTTGTCAATACTTGTCATGACATAAGCAGTTTCTCTACGATCCTATCAGCAGTTATCTTCCCTTAATCCTAAAACGTCATAATTTACATTTTATTTCTTCTTCTTTTGAACGCCGTCGAACCCTTAGACAGCAAATGCTGTTGTTGTCTGTTATATGAGCGAAAACGCGCTGCGCTGCCGTCAAGCGCCTGACAAGTCAGGCCCAGCGCATCTGACTTCGGTGTGGGAGAGAATTGTTATCTTTTTAAGTCTTTCCCGTTTTGGGCTCGAAACTTTTCCCCCATCCATTAAGACCATGAGTGGTGGTCTGGGCGCTAGTCTTTCGGGTGAGACAACGATAAACCGAGGTCCCGTGTGTTACACAAAATTATTTAGCGCGCGTAAAAAGAACCCACGGCAACAAGAGAGTTGTCCCTGGCCAAATTCTTAGAAGAAAAAAAAAGCCACTCTGATAGGGAAACAAATACAGTTGCAGACCAAAAAAAAAAAAGAAAGGGTGGCGCTGCTCTTGTGGCGACGCGCTCTCCCCGGGGAGAGCAGCCCGAATTTCACGCGGAGAACTCTCGTGACTTGGAGTGGTATAAATAATATATATATATATATATATATATATATATATATATATATATATATATATATATATATATCATAAGATTTCTGTAGAAAAAAGGCAGGGGAAGGGACTGAGAAGGCAGAAATCTATAGACAAGAAGGGGGTGACGGGAAGAAACAGAAAAGATGGAATTCCTAGCGCAGAGCTGATAGAAGGCAGAGATGCTATTAAATTTTGTACTGGCAGGCCTCCCAGAATTTCGAAGGGCCGGGGAGGGGGGGGGGGGGGGGAGGGGAGGGAGGCGGGGAGGGGGCAGGGGGGAGGAGCAGGGATGTCATATTTGAGGCCATGCATTTGGGAATTTTCTAAAGTTACTTTTTTGGGGGGGTGTTCTTATTTAGTGTTATATTGTGTCCTTCTACAGTCAGTTTCTGCAGATATATATGTTTACTTTTATTTATTTATTTATTTATTTTCTTCTTATATATGTCGAGGATAATGGAATAAGCACTTACGTGCTTTTTTACATCCAGCCCCCCCGTGTGTATGTGGTTTTGTAAATTCTGTCATCTGTTCCCACCGGCACACGATGGCCTACTCTCACGAAAAGCGGAACAGGATTTAACGTGTGCGCAAGATGTTCTGCGTGCGTTCGCACACGGGGCCTCGGTTTATAGTCTCATCCGAAGGACTTTTGGGGAGAGTGGAGTCTGCTGCACTGATGTGAACTCCAGGGGAAAATATCCCCTTGAACGGGAATTGAACCAGGGTCGTCAGATTGCGAGCGCAATGTTCTAACCACTAGGCTATCCCGTCTCCAGCTTGATAAGCCGTGTATATCCATTTTCTTTTTAATTGATGATGAGTTTGTTTAAGAGTTCTTTCCTTTTTTTTTTTAGGCATTGCTTTTAATAAAGATTTTTTTTCTGTGGCGGAGGTGGGGGTGGGGGAGGGTACGGGTTGGATCTAATTCTCTGTCATTTACCCTTCCTCCCCCCCCCCCCCACCCCCTGTTTTGTTGACAACTGTAAATTCTGGTATCCATTCATGCAAGTATGTAGTGGCTTGGTTGGATAGTTGGATGGTTGGTTGCTTGGTTGTTTTGAGGGTATCATTCAGTTAGGAAGATGTATCTAGCAAGAAAATTTTGTTTATTTATTTCATTGAAATTCGTTGGTTATTTTGTTGTTGATTTTGTTGATGCTTGGTCGCTTTTCTTCATATATTTCATTTAAATTCTTTAATTTCAAGGAAAATGAATAGGCTTTCGTGCGCTTGTTTTTAAACTTCCAGTCCCCGTGTGCTCGTGGTTTTGTAAACTTCGTCATCCGTTCCCAACGGCACAAAATACTGAAATAGCCTACTCTTCCGAAAGGCAGAATGGGTTTTTGAATATGTGCAAAAGATGTTTTGGACGAGACTGAGAAAATGCCAGACAACAAAGGCGTAAAAGAGGACAAAGTTTGTGAGCTGAAGGTATGCTGGTTGGCAGAAATGTTTGAGAACGTACTTTGGTAAAATGCAACAAACGGGTTTTTTTTCCTTTAGCAGCAAGAGCAGTAGTATCACTCTCAGCAACAGCAGCAGCAACAGCATCAACAGCAGCAGCAGCAACAACAGCAGCAGCAACAACAGCAGCAGCAACAACAACAGCAACAACAACAACAGCAGCTGCAGCAGCAGCAGTAGCAGCAGTGGCAGTAGTAGTAAAGGTAAAGGTGTCTCATAACCTATAAGTTCGTATGGGAGCGAGGCATCAGAGACCTCAGCTTCTCTAGGGGCCAGCATATTCAGGGCGGCGCCTATCTCCTCTCCCTCGCTGCTTTACCTTCCCTGACTCTAAAGAGGGCAGGTACTCATTTACAGCTGGGTGAACTGGGGAACTTTGCATTTGTCTTTCATGTTTTTTCTGTGGGCTTAGGATATTCCTTGGTGGCGCCAATCTCCTCTCCAAGTCTCCATATGTTTTGGGTTTTTTCTATTGGGGTTTCCTCCCCCCACATGCGACAGGTTGTACTGGGTTACATGGATACCAGTAGCAGTAACAGAGAACTTCTCTGACTGACCTGACCCACCTTGGCGCTACACTCACAAAGGATGGGCGATCGACGACAGAAATCAAAGTCAGACTAGCCATGGCAACATCTTCCATGATAAAACTCACCACCATATGGAAAAGTAAAGAGATCACTTTCCCAATCAAACTAAAGCTCTACAAAGCCCTAATTCAGACTATCCTGCTGTACGGAAGTGAAACCTGGACATTGACTGCTGAAACAGCAAAGCGAATCCAGTCATTTGAAACAAAATGCCATAGAAAACTGCTGGGCATATCCTGGAGAGAACGAAAGACCAATGAATTTGTCAAGAGTCAAATAACACGGCTGGCAGGTCCACAGGAACCCCTTCTCACCATCGTCAAGAAGAAAAAGCTGACATGGTTTGGCCACGTCACCCGCCACAACACTCTGCCAAAAACAGTACTGCAGGGAACACTCGTAGGTGGCAGAAAGAGGGGAAGACAGAACAAGTCATGGATGGACAACATCAGAGAATGGACCAGGATGAATGACTCGGCACTACTGCGCAGAGCCGAGGACCGAGATGGATGGAGGAGGCTTACCACGGAATCGTCTTTCGTGTCTCCCCACGACCGCCAAGGTCACGGGTCTGATGATGATGATGATGATGATAATGATGAACTGGTGGACAGTACTTAAGCCAAGGCGCGCAAACGGTGACCCATCCAATTGGTAACCACGCTCGACGCTGCTTAACCTTAGCTGGGGGAAAGCGAGTGCTCTGACCACTGAGCTATCCCGTCTTCAGTAGTAGTAGCAGTAGCAATATCAGCAATAGCAACAACAACAAAATACCACATTCGCAAACAACGTGGTTATCACACTTAGAAACAGAAATACTCTTGAGTTTGGGGGTTGTTTTTTTAAAAGTTCTTACCTAAATTTCTTTATAAACTACTAAACTGCAGAAAAGACAGAGAGAGATAGATATACAGACAGACAGGTACACAGACAGGTACACAGACAGACAGACAGACTTGGGTGTGGGGAGGGGGGGAGGGAATAAGGGGGAAGGGAGTAAGGAAGAAAAGGTTAGTGGACAACAATAGAAAGATGGGGTAGGTAGGGTCTTGATGTAGTGGATTAATCTACAATGAGTAGCATTCTTCAATTTTTTACGTCTTCCTAAAAATATAACAATTAAAACGCGGCTGTCTTTCTTTCTTTTCTTTTTCTTCATCATTTACGCGTAAATCTTTCTTTATGACACTTTCATAATCCTCGCCATCTGATGACGTGTTCGTAGATGTCAATTCTCCTTGCGTCAGCACGCGCACGAGCATGATAATTATCTGTATACTGAGTTAATCTAAGCACGGAACAAAACAACAACAAAAACCAAAACTCAAACCTGCTTACCTTCGACTTTTTTTTAATGAAATGCGGTGTTAATGGGGTGGGCTTGTTGAGCAGATTACTAGATTTAGGGGATGGGGGTGCATACAAAGTCGTGTGTTGCTTGGACATTCAAATTTTTTTTTAAAAACATAAAAAGTTGCCCTTGTCATTTTGATGGATTGCAGTGCTGTGGTCTACGTGAGTGAAATAAATTTTAAACGGGTAGAATTCCCCTCTTCCCCCCCCCCCCCTACCCCCATCCCTCCCCAACTTCCAACCCCTATCGCCAAGGAAGCTAGCAGTGGACGGGTTGGACTGAAACTAGTTTAGAATCCCATTTGTGAAGAACCTGAATATTGTGAGAGATTAGAAAAGGGGCGAGGGGGGGGGGGTGGGGGGGGGGAAGGGGAGGACACAGAATATGTGTGTGTGAGAGAGAGAGGGGAGGGGTGTGTGTGTGTGAGAGAGAGAGTGTGTGTGTATGTGTGTGTGAGAGGAGAGAGTGTGTGTGTGTGTATGTGTGTGTGTTTTTTTTTTATTATTTTTTTATTTTATTTACTCTTTTATATCGAGGATAATGGAATAAGCACTCATGTGCTCTTTTTACATCCAGTCCCCGTGTGTATGCGGTTTTATAAATTTTGTCATCTGTTCCCACCGGCACAAAATGGCCCTCTCTTTCGAAAAGCGGAACAGGATTTAACGTGTGCGCGAGATGTTCTGCGTGCGTTCGCACACGGGGCCTCGGTTTATAGTTTCATCCGAAGGATGTGTGTGTGTGTGTGTGTGAGTGTGTGTGTGTGTGTGTGTGTGTGTGTGTGTGTGTGTGTGTGTGTGTGTGTGTGTGTGTGTGTGTGTGTGTGTGTGTGTGTGTGTGTGTGAGTGAGTGCGTGTGTGTGTGAGAGAGAGAGAGTGTGTTGTGTGAGAGAGAGAGAGTGTGTGAGAGAGAGAGAGTGTGTTTGTGTGTGTGAGAGAGAGAGTGTGTGTGAGAGAGAGAGAGTGTGTGTGTGTGTGAGAGAGAGAGAGAGAGAGAGAGAGAGTGGAGTTAGTGTGTGTGTGTTGTGTGTGTGTGTGTGTGTGTGTGTGTTGTGTGTGTGTGTGTTGTGTGGTGTGTGTGTTGTGTGTGTGTTAAATTCATTTAACGTCTTTTCACAAGTGGAATATTAGACAGTGGTGTCTGTGTCTGTGTGCATGTGTGTGCGTGTCTGTGTGCATGTTTGTTGTGTGTTCGCGCATGTGTGTCAGTATGCGTGTGTGCATGTGTGACTCGCGCGAGCATGCATGTGTGTATATATATGTACGTGCACGCGCGTGCGCGCGCGCGCATGTGCACACTGTGATGCGCTTGTTCCCGTGACTTCTTGCATGCAGGCAAGATACCCTTTTGTGACAAGTGCACCTGCTTTATATATGATCCTGACACCTCTGACGTCACCCATCACGTCACAGAGGCTCTAACTAGATTAAAGACAGTATGAAAGTTATTACAGTCTTCTGAATTAGCATATGCAGACCTGCCAGTGCTGTGATTAATTTCTCATTTTATGTGCATATGGATGCACAATATCGAGTGAGATATCCAGTCCGTAGTATTCAATAATTTACGCCAGTGATCAGCATAGATTGCAAGAAAAGAGGTGACAGGATGGAAAGGAATACGGCAGAAACAAAGAGAGGGATAGAAGAGATGGAATTCCTGGCCTTGTTCCTTTAAGGTCCTGTCACCTCCTTCTTGCCTTCTTTTCTGCCTTCTTGATCCATTCTCCTGCCTTTTTATTTTCCTCAGAAAGATTTAAAACACTATCCCTACGCTAAGGGAGAGAACCTCTCTTTCCCAGTACACGTGCACTGTGCACATTTGTATGCTACCGTAACCCAGTAGTGGGTGATACAGAGGGAAGGGTTAGTAGATGGTTGGTTGCCCTATAGCGGGTTACCTGTAGGGAAATTAAAAGATAACAATTCTCTCCCGTGCCGAAGTCGGATGCGCTGGGCCTGACTTGTCAGGCGCTTAACGGCAGCGAAACAGATTTTCGCTCATATGACAGACAACAAATAGTAGCAGTCTGAGCAAAGAAGAAGAAGAAGAAGCCGGAGGAGCAGAAGAAGAAGGAGGAGGTGGGGGGGGGGGGAGGAGCAGAAGGAGGAGGAGGAGAAGAAGATGAGAAGAAGGAGGAGGAGGAGAAGCAGAAGCAGAAGAAGAAGGAGGAGGAGGAGGAGGAAGGAGGAGGAGGAGGAGGAGGAGGAGCAGAAGAAGAAGAACAAGAACAAGAACAAGAACAAGAAGAACAAGAAGAACAAGAAGAACCAGGAGAAGAAGAAGAAGAAGAAGAAGAAGAGACAGAGAAGAAGCAAGAAGAAGAAGAAGAAGAAGAAACAAGAACAAGAAGAAGAAGAAGAAGAACAAAAGAAGAAGAAGACGCAAACAAACAATGACAATCTGTTTATCTTTTTCTTTCCATGGATTTAAGGAATACTTCTGGTAGAATTTATTTTCGTTTCGTCCTTGAATGTCAAGCAAGGAACATTGATATGACAAAAAGGGGGGGTGGGGGGGTGGGGGAGAGGACGGAGAGGAGTGGAAGTGGGGAGGGGGGGGAGGAAGGGTGGCTGTTATGCAAGAAGAGAGAGGCAGCGAGACAGACAGAGAGACAGACAGACAGACTGTCAGACATAGAAAAAGAAAGAGACAAGGAGAGAGAGAGAGAGGCAGACACACACACATACACACACACTCACACACAGATACACACAGTTGCACAGACATAGACACGCAGACACCTCTGTCTGTCTGTCGTTGTCTGTCTGTCTGTCTGTCTGTTGTCTGTCTGTTGTTCTCTCTCTTCTCTCTCTCTCTCTCTCTCTCTCTCTCTCTCTCTCTCTCTCTCTCTCTCTCTCTCTCTCTCTCTCTCTCTGCGTCTCTCTCTGTCAATATATAATAATAATAATAATGTATGGAATTTATATAGCGCTGAATCTTGTAAAGCAACAAATCAAAGCGCTCAGATGATTCCCCCCCCCCTTCCCCCGAAGGACAATGGAATAAGCACTCATGTGCTTTTTTTTAAACATCCAGTCCCCGTGTGTATGCGGTTTTGTAAATTTTGTCATCTGTTTCCACCGGTACACAATGGCCTACTCTTTCGAAAAGCGGAACAGGATTTAACGTGTGCGCAAGATGTTCTGCATACGTTCGCACACGAGGCCTCGGTTTATAGTCTCATCCGAAGGACTTTATATATGTGTGTGTGTGTGTGTGTGTGTTGTGTGTGTGTGTGTGTGTGTGGTGTGTGTGTGTGTGTGTGTGTGTGGTGTCTGTCTGTCTGTCTGTCTGTCTGCTGTCTGTCTGTTGTCTGTCTGCCTGCTGTCTGCCTGCCTGCCTGCCTGCCTTTTTAGATGTCTGTCTACATGTCTTTCCGTAAGTCTGTCTGTGTCTGTTGTTGCCTGTGTGTCAGTGTCAGTATGTGCAACGCTAGATTGATAGCTTGCATGAGGAAGAGTAAAGTGACAGAAGATATTATCAAAGGCCCTTCCTTGAAGTCAGAACCCAAAAAAGAAAGACGTGACAAGTTCGACTGATTTAATGCTTAGCGCCTCTCTTAAAAGCTCTACGATTTGGATCAACCACCATTCCCAGAATAACTATACTTTCGTTTTCTCCAGAATACCTGACACAAAAATAGACTGTAGGTTTTTGGGGTTTTTTTACTTCTTGAAAATCAGACCAAGCATTTTTATTGTGTCTGTGACTTTCAGGAAGTTGGAAAGAAATGAATAATAAAATGTAGGCCTGAAGTGGTTTTGGGCTTTGGGGATTTTTCTTCGTAGATAAAAAAAGAGAAGATATTTGTGTAAATTGGAAAGTCAAGCAAAATTACTTATCCGGCAAGTGCCAACACTTACGAGCGCACACCCTCACACACGCAGGCATGCACGCGTGTTCGCACACACACACCACAACACACACACACACACACCCCACACACACACCCACAACACACACACCCCAAACACACCACACAACCAAACACCCACACAAACCCCAACACAACACAACACACACAAAACAACACACACACAACACACAAAATGCACACCATACACACACATCACACACCAATTATACATCCACATGCACCCAAAAATTTACCCCACACATACACACACACCACTCAAACACACACACAACACATACACACCACATACAAACACACTAAACACACAATACATACACAAATACACACACATATACACATACACACACAACACAACTCAAACACACACCCACACACAAACACACACACATATATATATACACACAACATCCCACACACACTTTATAACAACACATACACACACACATTTTCACACACACATACACATAAAAACCCACACAACTTTACACACATACACACACACACACAACACACACACACACACACACACCACACTCAACACACACACACACACACACACACACACACACACCCCACCCCCACACGTTGAAGAGGATATTTTCCTCTGGAGTTAACATAAATCCCGACCCCTTTCCCCTCTAAAACTCCTTCGGATGAGACTATAAACCGAGGTCCTGTGCGCGAACGCACGCAGAACATCTTGCGCACGCGTTAAAACCCCTTCCGCTCTTCGTAAGAGTAGGCCATTGTGTGCCAGTGGGAACGGATAACAACATTGCCAAAACTGCATATACACGGGGACTATTTGTAAAAAAAAAAATTTTAAGCACATGAGTACCTATTCCATCATCCTCGAAATAAAAGAATAAAAATTAAAAGAATAAAGAAAAGAATACAGAAATAACACAGACACAGACACAGACACACACACACACACACACACAACACACCACACAAAACACACACACACACCACACACACACACACACACAACACACACACACACACACACACACACACACACACACACAACACACACACACACACACACACACACACACACACACACAACACACACACACACGGATAGCCTGGTGGTTAGAGCGTTGTGCGTCGCGCTCGCGGTCTGACG
Organism: Rapana venosa; assembly: GCA_028751875.1. NCBI lineage: Eukaryota > Metazoa > Mollusca > Gastropoda > Neogastropoda > Muricidae > Rapana > Rapana venosa. The sequence continues at coordinate 46,445,138 of CM054145.1, forward strand.
TCTTCGGTTCAAGCCGAGATTCAAGCCACCACCGTCACGCGCTCCCGTTTAATATTAATGGGTGTTTTTTTTTTTAACCCAGGATTTAACATCAGTACAGACTCCACTCCCCCGAAAGTCCTTCGGATGACACTACAAACCGAGGTTCCGTCTTCAGTCGCTGCTACAT
>CM054145.1:46460306-46465306 GCA_028751875.1 Rapana venosa
CTCTTTTATAAAGACTGGGATTTCGTTCCATAATTTGCTGCCAGAATAAACAAGAGATGACATAAAGAGATCGGTTCTTGGACGAGGAGTAACAACACTACTTTTGTTACGAACAGTTTTAACAGGGAACCTCTGACAAAGATAAGGAGGAGCTAGTTTATTCATGATCTTATACATAAATACACCTTTATTAAAGAGACAATGTAAACTAAAAGGAAGAATGTTTAACTCTTTGTAGCTATTAGTTTCTAAGGAAGTAGTTCTAAGGAAAATTTAAAACTTGAGAGACCGTTTATATACTCTCTCAAGTTGTCGTATACAGTTTTTACTTGCCAAATCCCAGCATGTAGATGCATAGTCAAGATCAGGTTTTATGTAAGCATAGAAGAATAGTTTTCGAGTATGTTGATCCAGGAAATGTTTTATTCGATTAGTTGGAATAGCTTCTTAGATATTTTTTTAGAAACACTAAAAACATGATCTGACCATGACAAATTATTATCGATATTTAGACCAAGTAGTTTATATGAACTGACTTCTTCTAGTATTTTATCGTAAATCTTTATTCCATTTAGTTTGATTTTAAAGTTTTGGCGCTTTTGTCTTGTGGCAATCACCATGAATTTTGATTTCAAAGGATGGAGAGCCATGTGATTACACTCTGACCACGCTGCTAGATTGTTAAGTCTTCTTGCAATATAGTAGCTACAGAGTTTACATCATGATCAGCTGTATGTATGGTAGTATCGTCAGCAAAGAGTTCACAAGTGGATGAAACATGGAGAGGAAGATCGTTGATATATATAGAAAAGAGGACTGGCCCTAACACGGAACTTTGAGGAATACCATACTTCACAGGCAAAAGGGACGACATAATTGAATCTTGATAAACAGCTTGTCCCCTTTTATCAAGAAACGAGGTAATCAGTTTTAGAGAGTCTGCGCAATAAACCATACATAGCCAGTTTCTTTACTAAGAGTTTGTGGTCAATACAGTCAAATGCCTTGGCAAAGTCTACAAAAACTGCTCCAGTTAAGATGTTATTGTTGATATTTAAATGCCATTGCTCTATGAGATTACTGAGTGCAGTATGACATGAATAATTTTCTCTAAAGCCGCTTTGATTAGGATGAAATAAGTTATGCTCAGTAAAGTATGACAGAAGATGTTGCTTTAAATGCTTTTCAAAAGGTTTAGATAAAATAGATAGATCGAAATAGGTCGATAGTTGGAAGGGTCATTTGGATCTCCAGATTTAAGAATAGGTACAACTTTGGCAACTTTAAACATTTGAGGATAGGAACTTTTTTCAATGCAGAGATTATAGATATATGTAAGATGTTCAGATATTACTTGCGCGGAATCTTCAAAATTTTGCTGTCTAAATTATCTAAGCCACGGGATTTTGTTTGTTTTAATAAAACACAACTCCTTATGCACTTCATGCACACCAATATATTTGAATGACAGTTTAGACTTTGTTGACTTGGAGCTACAATATTCCTGTAAAATTGGTAAGTAATTGAATTCTGAGCGGTCAATATTTACAAATTTTTTCAGCAATAGAACAAAAGTGTTGATTTATATTATCTGCAGATAGACCTGTACCTGATGAAGCACTTGATGAAGATGATTTACCGGCTAACTGATTAAACGAGAGAGAGAGAGAGAGAGGAGATGAGTGAGAGAGAGATGGATAGAGAGAGAGAGGGGAGAGGAGGGCAGACGAAGACAGAGAAAGACAGACAGACAGACAGACAGTCTTGTTCTGAAGTATAATATAATTATAGTGTGCATTGACATAGGGTTGCTGCACGCCAACTTTCGTTCTCTTTGTTTTTCTTTCTCTTTTTTTTCTTTTATTTGTGTGTGTGAGAGAGAGAGAGAAAGAGTGTTTGTATGTGTGTATGAGAGAGAGAAAAGGTATTTGTATGTGTGTGAGAGAGAGAGAGAAAGTGTGTGTGAGAGAGGGCAGTGTTTGCATGTGTGTATGAGAGAGAAAGGGTATTTGTATCGTGTGAGAGAGAGAAAGTTGTGTGTGTGAGAGAGAGAGAGAATGTGTTTTGTTTGCATGTGTGTATGAGAGAGAAAGGGTATTTGTATGTGTGAGAGAGAGAGAAAGTGTGTTTGTGTGTGTGTGTGAGAGAGAGAGAGACAGAGAGAGAGACAGAGACAGACAGACAGAGAGTCAGACAGAGACAAAGACAATGACAATAGTTTATTGTGATAAGCTCTACACCCATTCATAAGAGGGCAGAGGGACAGGAACTAGGTACAACACATAATTATAATTGGAAATGAACACACAGTTAATGACAGCCCAAACAAACATTTGAGAGAGAGATGTTTATTATATTTTATTTTTTGTTTTATTTTGTTCTTTTATATCCAGGATAATGGAATAAGCACTCATGTGCTTTTTTATATCCAGTACCCCGCGTGTGTGCGGTTTTGTAAATTCTGTCATCTATTCCCGCCGGCACACAATGGCCTACTCTTACGAAAAGCGGAACAGGTTTTAACGTGTGCGCAAGATGTTCTAGAGCGTGCGTTCGCACACGGGGCCTCGGTTTCTAGTCTCATCCGAAGGACTTTTTGGGGAGAGGGGAGTCTGCACTGATGTTAACTCCAGGGAAAAAATATCCCCTTGGACAGGAATTGAATCCGTGTCGTCAAATTGCGAGCCCTGTGTTCTAACCTCTAGGCTATCACGTCCCCCCCCCCCCCTCCTCTTCGAGAGAGAGAGGGAGGGGAGGGAAAAGAGAGAGCGAGAGAGAGAGAGAGAGAGAGAGAGAGAGAGAGAGATGAGAGATGAGAGGGAGGAGAGAGATTTGATTGGCGAGCGTTGGGTGACATTTTGCACTTGAGGTGTGAAGTTTATTGTCGGCGAGATTGATTTGATCCTGTCTTAGGTCAGAGTGTGGTGGGGGATTTGCTGTGGGGGCAGATTTCTCTTCGTTTATGTTTCTTTAGTTTTTGTTTTGTTTTTGCGTTTGCTTTATGTTTTGCTTTTGGTTTTTTTTTATTGGGTAGGGTGGAGTTTCTGTTTCTACTGCTACTACTGTTGCTGCTGTTGTTGATGATGATGATGATGATGATGATGATGATGATGATGATGATGATGATGATGATGATGATGATGATGATGATGATGAGATGATGATATGATGATTGATCTGTTGCTGTTTGTTTGTTTGTTTTCTCTGATTTCTCTTTGGGAGGAGGGGGGGTGTCGCTGTTGTTGATGTATGATGATGATGATACTGGTTGCTTGTTTATTTTGTTTTCTCTGTTTTCTCTTTGGGAGGAGGGGATGGGGTCGCTGTTGTTGATGATGATGATCCTGTTGCTTGTTTGTTTATTTTGTTTTGTCTGTTTTCTCTCTTTTTTTGGCTTCGTTACTTGGCTAGAGCTCCAAGGTTCACCAATGATGAGGTTTTACGTATGCGACAGTTTTTGCCCACCATGAAGGTAGCCGCATTCCGACTTTGAGGATGTATACTGGGTGTGTTCATGATTCTGTTACCCACCATACACTGACATGCATTACAGGATCTTAAACAGTGCATATTTGATCTTCTGCGTGTGTATCTATATATATATATACAAAGAGAATTAAAGCACTGGCAGGTCTGCACTTATAGTTGACCTGGAAGATCGTACAAAATCTTCACTCTTAAAAATTCCCCAGACACCACCGAGGTTGGAACCGACGACTTCGTGGATCGATCCATGGGATTGAAGTCGATTGGTTTTTTTAACCATGGTTTTTAGTAGTCCTTTTGGGTCAGATTTCTCTGTTCGATTTAATCCAGGGCTGCTGTCACCCAAAGTGTGTGTCTCTGTAGTAAAACGCCACCCAATTGTTGTGAATGCAGATATTGGTATCCCTTTAAAATCATATAATGCATGCAACTATTTCATGTTACGTGATATTCCATCGTTCTTTTTCCATTTGTAGTAACAGATACCTCTAAGAGCGCATTGATTTATTGCTTTACAAGATTCGGCGCTATATAGATTCCATACATTATTATTATTATTATTATTATTATTATTATTATTATTATTATTATTATTATTGTTGTTATTCTTATTCTTATTATTATATCTAGAAACAGACCCTACGTATTCCAGAAATCAATTTATCTCACAATTTAAAAAAACAAAAAACAGACAGCGTTCATCTGAGATTTTTTTTTCTTGAAACAAAACTACATTCCAAGTCATAGATGAATCATTTACGTCATTATGTCTCTGAAGAAAACATTTTGTGCTGTTGTTGTTGTTGTTGTTTTTCTGCAAAGAAATGTTCTAACTTTATTTCAAAAGAGAAAGTAGAACACAAAATTTTTTTTTTTTGCTTTCTTGGTTTATTTTTTGTTGTTTATTTCTTTCTTTGTACGTTTGTCAATCTCTTTTCTAGCGGGCAAAACATTTTTTGATTATCTTTTGGAGATGTTCGTTTGTTTGCTTGGTTTTTTGGTTTTCTTTGCCTCTTGCAGCCATTTTTGTTTTTGTTGCTGCTGTTTCTGCTGCTACTACTGTTGCTGCTGTTATTGATGATGATGATGATGATGATGATGATGATGATGATGATGATGATGATGATGATGATGATGATGATGATGATGATGATGATGATACTGTTGCCACTGCTCCTGCTGCTGTTGCTGTTGATGCTGATGATGTCATTGCTGCTTCTGCTGCTACTGTTATTGATGACGATACTGTTGCTGCTGTTGTTGCTTCTGTTGTTGCTGTTGCTGATGATGCTGTTGCTGCTGCTGCTACTGTCGTTGATGACGATACTGTTGCTGTTGTTGCTTCTGTTGTTGCTGTTGTTGCTGATGATGCTGTTGCTGCTGCTGCTACTGTTGTTGATGACGATACTGTTGCTGTTACTGTTGTTAACAATGTTGATAATGCTGTTATTTGTGCTGGTACTACTTTTGTTGCTGCTGTTTTTACTAATATTGTTGATGACATAAATATCACT
>CM054145.1:46490306-46500306 GCA_028751875.1 Rapana venosa
ACAACACAACACAACACAGTACAAAACAATATAACATAATACATTACATTACAAGACAATACAATCCAATCCAATGCAATACAATGCACTCTTCCCTCTGTCGACCAAACAAACTTACTATCTATAGCTGAAAGCCAAGTCAGAGAACTCCTTTCTTCTGGCATGGTAGGCTTGGTCATTGTACCCCTGCCCAAAAACGTCATGACTTTATCGCGTGTTTTAGTAGCTCTCATGTGCCTTTTTTATTTTGAATTTTACATCTAGTCCCCATGTGTATGCAGTTTGTAAATTTTGTCATCCGTTCCCACCGACGTGTCTATGTGTGCTTGTGTGCGTGCTTGGGTGCTTGCGTGCGTGCGTGCGTGCGTGCGTGCGTGCGTGCGTGCGTGTGTGTGTGTGTGTGTGTGTGTGTGTGTGTCTGTGTGTGTGAGAGAGAGAGAGAGAGAGAGTGTGTGTGTGTGTGTGTGTGTGTGTGTGTGTGTGTGTGTGTGTGTGTGTGTGTGTGTGTGTGTGTGTGTGTGTAACAATAACAATAACAATAATTTTAATTCAGTTTTTGCAGTTGTTATGTGTGTGTTGTGTGTGTGTGTGTGTGTGTGTGTGTGTGTGTGTGTGTGTGTGTGTGTGTGTGTTGTGTGTGTGTGTGTGTGTGTTGTGTGTGTGTGTGGTGTGTGTGTGTAAGTCTTCAATTTTAACTTCTTTCCACTTTGAGTGATACCAGACGACCCTAAAATAGGAGACTGGATAGGCGAGAGAGAGAGAAGAGAGAGAGAGAGAGAGAGAGAGAGAGGAGAGAGAGAAGAGAGAGAGAGAGAGAGAGGAGAGGAGAGGGAGAAGAGAGAGAGAGAGAGAGAGGAGGAGAGGAGAGAGAGAGTAGAGCGAGATGAGAGTGAGAGTGAGAGTGGAGATAGGGTACTGTTGTGTGTGTGTGTGTGTGTGTGTGTGTGTGTTGTGTGATGTGTGGTGTGTGTGTGTGTGTGTGGCGTGTGTATGTATCAAAGCCTTCTTAGTAGAAAATTTTGCTAATGAATGAAGAACTGAGCTGTGGAATAATAGTAGATGCCTTTATTATAAAAACTATAAGATCGATTTTGGTATGGAAAATATATATAACTTGTCTACCAGGTGTATATGTTTACGCTCTTATGAAGTTTCGTTGTAGCTGTCACAAGCTTCCTATTGAGATTGGACGTTTCCATAATATACCAAGGGAAGAAAGAATATGTTCAAAATGCAATATGTCTGTTATAGGGGATGAATTTCATTTTATCATGGAATGTCCCCACTTCAAACATTTACGACAATATTTTATTCCCCGATATTTTCTTCAACCCATGTCTAGTTATAATTTTTGTAGGCTAATGAAATGCAAATCTCGAAAAGTTCTCCTGTCCTCTCTCAAAATTCATAATATTTGCAGGTATTACTTGAAATGTTGTCTTTCACAAATGTAGATTATGTCTTTTAAAGAAATGTGTATACTTGAAAAAATAGTATTGAGTCTTTAATGCTGTTTGCTTACCATTTTGCGATGAACTCTTGCTTTTCAGTTACTGTTAGTATTCATATAATTTTGGGTGTATTGCTGTTAGGTTTATTCTCCTGTTCAATTTGTTTGTAATCTTCCATACCCCAAAAGAGGTGAAAGGAATTAAATCTTGAATCTTGTGTGTGGTTAACAGCTGCTCAAACATACTTTTGGTTACTCACTATCATTACAATTGCTGCTGCTGCTGCTGCTGCTGCTGCTGCTGCTGCTGCTGCTGCTGCTGCTGCTGCTGCTGCTGCGGCTGATGATGATGTCGATGATAATGATGATGAGCAGCAACAGCAGCATCGATACCAACTTAACAAGCACGATAGTCCTCCAAGAATTTCAAATAGCAGAACGAAGTGAAAGCATCACACACACACACACACACACACACACACACACACACACACACACACACACACACACACACACTCACTACACACACACACACACACACACACACACACACACACACACACACACACACACACACACACACACACACACACTGCGTAAGTGAATGAGTGAATGAGTGAGTGAGTTTATTTATTTTATTTATTTATTTTATTTTATTTTATTTTTTTTATTCTTTTATATCGAGGATAATGGAATAAGCACTTATATGCTTTTCACATCCAATCCCTGTGTGTATACGGTTTTGTAAATTCTGTCATCTGTTTCCACCGGCACACAATGGCCTACTCTTACGAAAAGCGGAACGGGGTTTAACGTGTGCGGAAGATGTTCTGTATGCGTTCGCACACGGGGCCTTGGTGTAAAGTCTCATCCGAAGGACTTTTGGGGAGAGTGGAGTCTGCACTGAAGTTAACTCCAGGGGAAAATATCCCCTTGAACGGGAATCGAACCCGGGTTGTCAGATTGCGAGCGCAATGTTCTAACCACTTGGCTATCCCGCATCCCAGTGAGAGAGTGAGTGAGTGAGTGAGTGAGACAGAGACAGAGAGAGACAGTAACGAAGGACAGAGACAGTGACAGAGAGACACATACCGGGTGATTTTCGTCCAGTCCCAAGTTTTCGTGTATGATTCGACTGAGGCAAATATTTAGATCTTCCAGTTTTCTGGGAATCCAAGGCACTGAAATTGTTTTAAAGGCAGAAATATGCATGATCATAATTATCCCCGAAGTCAGAATGCGGCTACCTTGCCGGTGTGTCAACGGTCACATACCCAAAATGATATCACCTTTGGTGTACCTCAGAGGTGTAACCGAGGAATGAAATAAAAAGTAATTATTATCAGCGTTATTTTTTTCTTTTCTGTTTGTTTGGCTGGTTGGTTTGAGGAGGGAGAGGGGGGGGTGGGTCGAGTTTGTTTGTTTTGTTTTGATAGATACACGCATCTTATTTTCTATTTAATTGACGTACGTAATGTTCGTATAAAAAGCATATATGTATGTATATATATATATATATATATATATAATATATATATATATATATATATATATATAAATAATTCCCAAACATGAAAGGGTATGCTGGATTGTATGTAATATTTGTGTATACAAATTCACAAGCACAAAAAGTATTCATTTAACTGTGTATATAACTTTTATGTATAGAAATTCACAAGCACAAAAAAGAGCTTTTCCGATATGATATTCGTGTATACAAAATCACTAGCATGAAAAAAGAGATATCTTTTTCTTTGTATAATAGCCATTTGTATAAGCCCAAAGCTTATATAAGATGGCGGGATTTATTTTTAATTCTAGACAGTATTCAGGTATAGAAATCCACAAGAATGAAAACCTTTTCATAGATACTATCTCATAGTATATTGTCTTATAGTATATAAGTCCACAAAAGTTTGAACAGTTATCTTTCTGTCTTAATGTATGTTTATATATTTTTTGCTATGTTATGATGAATTTGAATGTGACGAATTCGAATACAAACAGCATACAGCAACAGAATACAACGAACCCGAACATAAACAGTATACAAGCAACAGAATACAACGAACCCGAACATAAATAAGATACAGCAACAGAATACAACGAACTAAATAAGATACAGAAACAGAATGCAATGAACTAAATAAGATACAGCAACAGAATACATCGAACCCGAACATAAACAAGATACAGCAACAGAATTCAACGAACCCGAACATAAACAAGATACAGCAACAGAATGCAACGAACCCGAACATAAACAAGATACAGCAACAGAATTCAACGAACCCGAACATAAACAAGATACAGCAACAGAATGCAACGAACCCGAACATAAACAAGATACAGCAACAGAATACAACGAACCCGAACATAAACAAGATACAGCAACAGAAATACAACGAACCCGAACATAAACAAGATACAGCAACAGTGCACACACACACCTTCATCTTTCTGTTCTTTCGCGTCACTTGGAACGTCCAACACTTGAAGTTGTGAAGTGCAGGCTTTCAGGTCAGCAATGGCTTTTTCCAATCCGTCTTGACCATTGTCCAGGGAGACGAAGAACTCGTGACAGTCCTTCTGCCCTCTGGATGACCGGGACTCGATGTGGCGAAAGTTCACTTGGTGTTTCTACAAAAAACACAGCACTGGTTTGATAGTAGGTCAATAATTACGCTTTGGAGTTCAGAAACAGACTTCAGAAAAATATAACAAAACGCAAACTTAAGTGGTACGGGCACGTCACACGAACATCTGGACTGGCCAAGACTGTCCTACTACAGGGAACAGTACAAGGAGGGAGACGAAGATGAGGCAGACAGAGAAAACGATGGGAAGACAACGTCAGAGAGTGGTCTGGACTTGAGTGGAACGATTTGCTACGGAAAGAAGAGGACCGCGGGGAGTGGAGGAAGCTGGTTGTAAAATCTTCATTGGTGCCCCCACGGTCCACGGGGCTACGGGATAGGTGAAGGGTTTGAAATATATGAATAAACGAGTGCAAATATGAAATGTGAGATCTGATTTCTTTTTCTCTCTCTAATTCTTATATCACGTGTATGTGTCATTGTTTAGGAAACAAGAAACAGACTTAAGAAACAAAAATGTAAAGAAATGAATACATGAATAAAAGAATGAAAATAATATGAATGAAATCTCATTTCTTTTAGTTCCTTTATCGTTATACATGTGTGAGTCGTTGACATTTTATATTAAAATATACCTTATCATTGTGTGTAAGCCCCACCCCTGTGTGTGTGTGTGTGTGTGTGTGTGTGTGTGTGTGTGTGTGTGTGTGTGTGTGTGTGTGTGTGTGTGTGTGTGCGCGTGTGTGTGTGTGTGTGTGCGTGCGTGCGTGTGCGCTTGTGTTCGTGCGTGCATACGGTATACGTGTGTGTGTATGCGTGCGTGCATCCTGGCACGGACTCAAAGAAGCACAACAAAAATACTTTAATCTTTGTTACAATTGAAATCTTCAAGTTAAGATTTAACCAACACTCTTAAATAATGTAAAATAAGAAAGGTTAAAACAAAATAATGATGATGATGATGATAATAATAATAATAATAATAATAATAATAATAATAATAATAATAATAATAATAATAATACATGGAATGTACACAGCGCTGTGTCTTGCAAAAAAACAAATCATACGAGACTCTTTAAGATACTGCAAAATCAGAAATACCCCCCCCCAAAAAAAAAAACAAAAAAACAACCAACCAACAACACCCAAAAACAACAGCAACAAAACTTATAATAAATGAATAAATAAAAACCAGGGGGTGCCAGAGTTACCTCCAGAATCTTCAAGGCATCAGCAAGAGAGCCAGAGTTCTGCGGAAGAGAGAACATGATGGAGGTGCTTTCCTTCTGGCTGTCTCCGCCCTGCCACAGGGGAAAGAACAACACACATAATTATTTAATATACTAAATAAACCACAACAACAAAAAACAAGAGTATTTTTTAAATTTGTTTTATTTTATTCTTTTATATCGAGGGTAATGGAATAAGCACTTCTGTGCTTTTTTACATCCAGTCCCCGTATGTATGCGGTTTTGTAAATTCTGTCATCTGTTCCCGCCGACACACAATGGCCTACTCTTACGAAAAGCGGAACAGGATTTAACGTGTGCGCAAGATGTTTTGCGTGCGTTCGCACACGGGGCCTCGGTTTATAGTCTCATCCGAAGGACTTTCGGGGAGAGTGGAGTCTGCATTGATGTTAACTCCAGGGGAAAATATCCCCCTTGAACGGGAATCGAACCCGAGTCGTCAGATTGCGAGCGCAATGTTCTAACCACTAGGCTATCCCGTAGAGGGGGGTGGGGGATGACTATCAATATAGCCTAGGCTAAAAGTACTGTCAGTTGTTGATGCATGCAAAGCAAAGTCAAGTCACGTCAAGTCAAAATTACTTAAATCATCTCATGAAGGGCAGTTACAAGTGCAAAAGCCTACATAATAATAATAATAATAATAGGTAAAGGTAAAGGAGTCCCATAACCTATAAGGTCGTAGGGGAGCGAGGCCTCAGAGACCTCACTTCTCTAGGGCCAGCATATTGAGGGCGGCGCCCATCTCCTCTCCCTCGCTGCTTTACCTTCCCTGACCCTAAAGAGGGCAGGTACCCATTTACAGCTGGGTGAACTGGGGGAACTGTACTGAAGCCAAGGCACGCAAACGGTCACCCATCCAACTGGTAACCACGCTCGACGCTGCTTAACTTGGCTGGGGGGAAAGCGAGTGCTCCGACCACTGAGCTATCCCGTCCCGTAATAATAATAATAATAATAATAATAATAATGGTGATGATACTAATAACAATAACAATAACAACAACAACATATGGAATTTGTATGGCGCTGAATCTTGTAAAGGGAACAGATCAAAGGACTTAACACGTTACGTTGAGATTGTCATCAGCCATGACACGCTCTTAGCCTTACAACCTGGTCTCCCCTTTAGAAAGGAGGGGGGGGGGGGGGGATCCTCAAAAGTCGGAGTGGCTACCTACCTATAATTATGGCGTGGTACTTGAAATATATGTACTGGTGAGAGAGAGGCAGAGACAGACTGATATACAAACAAAGTCCTTCGGATGAGACTATAAACTGAGGCCCCGTGTGCGAACGCATGCAGAACATCTTGCGCACACGTTAAATCCTGTTCTGCTTTTCGAAAGAGTAGGCCATTGTGTGCCGGTGGAAACAGATGACAAAATTTACAAAACCGCGTACATACGGGGACTGGATGTAAAAAAGCACATGAGTGCTTATTCTATTTTCCTCGATAGAAAATAATAAATAAATAAATAAATAAAAAACAGACAGAGAGATGTCCTTTCTATCATTTACATAGATTAGCGCAGTATTTTGATTTGTGTTGATGTTTTTGTCGTTGTTGTTGTTGTTTTTATAAGAACGTTACTGTATTATTTGAGAATATAATAGTATTGTTCTAAATATGACAGATGAAACATGAAACCGAACAGAAAAATTACCTGAGCGGATTCATTTTCTTGTCCTGTTGGTTGTTGGGTGTTATCTCCCATCTCTGCTTACCACTGAAACTGGAAATCACACACGCACACACACACACACACACCAATTAAAAAGCCAATGCGCAAATTTGGGCCACAGATTTTACAAACACGTAAATAGTGTTAAAAGATTATCAATTGACATTTTTATAGTTTAATTTTTAAAAGTATCTGGAAGAAAATTGTCTTTAGTGCATTATAATATATAGGCCTATATCAAGAACTACCAACAAAAATCGACAGTAAAAATATTTGACAACATCGTGTACACAAATTGAATCACAGACTATTTAAAAAAAATGTCTAAGATTCTTAAGTCTTCAACGTACTTGTTACTTTCATTAAACTGTCAAGTTCAACAATATTTGAATATTCCTCGAAATAATATTACAGAAACAGACTATTCATTTTAATAGAGTACGGAAGGGACAGCCTATATTTCAAAAACCTTTTTCTTTAAATCGAGAAAATTGAGATATTTGATTTGTTGTGCATCGTTCACAGCGACTGCTCATCTTGCAGCAATGAATTCGTGTATAATTTATAATACAGATAGTTTATAATTATATGCTGTCTGATTTTTTTTAAAACTAAGAGAAGCTGAAGCAACAACAACAATTTGTTTGTAGTAGCTTTTCCTCCGATAAACAAATTATATAATACCCACTGCTGACTCTACATATCTTGCCTTGCTTAAAAACACATATTTTTTCTTTGTATTTCTGCACTTTGACAAAATATCTTTATAAAAATATATCTTTTCTTCCTAGACGATGAAAAAAATTGCCGAAAGAGAACGAAAATGTAACCATTGCAATTTCAAATGATGTTGTCAGCTTTGGAATATATTTATGGATATGAACACCCCCTCCCCCCCCCCCCCCCCCTCCCCAACGAAGGATTATACGACTAATACAGTCAACAGAACACAGATCTTGACCACATTATCCAAAAAACAAGCAACAAACAAAGAACATAAACAAACACCAAAGCCAAACTTTACCCAAGGTACACTGTAAACAAGGTAAGTGAAGTAAATGTCCTTGCATCAAACGTAGATCACTTCGCGTCTGTCTTGACTTCATATCGTGATTACTTAAGTACTGCCTGGGCTCTTTTTTCTTTGGTTTCTTTTGATTAGCTTTTTTCCCCCGGGGTGGAAAGGGGAGGGGGGTAGGGGATTGTCAGCTGACATGGACCTTGTCTGTGGAAACTGTCAAGGCCAAATTTGCTGTTCACTCATTATTCTTGCCGTTGTACTCCTACGTGTCAGATCTGCATACACACTAATTTTTTTTCTTGGGTGGAAGGGTGGGGTGGAAGAGAGGGAACGAAATAGGGGTGGGAGTGGTGGGTTTAAGAAGGGGTTGTGGGTAAAATAGCCTAGTTTCTTGCTGTTTTTTGTTTTGTTTTGGGTTTGTTGGGTAGTTTTTTGACATAATTAATTGATTAATAATATTAATGATGATGTTAGTAACCACCACCATCATCATCATCATCATCATCATCATCATCAATCATCTTAATGAATACTTAAGAAGAAGAAGACTGATAATAATAATAACTACAATGAACATTTAACAATGATGATGATGATGATGATGATGATGATGATGATACTTTTGGAGTGCTTTCTTTTCCCTTTATAGGAGAAACACAAAGCGCTTTACATTCTAAGAAAAAAAGCCAAAAGCAGTACACGGAAATACATAACACAACGCCACTCATACACTACACCGAAATAAACAAAGTGTGATTTAAACAACGTACCTAAACATCGTTCCCAAATCAACAAAATTAATGATAACACAAACACACACACACACACACACACACACACACACACACACACACACACACACACACACGTAAAAAAAAAACCAAAGAAAAAATAAAACCTTAATGCAGACTTGGAGAGTACGGTAAGCGGAACAGTAATCGAGGGCACAACAAGCAGTAATGAAACATACCATATCTAACTTTTTCTCCTACTGAGCAACCAAAAAAACAAAAAACAACAACCTTACCTCCCTTTCTACGTACGGACCAGCTAGCAGGGCAACCTTGAGTTAATTATCGTAGAGTTAAAGCAATTAAAGCTGATACGTGAGAGAGAGACAGAGAGAGAGAGAGAAGAGAGAGAGAGAGAGAGAGACAGACAGACAGACAGACAGACAGACAGACAGACAGACAGACAGGCAGACAGGCAGACAGACATAGACAGACAGACAGACAGACAGACAGAGATCGGTTGATCGATCGATTGATTGATAATCTTTAATCCCAAGGGAAACAGATAAGTATTGACTTATTTTTTTCATCCGGCCCTCTGTGTGTGTATGTATGTATGTATGTATGTATGTATGTATGTATGTATGTATGTATGTATGTATGTATGAATGTATGTATGTATGAATGTATGTATTGTGTGTGAGAGAGAGAGAGAGAGAGAGAGAGAGAGAGAGAGAGAGAGAGAGAGAGAGAGAGATAGAGAGAGAGACAAATGACAAATGACAAATGACAAATTCTTTTATTTCGAGGATAATGAATAAGCACACATGTGCTTTTTTACATCCAGTCCCCGCCCGTTAGGGATACATCTTAATAATAATAACCCAATACTTATACAGTCTCACAATAAAAACAAGGGGAAATAACCCTTTTCAAAACAGCTCCCCCCCAGCAACCCTCCCCCCCCCCCCCCAAAGCAAGTAATTAAAAGAAAATCCTAAGAATACCCCACCCCTACCCCCACCCCCCAAAAAACCCTAACCAAAACAAACAAACAAACAAAAAAAAGGAAAAACCAAACCAACAAAAGATGATAAAAAAGAGAAAAACAGACAAACAACAACAACAAGAACAAGAGCAACAACAAGGCCAAGAAAAATAACACAACCAAACTTAATAAGTCATAAAGATAAACATCTACACATTGTCAAATGGTACACATACTTGTTACACATAATTATAAGATATTGAAATAGGGCACTC
>CM054145.1:46505306-46522806 GCA_028751875.1 Rapana venosa
AAAACAAAAACAACAACAACAACAACAAAAACACAACAAGAAAAAACGAAGAAAAAAAGAAGAAGAAGAAGAAGAAGAAAAAAGGAAAAAAGAAGAAGAAGAAGAAGAAAAAGAAGAAGAAGAAGAAGAAAAGAAGAAAAAGGAGGAGGAGGAGGGGAGGGAGGGGGATAGGAGAAGGGGGAGAAGGAGGAAAGAAGAAGAAGAAAGAAGAAGAAGAAGAAAAAGAAAAAAGAAGAAGAAGAAAAAAAGAAGAAAAAAAAGAAAGAAGAAAAGAAAAAGAAGAGAAGGAAAAAGAAGTAAAGCTACCAAAGGGGGGTATAAATTGCTTTCTGCGCGAAGGGTCTTACAATGTTTCAGCACCGACTAACAGGCATGTGGATTCCCAGTCACTCTTAAACACAACACACACACACACACACACACCACCCCCAAAACACACACACCACACACACACACACACCCCACACACACACACCACACACACGCCGCACGCACCACACACACACACACCACACACAAAACCACCACACACCCACACACACACTCACACCACACACACTCACACCACACCCACACACAACCACAAAACCACCACCCACAACTCTCTCTCACCCCACTACCACATACACACAACACACACACAACACCACACACACTCACACACACACACTCCTCTCATTCAACACACACACTCACCACACAACCACACACCACACCACCCACAGGGACACTCCATCACACACAACACCACTCACACCGCACGCACACACTAACACACCACACCCCCTCACCACTCACACACACACACCAAAAACAACACACTCCACACACACAAAACACCCCACAAACCCACACACACCACACACCACACACACCCACACACACACACACATACTCTCTCCACACACACATAACACTACACACACACAAACACACACCACATCATACACACAAAACACACACACACCATCAACACACCACACACACACACACACCAACAAACACACGCACGACACACACACACACTCCCCACACACACACTCAACCCCACACTCACACACACACAACACACAACACACACACAACCACGCAACCACACCACACACACACAACACACACACACTCACACTCGCACACACACCTCACACACACATAACACCACACAACACACCACCACTCACACCACAACCCACACACACACAATCACACACAACAAATCAACACACACCATCCACACACATCACACACACACACTCGCACACACCCCGCACACTCACACACACAACACCACAACTCACCACACACACACACACACACCACACATCACACACACACCACACACACACACTCACTCAACACACTCACAACACACAATCACACACCCACTCAACACACACACACTCACACACCACACACACTCACACACCAAATCACACACCACACCCCACCCTCAACAACACACACACACACACACACCCCACTCACACACACCACACACACACTCACACACACACACTCACACCAACACACCACACACCACACTCACACACACCACACTCGCACACACACACTCACACACACACACACTCACACACACACACACTCAACACACACACTCTCTCTCATTCACACACACACACACTCACACACACACACTCACACCCCACACACACACACACACACCACACACACACACTCACACACACACACACACACACACACACACACACAACACACACACACACACACACACACACGGGATACGGGGGGACGGGATAGCCTGGTGGTTACAGTGATGTATTCGTGATCTGCTGACCCGGCTTCGATTCTCGTTCGGGAGGATTTTTCCCCTGGAGTGAACATCAGTGCCGATTCCACTCTCCCCAAAAGTCCTTCCGATGAGACTATAAACCGAGGCCCCGTGTTCGAACGCACGTAGAACATCATTGTGCACAGGTTAAAACACGTTCTGCTTTTCGGAAGAGTAAGTAGGCCATTGTGTGCCGGTGGGAACGGATGACAAAATTTACAAAACTGCATACACACGGGGACTGCGATGGGAAAAAAAAAGCACATGAGTGCTTATTCCATTATCCTCGAAATAAAAGAATAAAATTAAATAAGATTTAAAAAATAAACACACACACACACACACACTTCTTTTTTCTTTTTAAAACTTTGATGATCATTATTTAAGGATCACGTACATGAGGATAGCGCATGTGTGTGAGTCATGTATGCACGCGTGGTGTTTAATGTTCTGAGAGTGGGCTTATCTGCAGAAGTCTGCAGATTTTCGTCAATTCCCTTTGTTGCCAAGAGCCAGTTTACACATGTATTTACACCAACATTAACTTACAGGTTGATAGAGAAGGCGCGCGCGCGCGCGCACACACACACACACATATATATACACGCACGCACGCGCACGCACACACCACGCACGCACGCACGCGCGCATGCTTGCACGCACGCATTAAGTGAGGACATTATTCTTTCTGTGTTCCAGTTTGTCTGTCTGCGCCCCTGGGATACAGGGAAGGTGGGGGGGGGGGGGGGGGATCTGTCAGTATAAATAGCATCCCCACCTTCTGGAAATTCTGTGCAAGGAATTCCTTCTTTTCTATCCTTCTCTTTGTTTCTTACCTCACCTTTTTCTTCCTGTCACTGCCTCCTTCTTGTCTGTTTTCTGCCTTCTTGGTCCATTCTCCTGCCTTTTGTTGTTGTTGTTTTTTTCCCAAAAAGACTTAAAATAATTATAACAATTCTCCTCCCATGCCGAAGTTGGATGCGCTGGGCCTGACTTATCAGGCGCTTTACGGCAGCGCGACGTATTTTCGCTGTAAGTGACAGACAGCAATACTGGTTGCTGTCTGAGTGATCAAGGAAGAAGAAGTTTGTTTGCCTAACTTTTTAATGTGGTTTTTTTTTCCAAATGACTATGTGGGGGTTTTTTATTTTTAAAAAAAAGTTTAAAAAAACATGTCATGGCTTCCCATTAGTCCTTTGAACTCAAATAAAAACTCTCTCTCTCTCTCTAAAAAATAAAATTCATTCAATTCACGACCATGTAATTCAGTTCATCTCAATTCAATTCAATTCAATTCAATTCAATTCTCTCTCTCTCTCTCTCTCTCTCTCTCTCTCGGGGCTCGGGTGATCTCCCTTGGATATAGTCAAGCAAATTATTGTGCTCTGCACCAAATTGCAGTAAAACACCAATTTCTGCAGCACCATGCCCGTTGTCGGACTTCCAACAGCGCTGGAGAAGACCTTGAGTGCTCTGCTAGAGGGGAGTCACCTGACCTCCTGGAAAGTCACAGGAGAAGGTGACAATTTGACTGTCGTACTACGACTGAGACCTAGCTCTGAAGATGACAATATGGCGTGTCAACAAGCGCAGCAGTCTGCCTCCCTGTGCTACCGAAAGAAGCCGCCAAGTCATGTGAGGCGCGACAAGAGAAGACTGGAGGAGAGGAGACAGGCAGCAGCCAAACCCGAGTTCGCTGAAACTTCAGGTGAAGTTTCAAATAATGCGAACTCCGGGCATTTATTGTTTATGCCTACTCCCCCAGCAACCAGCGCTGTCACTCACACTGACACACCCCTGTCACCAGACAACACAGGGCCGCCTGTCTTGTGTTACGTACGAGAATTTCGCCCTGCACCCTCTGACGTCACCGTGCCTACCGACACAGCAGCTGACCAGCAAAGCCAAATCAACCTTGTTGCCATGCCTACCGCTGATGCTGCCGCTACGCTGGAAGAGGACAGTGAGGACTGCTTGGACAAGGTACGTGACGCTGGATACGATGTGGACTTGATACGCGACTATGTCGCTGAACTGACTGACCGATCGCTGCAGAGAAACCTCAGAAACACAAAAAGAAACCAGGATTTCGTCCATGTGTTTGTTTCCAATGACAATCCTGAAACTGTGATCTGTGAAAGTGATGACATGGTTTTTCAGTTCAGTTGGACAGCAGCAGCAGGTGACGAACCGTCAGACTTCTTTTGGATGGCAAAACGAAGCTTCAGGCACATGACTCGGGAAGAACGGACAGTCTACTCCAGGCTACGACAGTGGACACCAGGCGATCCCGAAAAATTTAAAGACAAAATCAGTGCTGGAATTCATGTTATGAATGTGATCATGGGTGCTGTGAGATTTTTCCTTGGTTAGTTGTGATAGCAGTTTTGCTCGTGCTTGCGGGTGTGTGTGTGTGTGTATGTGTGTGTGTGTGTATGTGTGTATGTATGTGTGTGTGTATGTATGTATGTATGTATGTATGTATGTGTGTGTGTGTGTGTGTGTGTGTGTGTGTGTGTGTGTGTGTGTGTATGTGTGTATGTATGTGTGTGTGTGTGTGTATGTATGTGTGTATGTATGTGTGTGTGTGTATGTATGTATGTATGTGTGTGTGTATGTATGTGTGTGTGTGTGAGTAGAGGTGTGTGATGTGTGTGATGTGTGTGGTGCGGGTATATGTGTATGAGTGTGCGTGCGTGCGTTCGTGCGTGTGTGTGTGCGTGTGTGTGTGTGTGTGTGTGTGT
Organism: Rapana venosa; assembly: GCA_028751875.1. Lineage (NCBI taxonomy): Eukaryota > Metazoa > Mollusca > Gastropoda > Neogastropoda > Muricidae > Rapana > Rapana venosa. Next base: position 46,509,861 of record CM054145.1, read on the forward strand.
GTGTGTGTGAGAGAGAGAGAGAGAGAGAGAGAGAGAGAGAGAGAGAGAGAGAGAGAGAGGGGAGAGAGAGAGAGAGAGAAACAGAGACAGAGAGAGGGAGAGATGTCGAAACCAAGTGAACTTTTTGCACGCATATTTGTGACAGGCATACCTGTGACGTAATGCCATGAGCCAGTGGGCTAAAAGGACAGAACCCAGTGACTTGGAAACCTTGTCAGGACTTCATCATTTGTGCTGTGTTGTCAATGGATTGTATGTTCAGTGTATCTCCACCCTCCCCCACCCCCATCCCTTTCCCAATGGGCGAAAGCTTTATGCAATCAAATTATGTGTTGTTGTTGTTGTATGCAGGGTAGATTGATTGTGTTATTAATTATATGTGTATTTTGTGCCCAGTCCCCACCCCACTGTCCCTTGTGAATGGGCATATTTGCTTAACACAATAAACCTTTGTCATTGTCATTGTCATTGTCTCTCTCTCTCTCTCTCTCTCTCTCTCTCTCTCTCTCTCTCTCTCTCTCTCTCTCTCTCTCTCTCTCTCTCTCTCTCTCTTGCTGTTGCCTCCCATAAAAGCACAAAGAACTTTTGACGTTTTTTTCTGTTAGCCAAAATGAAACTATTTACGTGGTTTGTTCTCCTTTATTTTTATAGAGGTTTTGCTTTGTTTGGTTCTGTTTTGGTTTGGATTTGGGGTTGTTGTTGCTTTTTGAGGAGGGACTATTCGGTTGTTCCCTCTCCCTTTGTTGTTGCCGTTTTTGTTTTGCTCTTGGTTCTTGCTATTTTTTCGGTTGTTTCTGTTTTCTGTTCTGCTTTCTTTCTTACTTGTTGCTACTTTTTTTTTCCCCTCTCTTCGGTGATTTTTGTGGGGATTTTTATGTAGATACTTTTTCCGTAAACTGTGTAAGTGTATTGCTATGGGCTTTATTTTATTTTATTATCATATATATCCTTAAGGGCGGGGACTGGATGTAAAAAAATACATGGGTGCTTATTCATTATCCTCGAAATAAAAGAATTTGTCATTGTCATTGTCATTGTCTCTCTCTCTGTCTCTCTCTCTCCCTAAATCAGCGGTTTCACTTTTGTTGTTAGGTTGGTGGGGGGGGGGGGGGGGGGGAGTTGTTTGTTTGTTTGGGTTTGTTTTGTTGTTGTTGTTTTTTTTTTGGGGGGGTTGCTATTATTTTGGTAATTTTTATTTTGATAGTCCCTAACCAGGGCAAGAGCCGGATGAGGAAAAAAAAAGTATGTGAATGCTTGTCGGTAACCCTTAAAAAAAAGATTACTCTCTCTCTCTCTCTCTCTCTCTCTCTCTCTCTCTCTCTCCCTCCGCTCTCTCTCTCTCTCTCTCTCTCTCTCTCTCTCTCTCTCTCTTCTCTCTCTCTCTCTCTCTCTCAAAAGTATACATTTATCAGCTTTGATATAAAGGTATGGATGGGTGTGTAGATGGTTTTTTTCAAACGAAAGTCAACGTTACAGATGATTATCGATGTCTGCTTCCCGCGCACTCAAAATTCACCTCCACCTATCCCGTAGTCTTGTAAGACCGGTGGGGCACCACTGAAGGTTTTGCATCCAGCTTCCTCCATTCCCCCTGGTACCCCAGCCTTTCGTAGCAAATCGTTGCATTCAAGGCCAGTCAGTCCACTCTCTGATGCTCTCTTCCCATCGTTTTCTCTGTTGTCTGCCTCTTCGTCTCCCTCCTTGGTTTTGAGTCTCCTCCGAAAGACTATACTTTCACTTCGATTTTCCTGACAAACTGAGAAGAAAGGACAAGGCTGGGAATCGAACCCAGAACTTCACGGTTTGCATGTTAGGCAGTTGAACGTCCAAACTATCGTACCACTTTCCTTCTGGAACTGAATTCAAGTGCCTCATTTAAGCGTGACCATTTTCAAGATTTTTTTTCTTCTCGAAAACCCGCTTGTGTGTCAGTGCCTGTAACCAAGTGAAGAACAAAGAAGAAAAAGGGAGCTTACGAGGAAGCTGAGGTCAAGGTAAATCCCTCACCTCTGTACTGGTGGACTGCCTTGTCCACGCCAGGTCCAGGTGGAAAAGTGACGGTGAGTCACGTAAACAAGTGACAGACATTAATTTGTGTGTTGGCGATGACTGCGCATAACAAACTAGCAGTCCAGAAGGAACATGTCTGGTGTTCGTAAGTGTAACAAACCAACACACATACATACATGCATACATATATACTTACATACATACATACATATATACATACATACATACATGCATACATACATAGACAGACATATGTACATACAAACATACATAATACATACACAGACAGACATACATACATAGAAACATACATACATCATACCCGTCTGGGCCCGAAACTTTTCCCCCATCCATTAGACCATGAGTGGTGGTCTGGGCGCTAGTCTTTCGGATGAGACGATAAACCGAGGTCCCGTGTGTTACAGAAAATTATGCAGCGCACGAAAAAGAACCCACGGCAACAAGAGAGTTGTCCCTGGCAAAATTCTTAGGAAAAAGCCACTCTGATAGGGAAACAAATACAGTTGCAGACCAAAAAAAAAAAAAAAAAAGAGGGTGGCGCTGCTCTTGTGGCGACGTGCTCTCCCCGGGGAGAGCAGCCCGAATTTCACGCAGAGAAATCTCGTGACTTAAAGTGGTATAAATAAATACATGCATACATACATACATGCATGCATACATACATACATACATACATACATACATACATACATGCATACATACATAGACAGACATATGTACATACAAACATACATACATAGACAGACAGACATAGAAACATACATACATACTTATATACTGACATACATACATACATACATACATACATACATAGACAGACAGACTTCAAGTGTGTGGTGGTTTGATCCCAGTTTGTGCCCGAAACTTTCCTCTCATCCATTAGACCGTGAGTGGTGGTCTGGGTGCTAGTCTTTCAGGTGAGACGATAAACTGAGGTCCCATGTTATAATAATAATAATGTATGGAATTTATATAGCGCTGAATCTTGTAAAGCAACAAATCAAAGCGCTCAGATGACTTTTTTTTTTTTTGCGTGTGTATGCGGTTTTTTTTAAATTTTGTCATCTGTTCCCACCGGCACACAATGGCCTACTCTTACGAACAGCGGAACAGGATTTAACGTGTGCGCAAGATGTTCTGCATGCGTTCGCACATGTTCAGTACTCATTTAATGCAGGTGAAAGAACTCACGGCAACAAGAGAGTTGTCCCTGGCAAAATTATGTAGGAAAAAACTCCCACTCTGATAGGAAACCAAATATATATGCAGATAGGTAAAAGGAAAAAAATAATGAGTGCCGCTGCTCTTGTGGTGACTGCTCTCCATGGTGAGGAAGGGGGGATGGGGGGGGGGGGGGGGGGGGGGGGGGGGGGAGCCTGAATTTCAGGAAGGTAAGTTTGCTGTGACTTAAAGGGATATACAACACAATACAGCACAATACAACACAATACAACACAATACAATTCAACACAACATCTTCTTCTTCTTCTTCTTGTGTCCGGTCTGGTCCTGCAGACATCGACAATCATGGCTCTCCATTCTTCCCTGTTCTCGGTCCCTCTCATGAGCTCATTGTTGGTGCCCTCTTTATCCGTTGCGAATTTGTTTAAGCTGTCTGTGAATTTTGTGCGTTGTCTTCCTCTGCTCTTGTTTCCACAGATTTTGCCACTCCATAACAGTTTCTCTAGTCCGTCAGCCCAACATAACACAATACAATACAATACAATATAGCACAATACAATACAATAGAACACAACACAATATGATACAACACAATACAATACAACACAGTACAATACAACACAACACAATAGAACAAAATACAATACAACACAACTCAACACAATACAACACAGTACAATACTGTCAAACCTCGACTCTCTAACCATGAGACTGTCCTGACCAAAGTGTATAATCATTATGTCTTTAATACATGCAAGATCACGTCCCTGACTAATTGCTGTACGTGCCAGTCAATAACATAGTATGGCTCCGTTAAACGTTTTCACTCAAGGTTTTTATGGCCTTGATAAGAATTCGTCTGAAAACTTACAAAGCATTATTAACATTTGCATGCTCATCTCTATAGCGTGTAACATTAATTTGTTACTCACATGTACTTTTCGATGAAATGTCAGCTGGCCAAGTATCTGATTTTTCCTGCCAAGTGTTGAGTTTAAATCCTCGAAATTTGCGGAATATAACAAGTGTATTCTGAAAAAGTGGGATGTCCAAGTGTGTATCATATATATTTCTTCCCCTCTTTTTTGTTCTATTTTTTGTCATATTACAATCCCAGCGGAGCTATCCAAGTTAGTGACCGTGGTCACCGCAAGTTATCCCACTTTGGCGCTCACTTTCGGCAAGCCAATGGCACCAACGAGAGTGGTTACCAAGTGGATGGGTGACCGTTTGCGTGCCTTGGCTTCAGTACAGTACCCCAGTTCACCCAGCTGTAAATGGGCACCTGCCCTCTGTAGGGTCAGGGAAGGTAAAGCAGCGAGGGAGAGGAGATGGACGCCGCCCTCTATATGCTGGCCCTAGAGAAGCTGAGGTCTCTGACGCCTCGATCCCCTACAACCTTTTAGGTTATGGGACACCTTTACCTTTTAAACGATCAGATCAGATAGAAACTGTTGAATGGAGGTTGAATCTGGCTGGTTAAAATAATATAGGCCAACATGATTGGCTGTGCTTCTTTTCTCCACTTGAACCAGAGATTTAGCCTCAGACGATTTATTCATCGTGTATTTCTGTTCAAAACCTCTTCCTTGTCTTCCTGTGTGTGTGTGTGTGTGTAATTTGAATTTGTTTAAATATTGTTGATCATTGTTGGTTGCATGCGTAGGAGCGGGTTGAATGCAAGCGCTCTGATTTGTGTTTGCAAGATATAGCGCTATATAAATTCCATTTATTATTATCATTATCTTCAATGATATACGTGTTATCTTCTCCAGTCAGCAGTTTCTTCCCCTACCCACACAGCTCCATTTTCTCCTCTGCGGTATTCCAGTCCTCTTCTTCCCTCTTGCCCTTACAGAACTTAAAAAGTCAGAGAACTACTATCTTGTTCCTTAATTTAGAGAAAAGGATGACGGATTGTGGCATTTTTTTAATGAGCATGTTTGATGTGTTCTTATCTATATGACAAAGTTTTTGCTTCTTGAGAATAAGTCTAAAATGCATGCCTGTGTCTCAACTAGCAAGCAAGTAAATATACTAAAATGTTGACACATCCATGCAACTTGTTTTTTATGGGGGTTTTTTAACTCAAGATGAAAAAATGCTACGATTTAACCAAGAAACGTCTTTGAGTTTGATTATGACTTTCAGGCCTACATTGAGGGCACGTATTGCTTTGCAATTTACCACTTTAAAAAAAAAATCAAATGGTACATATTAACAAAGAGCAAGTTGTTTCCAGACAAAGAAAAAAAAGAAAAAACAAAGTTTGCAGTCGCCAAACACACAAGGATACCACTCCAATCAACCCAACCAATGCAAAGGTGGTTAGTGTGCGCGCACACGTACATACACACACAAACACACACACACATCCAAAACAAATGCAAGACTGCCAGTGTACAACACTCTGTACATTATAGATATATACATAAAGCAAATGATTGCCCTTTGCTGCCAGTAGAAACAGTGCAAGTGCTCATTAATTAAACAGATACAAATCAGTCCAAACAAGGTCACTGAACAAAAATTTATTGACTGAATACAGATCAACAAAACACAGAACTAAACAGCACTTTGTGCCACACTTCTTTCTTTGTGCAAAAGGGTGCTCAATAGTCATCCTTTGAACAACTTGCCCTGATTTGTTTCTTTCTTTTTGGCTACAATAGTATTCCACACTATAGGGACACAAGGTTGTTTATCCTAATTGATTCTCCTTTCATACACATAACATGTTGTCTCAATGCCAAATGACAACAAAAACAAAAATGAAGAACATCTCCGATTATAATGGGAAAAATGATAATGAACTACAACCACATGATCCAAATTGACAATAACTTGAAATATTTCACTCAGTCATAACATATATGTAATATTGTTGTCCTGCATATTTCAACAACAACAGAAAAAGAACCAAACAAGAAAAGAAGCAACAGTTTCTAGCCCCCTTTACCACAAAAACACAAAATTTGAAATCTTCAACAAATGGAAACATGACTGTAATGCATGTTTCATCCATGATTCCTTATGCTCCTTATGATAAGCAAGGTGCTGTTGACCTGCATTTTGCCATTTCATCCAGAGTCTTTGGAAGGAGGGGGTGGGGGCACTATTTGCTCGGATTTAAAATGACAAGTCTTTGGAAGGAGGGGGTGGGGGCACTATTTGCTCGGATTTAAAATGACAATCAATTTTCACTAAATGAATGGCAATCAACTTTCACTAAATAAAATTTTCAATGAACAAAAACCTGATCTTTCGAAAAACATGCCCAGAATAAAGGGTTCTAAAGAAGTCAAGTGTTAAAACTAGAAACCTTCCTTGCTACAGAAACACCCTGTGTTGCATTCATCATGCTTTGTGGAAAAAGACCATTCCAACAGTTGATTACATAAAAGCATCTTTTCAGTTGTCAAAAAGCTATCACACAAGCTTTTTTTTCTTTATTTGTGCTCTTCTAGATAATAATGACATGATTTCTGGATTTCTTTGTCATCCTCAGCTAGAGCTCTGAGGTTCACCGATGGTGAGATTTCGCGTATGCGACCGTTTTGGCTTACCATTAAGGCAGCTGCATTCTGGCTTTGGGAGTAATTTCTGGAATATTTCAGACCACTGTCTATCACAGCACTGTATTCCTCATACTGGCAGGGGAAAAATTTCCACAAAATGCGCATATAACAACAATGTACTATATACAAATCCGACAAGATACTCTTGCTATATATGTCTTTAACTGATTTACAGAAACTGTTGACCTTTGACAAAATATGTGATTGATATACAGGGAGTAGAAGTAGCTTTAAAGGATTTGCCTCTCACAATTTTTTTTTCACATTACTGTTTGTATCATTATTGCCGAAAAGCAAAAACAATACCAAAATCAGGAATGTATGCACTGAGAGCATCCTTAAACTGAAATATGACCATATATATATGTTTAATATTGTATGAATACTTGTTTAGGAGTGTATGGAAAAAGGTTTGAAATACACCACCCTAAAAATATCAAAGAATGAGGCTATTTTTCGCTTTTTTCATTATTCACAGTACACAGACGAACAGGATGCCTTGTTTGTCAACAAACAATTCAGTACAAGTCTAACATAACCTTTCCTCTGGATATATTATGTGGGTGGAAAACTATCTCCATCCTTTTTTGGATAATACATGTAATTTCCATACTGGATCTTAACACTATCCCTACCTTAAGGGAGAGAACCCCACTTTCCCAGTACACAGGCAGTGTGCACATTTGTATGCTATCGTAACCCAGTAGTGGGTGGTACAGAGGGAAGAGTTAGTAGATGGTTGGTTACCCTGTAGGGAAAGGTAAAACACACTTTACAATTTCAAGAAATGGCTTCCATCACTCTGCTTTAACGGAAGAAAGTTCAACAGTTCTGGATTTTTTTAATTTAAATCTGTTGTTTAATATAAGCAACATAAAAGCTTCATAATACACACTGATCGACCAAAACTTAAAACAAAAACAACCTTACCCACGAAATCAATTCATCACCATTCCCTATACCAATACTTCCAAAACCAAGCACAAACACTGAATCCACATTATATGATCTACTACACCAATTTAGAACAGTTGGATTTAGTAGAGAGAGGAACAGAGGAGGAGGAGGGGTGAGGGGGTGGTTGTTGTTGGGTTTTTTCCCTTTTTTATCTGGGGCACATTGCATGGCGGCCTCCATCCACAGGGACTGTGGCCCCGGTGATGAAGGAGGCGTCATCTGAGGCCAGGAAAGCGATGGTGCGAGCCACTTCCTCAGGCTGGCCTGGTCTCCCTAAGGCGTGGGTCTCTTTGCTGTGCTCCAGGAACTGAAAACATGGCCCCAAATATTCACGCCTTAGTATTTAATTTTATAAAAAAAAAAAGAGGACTACAAAACGTTCCAAAAACTGAAACTAGTCAGAAAACTATCACGCCTTAAGTATTAAAAAAGGGTGCCAAAACTTTTCGGAAATTGAAGCATGTCCCAACACAACCATATCGTAGTATTAAAAGGAGAACTACAAACATTAAAAAAAAAAAAGAAACTAGTCAGAAAAGTATCACACTTTAATGATAATGAAAAGAGAATGAAAAACGTTCCGGAAACAGAATCAGCCCCAACACACTCGCACCTTCGTATCAAAAAGAGAGCAAAAATATTCTAGAAACTGAAACATGTTCCAAGACAATCATACCTCAGTATCAAAACCTAAAAACGTTCTAAAAACTTAAACCAGTCCCAAAACATTCACGCATTAGTATTAAAAAGACCAAGACAATCACACCTTAGTATTAAAAAGATAACTAAAAAAGGTTTCAGAAACTAAAAGCAGTCCCAAAACATTCCTACCTTAGTATTAAAAAGTGAACAAAATGTCCCAAATACTGAATTCAGCCCCAACACAATCACACCTTAGTATCAAAATCAGAACTGAAAATGTTCCAGAAACTGAATCCAGTCCAAACACAATCACATCTTAGTATTAACAACAACAACAACCCTACAAAACAATCGATAATGTACTACATTTGCAGCAGATTCTTCTAAAAAAATAATAATAATAAAAAAATCTGCCTCATTACATTACAACAGTGATTATCCCTTTAGCATTATTCATTTAATAACAATAATACTAACAATGTATGGAATTTATATAGCGCTGAATCTTGTAAAGCAACAAATCAAAGCGCTCAGATGACTTGATTTTTTTTGATGTTTTAAATTAATTAATTTATTTATTAATTATTTTATATCGAGGATAATGGAATAAGCACTTATGTGCTTTTTTACATCCAGTCCCCGTGTGTATGCGGTTTTGTAAATTTTGTCATCTGTTCCCACCGACACACAATGGCCTACTCTTTCAAAAAGCGGAACAGGATTTAACGTGTGTGCAAGATGTTCTGCATGCATTCGCACACGGGGCCTCGGTTTATAGTCTCATCCAAAGGATGAATCATGACTAAAAATATTCATTTTGGGGGGAAGAAGAACTGATAACAAAAAGAATGACAGAAAAGAGCAAATTTCTGATACAGAATGTCCAGAAGGCAGGGACGACACCTATAGTATACTGAAAGACCCCCCACCCCCACCCACCCCAGCTACCCCATGGAGGGATCAGCAGAGACACCTGTTATGACTACATATATATGCTATCCAACAACAACACTGTCACTTTTCTCATGTTTCACTACCAGGTCTGAACTGGCCAAAGCTGTTGAGTTTTTACGACACAGCGATCACAACAAATTCTGCATGCACACGAGCTACACTTTCCTTTTACCTATATACTAGCAAGCTAAATGTATTTCTTTGTTATTCTGAGATTTTTAGTTTGGCGATAGACTTGTTTTTTCTTCCATGTTATTTATGAAGCTTGAATAAATTCCCACCTCCACCCCACCCCAAACCCTCATTCTAATCGCAAGAGAATCCACACACATTCTTTTTCTTTTTTTGTTTGTTTGCTACTCCATGACTAGAGCTCCGCGATTCACCAATGGAGAGATTTTTGCCTATGCGACTGTTTTTACCCTCCATGAAGGTAGCCGCATTCAAACTTTGGGAATGATGCCTAAACACGACACCTGTGCAGGTTTCTTGTTTTTTTCAATTTTGTCATCTGTTCCTATCAGCATGAAATGATGACCTTTCCTTCCAAAAGGTGCAACGGGTTTTTAACGCGTGCGCAAAAGATGCTCTGCCTGCGTTTACCTCAGTTTAAAAGTCTCATTTGAAAGACTGTGAGGGAAATAGTCAGCGCTCATGTTAACTCCAGGGTAAAATTTCCCTGAAACAGGCACTTTTGTGGTGGATTAATTCTGGCCTATCAGATCACAAAAGCAAAACTCTAACCACTACACTATCCCAGCCCCCCCTCCCCCCCATCAAATTTTGCACAAAGAGATAAGGAAAGAGAGAGAGAGGGAAAAGGGAGAAATGGAGCAGGAAAAGGGAGGAAGGTGGCGGCTCAAAAGGAGAGAGAGCGACTTGGGAAAGAGGGTGGAGGGTGCGGGGGGAGGGGAGAGGGGTGGGGGTGGAGGGGTGATCACTAACTGCTGCAGTGAAAAATTAGGGTAATGGGAGACTATGTGCAGACACAAAATTACCTTGGCATATGCGTCGGCATCTAGTCCTCCTCTTTTCTGAAGCTCAGTCACCACAACACCAGGACTGCACACACGCATTACAATTGATTCGTTAAGGAGTTGTTGAGTTTATTAACATCTGCTTGTGGCTTTATCTTTAGGGGTACATATCTCGGTTACTGCTTTTCTCCTCTCATAATATTGTGGTCTTTTACTGTAAGCAATTGGAGTTTGAGGAGAATATATGGATGTTCATTGTTGTTAATAATTATTAAAAGATTACTTAGAATTGTGTGTAAAGTGTGTGTGTGTGTGTGTGTGTGTGTGTGTGTGTGTGTGTGTGTGTGTGTGTGTGTGTGTGTGTGTGTGTGTGTGTGTGTGTGTGTGTGTATGTGTGTGTGTAATGTGTGTGTGTGTACAAGTGTTTATTGTTGGTGCTGCTGATATCCTGTTTCTTTCTTCCCTTTCCTACTCACTTTAACATCATTTTTCTTTTTTTTTAAACATAAGACAATAAAGTATTCAGTTTGAGCTGGGCAGAGTTCCTCCAGTGAGAGAGAACTTACAACTTTAGATGCATAAACATGATTTTTGTGCAATAAACACTGAGCAACAACAAACCGCTATGAACAGAGCGACGGACAGCAAGAAAGTCACACTTACTTGACACAGTTCACTCTGACTTGTTTTGGGGCCAGCTCTGCAACATCAAGAGGAATAATCATGACAACTGCATTATCTAGTCAATAAGTCATACTGCCATTTTTAACAGAACAGCAAAACACTGTGGACCGTCAAACTCATTTACTTCATGCTATTTTCTCTTCTGTCTCTAATAATAATAATAATAATAAATGAAATTTGTATAGCGCTATATCTTGCAAAGACAAATCAGAGCGCTTATATATGGTTTGTGTGGTGGTTTCTTGTTTGTTTTGGGTGGGATTTTGTTTTTTTTTCTTTTTGGGGGAGGGAGGGGGGGGGGGGGGGGGGGGGGGGGGGGTGGGTGTTGTTCCTCTACTGGAGTTCCAAGATTCACAAATGGTGAAATTTGTGTGTGTGTACATGACCATTTTTGTCCACCATTCAGTTAGCTGCATTCCAACTTTGGCAGTATATTTTAAATATATAGAGACACAAACTTAGACTGGATTCATTAGCCCCCTTCAGTTGCAAATAATATTACATCATGGAAGGCCATAACATTTTTTTAAATTCTGGCAAAAGAAAAAAAAAGTGATTTGATGTATGTAAATCCAATATTCTTCTCTTCGGATAAACGAACATACGATTCTTTTGAAGGGGTTTTGGGCATGAATCTAACGGTTCAAAGTATTTTCACACAAGAAACTGACATAGAATTTTTCATATTAAAAATGTATCCAAAACAAGCCCATTCATTCAACAAAAAAATGCTGTCACCCCCAACTAGTCTGACAAGACACATAGTATGGCAGCAAAATTACTGGCATTGTACAAGACATACAATAACAACCCCCCTCCCCACACCTCACCCCACCTGTTTATAAACAATCAAAAACATGTATCTTGTCTAGCTAACATGGGGAGGACGGGATAGCCTGGTGGTTAGCGTGATGCGTTCGTGATCTGCTGACCAGAGTTCAATTCCCATTCAAGAGGATTTTTTTCCTCTGGAGTAAACATCAGTGCCGACTCCAACCACCCCCCACCCCCACTCTCCCCCCTCCTCGCCCCCCCCCCCCCCCCCCCCCCCCCACCCCACCCCCCCAACAGTCCTTTGGATGAGCAAACGCACACAGAACATCTTGCGCCCGTATTAAAACCCATTCCGCTTTTTGGGAAGAGTAGGCCACTGTATGGGAACGGATGACAAAACTTACAAAACTGCATACACCCAGGGACTGGATGTAAAAAAAGCACATGAGAGTTTATTCCATTATCCTTGAAATAAAAGAATAAGTAAATAAAGAAAGAAATAACATTTTTATTCTCACCTAGAGCAACACAGCGTGTGAACTGGTCAATGGCACTCTTGGACATGCAGTAGGCCAACACATTCGCAAACTGAAAATAAACACACACACACCCCAAAAAATATAATACAACAAAACCTTGAATGAATCAGCTCTGCTCTTTTTTTCTTTAAATAGCTCTCTCTCTCTCTCTCTCTCTCTCTCTCTCTCTCTCTCTCTCTCTCTCTCTCTCTCTCTCTCTCTTCTCTCTCTCTCTCTCTCTTTCTCTCTCTGGAAACAGATGACAAAATTTACAAAACCGCATACACACTAGATGTAAAAAAGCACATGAGTGCCTATTCCATTATCCTCGATATAAAAGAATAAATAAATAAATAAAGCTCTCATCTCTCTCTCTCTCTCTCTCTCTCTCTCTCTCTCTCTCTCTCTCTCTCTCTCTCTCTCTCTCTCTCTCTCTCTCTCTCTTTTTACCTTAACTATTCCTGAAAGCACAGGTTCAAATCTTGCTGCTTCGTGATGGATGACATTCTGTTTAACCTTTTCCCTACAGGTAGCCCGCTATAGGGTAACCAACCATCTACTAACCTTTCCCTCCGTATCACCCACTACTGGGTTACAATAGGAAACAAATGTGCACAGTGCACGTGTACTGGGAAAGAGGGGTTTTCTC
>CM054145.1:46527806-46582806 GCA_028751875.1 Rapana venosa
CTTCCCTGTTTTGCCCATTGCTGTATTTCAACTTTATACACGTTTTGGGTATGACTGAAACAAAGTAAGTTTATAACTGAAAAAAACAAAAAAAAAACGTTTTCAGAAACCAAGACTTGCTCCTTTCACCCCATACCACCCAGAGGACTATTGGGGCACCACCGCCCTGAAACCTCCATGAATGTGTGTCCCTGGCAAGTGGAAACTAGCATGGTTTATAATAATAATAATAATAATAATAATAATAATAATAATAATAATGTATGGAATTTATATAGCGCTGAATCTTGTAAAGCAACAAATCAAAGCGCTCAGATGGGGTTTTTTGAGGGTTTTTTTAATCAAGGATAATGGAATAAGCACTCATGTACTTTTTTACATCCAGTCCCCGTGTGTATGCGGTTTTGTAAATTTTGTCATCTGTTCCCACCGGCACACAATGGCCTACTCTTTCGAAAAGCGGAACAGGATTTAACGTATGCGCAAGATGTTCTGCATGCGTTCGCACACGGGTCCTCGGTTTATGGTCTCATCCGAAGGACTTTGATATTCAGTTCAATTTTTTTATCAAACTGGGAAGGGCGAGGCTGGGAATCGAACCCAGAACCTCGAACCCAGAACCTCACGGTTTACTTGTTGGCAGGCAGACGTCTTAACCATCCTGCAACCTTCCTTCCAACATGAAGTTTATGACAAAGAAACTAGTGTTTCAGTTCCCCTTACCTCACGTTGATGTTAAACATGCGATCATACTGCTCCAAGGATGTGGTCTCGATGGTCCCCAGCTCAATGATGCCGGCACAGTTAACCTGAAACCAGCAGTCAATCATCCTTTTGTTGAGGACAAAGAATTGTTTTTTTGTTTTTTTGTTTTTTTTGGGGGGGGGCTGTCACATACACATAATGACAATGCAAGAACATTTCTTGTCATATAGGTAAATACAACACACACTCACACTCTCACCTTTCGCTTTTTTTTTCTTTAGATAGATGGCTTGATGAAAAAAAAGCAAATGCACTGCTTATTCAATGTACCATCTGAAAATAAAAGTTTGACTTTGACTTTGACACACACAAACACACACACAGTTTGTTTTATTTACCTTTTCTTAAAGGTATTCTAAAACCCCAAAAAGAAACATACCCAGTCACCCTTTTTCCTTTTTTCTTTTTTATCTGATTTCCCAGAGTAAGTAGGGGAGGTGTGAGGGCTTTGTTGGGTTTTTTTAAAACTCTGAGCATAATTTTTCTCTTTATAGATTTTTTCGGGACCGACTTTTAGGGTAACCTGTTTTTAATTGAGCAATTGACTGTATGTCAAACATAGAACAGGAGTCTTTTTTTTTCATGTTTCTAAATATGAGAATGACTATTCCACTTCCTTTTTTTATTTATTTACATAAGCATTCATCTGGTGAAGCAAGTCAAAACAAAATTTAATGCACAGTTCAAGTTTCATACAACCATGCAAATTGATGAAAGGACCATGTTGATCTTTTCAATTTTTTATTTTTTTTAATCTTGAGTAAAACTGTACTCAACTGAAGAGGGCGAGGCTGAATATCGTCGTCCATGTGCGAACGCATGCAGAACACCTTGCGCACGTGTTAAATCCTGTTCCGCTTTTCGAAAGAGTAGGCCATTGTGTGCCGGTGGGAACAGATGACAAAATTTTCAAAACCGCATACACACAGGGCCTGGATGTAAAAAAGCACATGAGTGCTTATTCCATTATCCTCGATATAAAAAAATTTTTTTTTAATCTGAGCGCTTTGATTTGTTGCTTTACAAGATTCAGCGCTATATAAATTCCATACATTATTATTATTATTTTTTTTTTTTTTATTATTATTATTCCAGCATTTAGGCCTTTTAAGTTTTAGTGTTAGGATCCAAAGCTGTTTTCTTGATAGCTGCTGGCAACTTTCATGTTTATGTTGCTTATGGTGGAACCCAGCCAACTAGGGTCGATCACTGCATTGCAAATTTAAACATCAAATCAAGCAATGAACTCCACACAAAGTCAGAATGTGACTACCTAAATAATGGTGGAGGGTGTGGGGGTGGGGGGGGGGGGGCAGAATGGTCACAAACACAAACCTCACCATTGGTGAACATCTAAGCTCAAGCGGAGGAACAAAAATATTCAGAAGAAAAAACAATGAACGCCTACAGTAACTTATTTAATCATTCCTTTACCTATCCGTTCATTCATCAGAGACTAAATTCTACATGTTTCTTCCATTCTGATAATAAACACTACATCGCCACAAACCATAACAACAGCCTACTTCAGCCAGAAAACAAAGAACAGTACCAAGTGGAGCATTTTGGGAAAGGATCTTTAAAGAGCTTATGCTAACACGTGTTAATCTGAAATTCGTTTCTCAGTTGACCTTCACTTCATTTCATATTTCTTAAATGTTTACATGTCCCACTGTCTTTGTCGTACATCAAGTTTCATACTAATCAAAAATGTCTGCAACACAAAAAAAAGCACACACTTTCTTTTCCCAGTCGGACAAAGAACTGTCATAAAAAAATGTCTGCAGACACTATGCACAATCCAAATGAAGAAAAGTAACAATAAAAAAACAAACAAACAGAGAAATGTTGTTACCAGTATATTCAGCTGTCCCAGCTTCTTCACCGTTTCCTCCAACACTCGCTTGGTATCCTCCTCCGTACTCAAATCTCCAGGCAAAAGCAGAGGCTGTAAAAATGAAGTAAATAAATAGAAAAGAAAAAAGAAAAACAGGTATCGAGTCATTATCCGAGTAAAACAGTTGGCACTGACTTAGCAATCAACAGTACAGTACTCTTGCATGTAAAACAACATGTGATCATTGATGACTTTTTTATGCATCTGAAACTGGTTTACTGACAACTATTCTTTCATTATTGAAATAACAGGATTTTCTGCACTTTTTTTTAATGATGGCTTCCACATCAACATAATCCATAGCCAATCTTCGACCACAAGTCTTAATTATATCATAGCAGCAGACCTTATTATATGAACTTAAATTTTCTTAAATCTTCATCACATTCTTCTCCTGCCTGTTTTACAAAAAAACAAAAATTCTGCTGCAATGCTCCAACATTCACTGTATTACAGACACAGCTGTCAGTTTCCCCCACTTTCAGCTACTCTCAGCTGCTGTTCAGCCCAGCCCATCCCATCCCAGCTGGTGCTAATTACAACAAGTACTGACCACACTTGGACTTGGGGAAAGGTAGGACAATGCTAATTTTGCACTGGGCCTGGACTGGAGCCCAGGATTTACACCCTGTGTAGAAAATACTTTGTTAACACACATGGCACATAATTATACACATGACAGATTTCTGTGTGGCATAGCTCAGTAGTCAGAGCACTTGCTTTCTCCCCAGCTAAGGTTAAGTAGCATCGAGCGTGGTTACCACTTGGATGGCTGACCGTTTGCGCGCCTTGGCTTCAGTACAGTCCCCCAGTTCACCTAGCTGTAAATGGGTACCTGCCTCTTTAGGGTCAGGAAAGGTAAAGCAGAGAGGGAGAGGAGATGGGCGCCACCCTCAATATGCTGGCCCCTTGAGAAGTTGAGGTCTCTGACGCCTCAATTCCTTACAACCAGATAGATAATGGGACACCTTTACCTTTTTTTTTTATACCTTACCTTCTTTCCGCATGCTTCTTCGCACTGGCTTCCCACTTTGTTCAGGTTGTCCACTTTTCGTCCTGTCAGTGCCAGGGTGGCTCCCAGCTTGGAAAAGAGCAGTGCTGTGGCTGCTCCAATTCCAGAGCTGGCACCTAGTGAAAGTGTTTGTTAAAGAACAACATCATTTCAGGTCAAAGTAGAAATTGTGATGGGATTGATTCAGAGTGTGTGTGTGTGTGTGTGTGTGTGTGTGTGTGTGTGTGTGTGTGTGTGTGTGTGTGGGTTGTGGATGGTAGGTGAGTGAGTGAGTGAGCGAGTGTGTGTGTGCGCATGTGTGTGCGTGTATGCGTGAGTGTGTGCGCGCATGTGTGTGTGTATGTTTGTGGATGGGTGGGTGAGTGAGTGAGTGAGTGAGCGCATGTGTGTGTATGCATGTATGTATGTGTGAGTGTGTGGTGTGTGTGTGTGTATGTATATATAAATGTATGTATGTATGTATATGTATATATATATATGTATGTATATGTGTGTGTGTGGTGTGTGTATGTATGTGCAAGTGCGCGTGCATGTATGTTTGCATATGTGCATGCATGTGTGTGTGCATGTATGCATGCGTGCCTGCCTGCTTGCCTCCCTGCCTGCGTGTCTGAGTGCATGCCTCTGTGTGTGTTTGTCAATATGCATGGGATGTATTCATGTTTGTGTAAGCTTACATCACAGCCACATGACTTGCTGACTGCATTCTAGTCCATTATGCAAATATATATATATATATATATATATATATATATATATATATATATAATTATATATATATGGGCTCGATACAAAACCATTTAACTGAAATCATTGTTGAAGAGAAAGGAGACAGTATAACACACTGAATTGACAGTTTTTTAAGTACTTTGAACAGATACAATTGCTCTATTTTCATGTATGATATAATCAAATTCCTGGAGTTACATTCAGCCACTGTCATGTGTACCATACCATCAAGCAGATCTCTGACACATTCGACAGTTACCAAGAATCAAGGACCCTTGACCTATAGTCTTCAGTGTAATCTGATCATTGTCTCTGACGTTAGACAGCCAGCAAAGATCAAGCGCTTGTCATTTGATAATCTTGAAACAAGTTGATAGTTGAATAACCTGAAACTGTTCTATATGGGGGGGGGGGAAAACAACAATGTACAGATCTGTGCAGCCCAAAGATATTGCCTGGCAAGCAAATTACTGTTGTTAGCCCAGAATGGTCAAGAAACAGAGGAAAGGCTGATGGAGAAATAATGATCTTTTAATTTAAGCTTGAAGACACAGAATGCTGATTGAGAAATAATCATTTTTACCAGCAACTGTATTTCACTGAATCATTAAATGAATTTTGATGGGATGGGGAAATAATTCAGCAGTATCATGAACAATGATCAGATAAAAATTCAAGGAAGTTATTGTTTATTCATAATATCTTGTATTAAACTCTCTCTCTCTCTCTCTCTCTCTCTCTCTCTCTCTCTCTCTCTCTCTCTCTCTCTCTCTCTCTCTCTCTCTCTTTCTCTCTGGATTATTTTGTATTGATCACTGCTTCTATGGTATTTTTCTTTTTAAAGCTACTAAAAGATTTTGAATATATGTCAGAATCCTGTCTTTAAAGCTGTTATGACTATTTCCACTGACACACAACAGTACCTTACCCAAGTACAGAATTATTTCTTGATTATATGATTAGATAGATAGATAGATTTTATATATATATATATAGATATAGAGAGAGAGAGATAGACAGATAGATAGATAGATAGATAGATAGATAGATAGATAGATAGATAGATAGATAGATAGATAGATAGATAAAGATAGATAGACAGACAGACAGACAGATGATACATATATAATGTAAGGGCAGGTGAAGATAATTAATTTTCTACAGTACAGTGTCAGAACAGCCACAACTCTGACAGGCTCACTTAGAGCTGAAACTACTACTACTATTGCCACGTAGCATCAACATACTATATAGATAGATAGATCTATAGATAGATAGATCTATAGATAGATAGATATAGATAGATACAGATAGATAGATATAGATAGATATATAATAGATATAGATGTGTGTGTGTGTGTGTAATTTAGTCCTGATAAGTGTTATTACTTAACTTTTCTCATGAAGGGCCAAAGTAAGCTAAAGCACTTCACAGTCAACACTGTTGACTCCCTGACTTTAGCTAGCTCAGTCAGAAGAATCCACCTCAGTGTAGACATAGGTTACTCTTAACTTAGGTTTTTCTGATCTAGCTGAATACACTGATACTGTATACAGTCTACTGTCACAGATTGTGAAGAGACGTGAAATGAAACTGAAACGGTTACATAATCACAGGCCGCGATTTTGAAAATAGACTATTATACCATTTTTACAAAGGATAAGCTTTGTAGAAAAATGACCAAGGCCATCCCATCCATTCCATATCTAGACAGAGAACTAATCATATTATTTAGAAAGAAAATGAGAGGAAGAGGGCCAGCAGTACAGTCAGATACAAAACCCTGCAGTAACTAAATGAGTGAAAGACATTTTTACATCAGGAGCTAAGAGTATGAATCAATGAATAATTGAATATTGTCTACAGAGCTCCACATCTCAGTCTACAGGCACTTGATGGTGATGAAGATCTCAGAATAAAATGTTAACTGCGCATACCATATAATGAGGGTTCCTCAACTTCCTGTACAGTGTACATTATGATAAATTTAATTAAAACTAATAAAAGGCATGTAGTATGTACTGCATTGCATAGGGCCAATATTCTTATGGTTGGGTATAAGTTCAGATGAAGTGTTGTGAGTAATATATATATATATATATATATATATATATATATATATATATATATTTAAACTCACAACACTTCATCTGAACTATATACACACACACACACACACACACACACACACACACACACACACACACACACACATGTATGAATTCCTGTGCCCCTGAAGCAAAAGAAAAGAAGCCTTTAGAAACAAATCATGGTCCTTTCACAAAAATTAAACACAGCTTCTTCATGATAAAATCCAACCACTGCAGTATTTGTTACTCACACACGCAATACCATTTAAAAAAACCCATTCAAAGCTGTTAATGTTATGGGCAAATTTACACGAAGAAATAATATTATCTATGCTGTCATAACTGTATTTGCCAGATAAAAACTAAACATTATCCATGATCCAAATCACTATTAAAAAGTAAAAAGGTAGTAGTTAGGTAGTAATTTTTGTTTTTAAAACCAACAACAATAATCAAATCATGCCCAACACCCCCCCCCCCCCCCCCCCCCCCCCCCCCTCCAAACCTGCAGATCATCAATCATCATCAAATAATGCTTGAAATGTCAAAGGAAATAGGAAGGGTTATGTCATATTCAGTTTCTAAAACAGTCTGCTAAGAATCCTTCTCCTAGTGTATGTGTCTGGGTACACTTGTAATTCATACAATTGATTAAATGTTTGCATCTATCTAAGCCCCAAAATACAACCTACAAGCCTGCACTTCTGGCTCCTATTGAACAGCCTTGATAGCATATCTGGATAAAATGTCTCTAATCCTGGTCAAAAAGAAATATTTTTTATCAATGGTATGAAGAATGCTTGAGAGCTGTGGTGAGGGTGAGTGTGTGTGTTTGTTTGTGTGTGTGTGTGTGTGTGTGTGTGTGTGTGTGTGTGTGTGTCACGTGTGTGTTGTGTGTGTGTGAAAAGAAGCATTTGAAACAAGACCTGTTTTTCAAGTTTTAGTAGGCCATAATTTGCTTTGAATAAAGCATGGAGGGTACAAATGTTTACAGATCTATATATATTGACTATAGAATTATATCACATGATAAACTTGAAAAGGAAAGGGGGGGGGGGGTTACTTATCACAAAATTTGTCAGTGATTGTACCAGATAAATTTCTCATTTTCTGTGTTAATGTAATTTCTTAGATCAGCATGCTACATGCTGTCAAAGGACTTAATTTGTCTACTTCCGAGCTCGACTTTTGTACACCATCCCCAAACACCGGCGACCAAAAGAAAGAGATTGACCGGTAACATTATGCATTTAACTTCTGCCTACACGAGTCATTTTGGCATGATCAGTGCATGGTCATGGCGAATGTCACCATTGCCATGCGACGGCATCTCCCCTGAATGTGGCCAACCCAAAAATCCTTTAGAAACAAGGACAGCGTGCATTAGGCCTTCAGAAGTTCCAAGTTACAATGGCAGCACACACACCACTGCCGAAGTTACAACGATCGAAGCATTTTTAGTCCATATGCACCTTGCCTACAGACTGTAGAATGCAACCAGACATTATGGTGAAGTTTGCGAATGCGAAAGACGTAAACATACCAGTTATCAGTGCAACTTTCCCTGCCAAGTTTCCAAGAGTCGCAGCCATACTTTCTGTTTGCTGTAGGGCCTAGTCTGAAAATGTGCGACTGGAAAGCAGACACACTTGTCCAAAGGGTACGTGTACTTGGGAGCAATACGGGCCACAAACCGCTGAGACAGGTATAACCTACAGGCGTAACGATTTATCATTGTATGTCATAAGAATTCTCACACTAGGCTAAGTGTATTATCAAATTAATCCTGGCTTCATTTCAGTATGACAAACGAAACACACACACACACACACACACCTCTTTTTCTGAGGAATGGCTGTTGACTGTTTTGAGAGTTTTATAAGCGCCATGCTCGGCTGATAATATGTAGTATTTTCCCAGTGGGAATTCACCCACAAAAGTTGACATCTGTACCTGTGATGTCTGCGTGCGTGCATGCGTGTGCGCGTGCGCACCTGACTGTAACAAATAACAAACCTCTTTTACTGACGGGCGAATGTTTACTATTTGGGAGCTGTTATATACCTCCATGCTTGGATGATTTATTGGTACCCAACAAAAGCTGACATCTGTACCTTTGATGTGTGTATGTGTGTATAAGTCAAAGTCAAACAGGTGGTACATTGAAAAAGTTGTGCAAGTGCTTTTTTTCATATGTGTGGCGCGCGCGCGCGCACACACACACACACACACACACACATATCTCTGTGGAATGACATGACCAAATCTTTGATGGAGTGTTTATGACATACATCAGTGACGAAATAAACAGGTAGGCTATGCAACTCGTGTTGAGAGGCTGCCAGACAGAAGAAAACTAGGAGTCCACATTTGCAGTCTTGTTGGTCATGCTAGAAAGAATTGCGAAACTTTGCTCTGTGCTTATGAACTCCAACATTCAATACTGTTTCATTTTACAAATTGTCTGCTTATTGACTTAAAAAAATATCTGTTTGTTGTTTTTTTCTTTTTTTTCTTTAATCTGATACAAATGCGGGAGAGAACTGAAGTAGGCCTACAAATATTCAGTTTTTATCATGTTTGTGTTGTGGAAAACGTGGAGAAGGATGGGTTCAGCCAAGTCCAACCAGCCAATGACATACTGTTTGGGGGAAATATCACTACAGTACCCCCAATGACTCTTCAAAGTAATCCAGTCAAGTTTAGATTCGTATGCGGGATGCTTCAGGCACTGTTCGCTAGTTTCATTTTCTTCACCGCTGAAGTGACTTCTTTGATTTGTTTGGGGTTATTTTTGTAACTGTTAAGAACAAATTTATCCAAGGGTCTAAAAGGAAAATAGGTTATGTCGTTGTGATTATAAGGTACAATTTTTCAACTTTCAGTTATTTAAAGTTTGCTGTAATGGTAGGCCTATTCAGGTTTTGTCCCATAGTAGATATAATTTATAATTGTGATAGAATATGTCATCTTATTAAGTCCTATCGACATCGACTTTATGCACACACAACTTTCTTTACTACAATGATTGACAGTTGTGTAAGCCTTTCTTTCTCTTTTTAGAACAGCCCAGAAATTCATAATCATTTTAAACAACTTCAATGCTTGTAAACATCGCAGCAAACGTCAGCACTTGTCGCTGATTGGTCAAAATAGCTGTACTGCAGGTTTGTCACAGACATACAGAGTTAGCCACCTTAGCACCGCCGGGAAGGGTGAGCAGTGTTCAGTGCAGGTCTGTCTGATGCAGGGACAGAAGCTGGTTAGTGATATTGGATGTCTTCCCTG
This sequence comes from Rapana venosa, assembly GCA_028751875.1. Lineage (NCBI taxonomy): Eukaryota > Metazoa > Mollusca > Gastropoda > Neogastropoda > Muricidae > Rapana > Rapana venosa. Next base: position 46,537,589 of record CM054145.1, read on the forward strand.
TTCATTTTTCGAATGTGAAGGGCATGCTTGCCTAGAACTGAAAGTCTTCATTATAGACCATTGATGTGTAAGGTAAGTTTTTTCATTGCTTTTGAATGTCTCTACAAGTGGTAAACTTTATGTTTCATCACACAGTTGGACAGTTATCAAGCCGCTTTTTTGTGTCACGTTCTAAAATACAACAGGCGTTCTTAACGCAGTAATCTTAGTGTTTCATTTTAACTGTGAGAAGCTGTTTATTCACAAAGGGGTAGGGAAACTTTGAAGGGCAACCATATCAAACAGTGAAAAGCTGTCAAATACTAATCAGCACTTCTTTAGAACAAAAGAACTTAGGCTTGTTCTATTAAAAAAAATCAACGGCAAGAAAAACCAACAAAACAAAACACAAAAACCCACAGTGACCAACATCAAAACTGATTGTTCATTATAACTGCAAAGTGATGCAAATGACAATTTAGCTTTTAATTTTTTTTTCTCCCAGCCATTTTTCCTTGTTGCTTGCTCAAGGGCAGGGGGTAAACCCCCCTGCATTTAAACATTCTAGTCAGTTAAGATATGTAACGTAGACTGGTACTTTAGCCAGGTAAAGTTCTGGTTTGGTGTAAGGAACAATGGCGTTTATTTGAACTCCTGGAGTCCCTCACCACACTGAAATATTTCCCCCTGTATCTTGGATAAGTTGAAACTGAGTGGTCAACTGCATTATGGGTATGTTTGTGTCATCCATGCAACAGGCCCCAGCTGGCTTGTGGTGGTTGGGTTTTTTTTTTTGTTTTTTTTTTAAACGATGAAAGTCATTCTTAAGTATATATGCAGGATGTTATGAGAGAGCTTTTGTCAGAAAACCATGAAAAAAATGGAATGTGTAATGGTTAAAAAAAAGAAAGAAGATATTTTAAGAGTCCTTGGTAACACAGCCCTGATTGTTTCATCTCAGAATTTATGCACAGTAACAGAACCAGTGTTCTGTTCATTATAAGTTTCATGAGGGTAGTTAAACGTGAAAACTGTAAAATTTTACATACAAACTAGTGGTAGTACATTTTCCATAGTAACTCATCAGTCATGCTTCTTTTGTTGATGTATTGCTTATTTATTTATAAATTTGTTTCTTTTATTTTGAGGATAATCATATAAGTAATCATGTGCTTTTAAATTTTTTTATTTACATCGAGCCCTAATGTGCATGCAGTTTTGTAAATTTTGTCATCTGTTCCACCCACCACACAATTGTCTACTCTTCTGAAAAGCAGAACAGGTTCTAACGTGTGTGTGTAAGTTCTGCGTGCGTTCACACATGGGGCCTCAGTTTATAGTCTCATCCAAGGACTATTAGGGGGAGTGGAGTCAGCACTGGCGTAAACTCCAGGAGGGAGAATCCCCTTGAACATTCAAACATTGGCATTTCCCTCCGCTCCTCCGCTCCCTCCGCTCTGCTGCAGATACCTTGTGCCTACGAATACCTAGATTCAACCAATCCACTGTTGGCCGCCGCTCTTTCTCTATTTCGGGTCCATCGACCTGGAATGAGCTCCCTCTCTCTCTTCGCCAGAAGCCTAGCTATGACACTTTTAAATCAAGCCTCAAGACATATTTATTTCAAACCTAAGATTCCCCCCCCCCCCCCCCCCCCCCCCCCCGTTTCATATCAGAACTATCCCACCCTTCACTAACCCATGTCCTATCACCCTGCTAAAGTATATGACCTGTGTGTGTGTGCTTTTGAAATACATTTGACTATTGCAATTTTATTTCATAGATTTGGTCTGCAGTACCATGTTTGTAATATGTTTGAACTATTATTTGTCATTGGTTGTATGACTGTGTAAGATAAGGTCGAATGCATGCGCTTTGATTTGTCTTTGCAAGATATAGCGCTATATAAGTTCCATTTATTATTATTATTGGCATTTCTTTTCTGTCATGCTTTATCATAAAACTAGAGATTTTAAAAAATCCCAACCTACCTAATCTAGTTTTGTCATTATCTTACAGGAAACCAGGGAGGGACTTGGAAAGCTGGAGAGAGATGGGTGCCATCAGATCCTTGCCCACAACACACTGCCTGCAAAATCCACTGCAGTACCCTGATCACATCCAAAGAGTTGAGGAAGAAGCCAAGTCAAGAGGTAAAGACCATTTTTTCATTTTTGTTGTTATACTGAATTGAGTTCAAGGGTGAGTAGAGTCAAGATTTCACTAATTATTGTGGTTTTTAATGTAATGGTATAGTAGTGACAAGACTGGAGACAGAATATATAGTTTTTAGATAGGAAAATTGAGATAAGGCTTCCAATTGTTTGTTACCCAAAAACTGAATGGGTGTGACGGGTCCGTCAGAGTATTGCATGCTGCATTTTTTCTATTTGAACAAGGGATTGCCACTTAAAGTTTGGGATGTCTACAGCATGAAGTGGCCTTTTTAGCAGGATTTTTGCATCTAAATACCACATAAACGTTTCCAAATCCAAGGATGTTGAAAGAAATTTTTTTTCCAAGATATCAAATTTGAATTTGCATGAAATTGTTCAAATGATTGCGATATTTCTGACTCATTCTATGTCTAAAAAGTTTTGTATCAATAATGTTGTTGTTATGCTGCATGACATCCTATATGCCCCACAGGGTTACAAATTTAAGGCTTGAATCTTTAAAATTAAATCAAGAATCATGAATTTTCTTGAACATAACAGCATCCCCCCCCCCCCCCCCCCCCCCCCCCCCCCGCTCTCTATCTCTCTCTCCCCCTCCCCCTTGGCTGAATGTGACCGGAATCGTTGCTGGGGAACACAGTTTCAGTGACAGTTTGCTCTTTGAAATAGGTCGTTTAACTTAATTAAATTAATAAGGCTTTGCCATTGCTGTGGTTTCCATGTTAATGATGGACATCCCCTCAAAGCCCATGTAATACAGGCGCTTGGTGTATGGCCTGTATAGCTTAACAGCAATAAAATACAATTTAATTCAATTATCTATCTCTTTCTGGCAGAAAAAACACACACAAACACACACACACACACACACACACACACAAACATACACTCATACTGTGCTAGCCTCAAAGGCAGTAGAGGTAGCTGGTTCCCAGATTGTGCAGAATTTTCCAGAGGTGAGGATAAAAAGACGAGGGGAGGGGACAAATGAAGATGTATAGGGTAAGAGGTAGGGAAATGTCTAAAGCATTGCAGGAAAGTGTAAACGGTGTGTACTGAAGCTGACTGCTCAGTCACCCTTTCACTGACATGGTAACAAATGTGGAGCAGAGCTAGCACTATTGTGAACTTTGGTATTTACTATACTGCTTCTATGTCCTTTTATTGTCAGATAACTGACCATCGTAAGAGGCGGAAAGAGAAGCAAAAGAAGTGAAAACGAGGACCAAAGGAACAGCCCAAAACACTTCCAGTTTCTTGAGCTACCCACGACACAACAGAACATACTCTTCGTGCATCAGCCTCTTCAATCACGAGAGGGATTGAAGTAACTGAAGCCATCTCCTTTCTTCCTATGGTCCTCGCATGCAAGGGACCAGCCACCATCCTTATCATCATCATCAGTCAAGGACTGCATGTGGATGCTGCTGCTGGGGTACCAGACTATATGTATGACTCTTCATGTGGGTTTATCACTTTGTTGGGATTCGGGGGTAAAGAACAGAGAATGGAGGCTAAAGGAAACGCATTAGCAAAGCCCCGAAGGGCTTTAACATGAGATGAGGAGCACAAGCCAGGATGTACTGTGCCCTTAACAATTGGGATAACCTGTTGTCCCAGTATTTTGTGGTCTCAACTGCTGAAGACCATTGTAGGTTTCCAGGTCCTCCTGGACAGAACTGCAGCACTGTTTTAAGTGTTTGAAACTTCTGTAACAGAGTAGATTTCAAACTAGTGTATTCTTGGACACTTAAGGGGGAAAATAATCGTAATAGCAGTGAGCAATAGACGAAAATTCAGTTTTCACAAAAGTATATTCAAAGATGCAGAATTGCAAAGGCACCGGCCATTCAGCCTTGCACAGCTCACTCGCATGTTTAAAAAAAAAATTGTAAAGAAAATGTTTGCATAAAGGGAGGTAGCTCGGGTGACCCTGTTCATTAATATTTTTTTGCTACTGCTGTGATTACATTTTGTTTTAGGTTTGCGAATTATGTATTTAACTGTTCATTCAGTTGCCTCTAAATGATCACTGGCACCAAGATTGCATCCAAACCTCTGGTGTAGAAAAAAAACACCCTAGAATTAAACCAACAAAATAAAACAGAATATAAAAACTAAAAGAATAACAAATAAGGTCAACAGAATAAATAATAAAATTGAAAGGAAATCAAATAAAAATTTCAACTAAACCGGGAATGGTGAAACAAATCAAAATAGATTTAAAAAGGTAGAATTAAACCCAAAAAATAAACAAAACGCCAGGAACAGTGAAAAATAAAGCCCAAATAAACCTATGAAAAAATTAAACCCAAAAAGTTAATAAAACGCCAGGAATAGCAGTCTAATATTAAAACAAAATAAACTTCTAAAAAAGGTAGACTTAAACCCAAAAAGTAGCTATAAAAAGCCAGAGGGTCAAAGGAGTGCAATCATGGTGACAGTGATCATGGTGTTAAAAAAGAAACAAAAACAGTGATCATGGTGTTAAAAAAGAAACAAAAACAACCACGTTGAAAAACATTGACACAGTTTTGATGAAAGATTGTGCTTCGTTACCCCGTCACATTTTTAAAGTTTCCTTATTCCTCCTTCCTGTCGTTTATTCCTTGGGAGTTTAAATGGGGTGATAAAATCAGCATGTGGATCATACTGACGTTTGGTGGAACCAGGCAAACCTTCAGCATTGCTGCCCTCATCTGGAGAGCTCCTTCCATCAAGACCCTACCTGTGTAAGCATATAGTTAAAAGTTGAGCCAGTGTGATATACAAGGTAATGCATGTTGATAGTTAGCTGCAGGCCTGTTTCTAAAGAAACGTTTGCAGGACTTCTCTTGAAATGTCAAAAGTGGGGTGGGGAGGGGGGGGGGGGGGTTAATAAGAATAGAATTTTTAAAAAATATATTGACCTTAGAAAAACAAGGTGACATAGCCCTTGTGGTTGGTAGGGTTATAACATGAAAGAAAATTTAAGACTGGAATCTGTTACATCTGAAGTTGGAAGTAAATGGCATGACAGCCCTGAAATGGCCTTTGTAGTCGGTAGAGTGAGAAGCAATTTGAAATAACATGGTTAAGTCAGCTTTTTACTTGTATGTTAATAGTTTGTGTTTACTTTTAGCTGCATATATGGGAGTATCAACTTTTTTTTCTAGAAAGAGTATTATTTTGTAGAATTGATAACATATTTGCAGTGTAAATCAAAAATGTATGTTTAATTAGAATAATTTCATATTCAATTGCTGTGTTTCTGGACGATTGGTTTTGTCTCTTGGAGCACTGATTTATCAGAATTCACTTCTAAATTTGACAGTGCTGGTAACACATGCAAGGATAAAGACAATGTGTAATGAGTCAGTTTATTCAGAAAAAGCAGTAACATTTCTTATGGAAATATTTGTAGACAATCTTTTTTCTAAAAGCCCGACTATTCATTGATTACTGGTATTCAATAATCAAGGGGAGAACTCACAAAAGTTAGATCCAAAAAGTTGTGGGCACTTCATCTCTGACTGTGCTCCTCACTGTCTTTATTTTTGCTAGTCATTTGTAATTCAATCATTAATTTTGTTCCTGTTACTTTTTGTTGTTTTTTCCCCAATTCTAATCTTTGTGATGTAATGGTTTTACCAGATGCCATGTAATGAAGAGTAGTTGCAGTCAAGACCATCACCATGAAGCACTATCAATCGCATCCTGTCAGCGAAGTCCACTTGGAAATGCCACCAAAGCCATGATGCCATGCCTACCTGCTTGAAGTAGAACCAAGAAAAACATGTATTTCACATTCAAAGTCAAGGTAAGAATTTTACTTCTCTGTGCCATTCAACTATTTAAACATGTCAAGCAGTCTGAATATTAACAAACTTTTTGAAAGATGTTAACTGAACATTTCTTCAGGTTTTCACGTTCTTTAACCGTAATTATGCAATGAAATAACAGCCTTATAAAAATGTGCCCTTTTGAACCAGATCTTCTGTTTGTATGAAAAACATTTGTGAATGTCTTTATATATATATATATATATATATATATATATATATATATATATATATATGTGTGTGTGTGTGTAAAACGTGTGTGTGGAGTTTGTTTTTTTTAAATATTAAGAAGCTGATAATTATGTGCCATTTTGAAGATCTTCTCTACTATGTTTAAGTATTTGATAAAAACACAACTTGTGAATGTCTTGGTGTAATTTTTTTTAGTGGAACATTTTTCAAAAATTGGGTAACTTATTAGAAAAAATCTAGGGAAGAACTGACAAAAGGTCGAGTCTTTAAACTCCTACGCATTATGATCTGGCAGTGTGTTTCTCACACTTGTGGACTGTTTTTGTCTTTGTTCATCCATATAATTTATCTTCTTAATTTGTCAGGGTTTTCTTGCTTCAACCTATGTTATGCAATCTGTTGTACCATGTACCTCTTTCAGCAGGAACAGTTCCACAGTCGAATCCAGCACCATCCAGCGCTGCCCCATCTCAGCAATCAGTTAAATTTAAACACTGCCGTGGTTCATGCATCGCTTACATCATGCCTTCCTGCATGGCGTGGAGCCAGGAAGACATGGTCTTCACTACTGGACATAGCTCAGGTAAGAAATTTTCTGATCTGCCACTTGAATCATGAAAAATATTGTGCAGGCAGAAAATGCTATTTTCTCAGACACACTAAGAGGTTCAGATATCTTAGGCAATGACTTTCCACTGTATCCGTCATTGCTGTAGACTGTTTATTTTTAGACAATTGTACATTATTATTCAGTTTTGTTTTGGGTTTTATTTTTGTTTCCCTGGATTTAATATCAGAACTGACTTCACTTCCCCGAAAGTCCTAATGATGAGACTATAAATCGAGGTCCCATGTGTGAACGCTTGCAGAGCACATTGCACACATATAATTGAAACAGATTTTGACAATCAAAACGGATGTCATATCTAAAAAATCTCATCACCCAAGCTTTGGCATTGCCAATCATTTGCTGCATTGGTACATGGTAACCAAACATTGCCTCAGGTCTCCAGGAACTGAGCTTTCATGACCCTCATCAATGTAGCAAGTCCTGCTGCCTTGATTGGGATGCACTTTTGACCAAGATAAGTGCTTGACATGTGTTCAAATACTGAAATCGCAAAACAAACAAAAAGTAACGAAAGTTCTTTCAATTTCTTTCTTTTTGTTTCCAGGAACTTGTCACTGCATGGAGTACCAGAAATTCACCACTGCGTAGAAGTGTTGGAGTTCGTCACCACATGATCAGGACATTATCACCACATGGAGGACCAGGACATCATCACCGCATGAAGGACCAGGACATCATCACTACATGGAGGACCAGGACATCATCACTACATGAAGGACCAGGACATCATCACCACATGGAGGATCAGGACATCATCACTACATGAAGGACCAGGACACCATCACTACATGAAGGACCAGGACATCATCACCACATGGAGGATCAGGACATCATCACTACATGAAGGACCAGGACATCATCACCACATGGAGGATCAGGACGTCATCACCACATGGAGGATCAGGACATCATCACCACATGAAGGACCAGGACATCATCACTACATGAAGGACCATGACATCATCACTACATGAAGGACCAGGACATCATCACTACATGGAGGATCAGGACATCATCACTACATGGAGGACCAGGACATCATCACTACATGAAGGACCAGGACATCATCACTACATAAAGGATCAGGACATCACTACATGAAGGACCAGGACATCATCACTACATGAAGGACCAGGACATCATCACCACATGGAGGATCAGGACATCATCACTACATGAAGGACCAGAACATCATCACTACATGGAGGACCAGGACATCATCACTACATGGACCAGGACATCATCACGACATGAAGGACCAGGACATCATCACTACATGAAGGACCAGGACATCATCACTACATGGAGGACCAGGACATCATCACTACATGAAGGACCAGGACATCATCACTACATGAAGGACCAGAACATCATCACTACATGGAGGACCAGGACATCATCACTACATGAAGGACCAGGACATCATCACTACATGAAGGACCAGGACATCATCACTACATGAAGGATCAGGACATCATCACTACATGAAGGACCATGACATCATCACCACATGAAGGACCAGGACATCGTCACCACATGGACCAGGACATCATCACGACATGAAGGACCAGGACATCATCACCACATGGAGGACCAGGACATCATCACCACATGAAGGACCAGAACATCATCACTACATGAAGGACCAGGACATCATCACGACATGGAGGACCAGGACATCATCACTACATGAAGGATCAGGACATCGTCACCACATGAAGGACCAGGACATCATCACCACATGAAGGACCAGGACATCATCACCACATGGAGGATCAGGACATCATCACTACATGAAGGATCAGGACATCGTCACCACATGAAGGATCAGGACATCATCACTACATGAAGGACCAGGACATCATCACTACATGAAGGACCAGGACATCATCACTACATGAAGGACCAGGACATCATCACCACATGGAGGATCAGGACATCATCACTACATGAAGGATCAGGACATCGTCACCACATGAAGGATCAGGACATCATCACTACATGAAGGACCAGGACATCATCACTACATGAAGGACCAGGACACCATCACTACATGGAGGACCAGGACATCATCACTACATGAAGGACCATGACATCATCACTACATGAAGGACCAGGACATCATCACCACATGAAGGACCAGGACATCATCACCACATGAAGGATCAGGACATCATCACTACATGAAGGACCAGGACATCATCACTACATGAAGGACCAGGACATCATCACTACATGAAGGACCAGGACATCATCACCACATGAAGGATCAGGACATCATCACCACATGAAGGACCAGGACATCATCACCACATGAAGGACCAGAACATCATCACTACATGAAGGACCATGACATCGTCACCACATGAAGGGCCATGACATCATCACCACATGAAGGACCAGGACATCATCACTACATGAAGGGCCATGACATCATCACCACATGAAGGACCAGGACATCATCACGACATGAAGGGCCATGACATCATCACCACATGAAGGACCAGGACATCATCACGACATGAAGGGCCATGACATCATCACCACATGAAGGACCAGGACATCATCACTACATGAAGGATCAGGACACCGTCACTACATGGAGGACCAGGACATCGTCACCACATGAAGGACCAGGACATCGTCACCACATGAAGGACCAGGACATCATCACCACATGAATGACCAGAACATCATCACATGAAGGACCATGACATCATCACTACATGAAGAACCAGGACATCATCACATGAAGGACCAGGACATCATCACCACATGAAGGATCAGGACATCATCACCACATGAAGGACCAGGACATCATCACTACATGAAGGACCAGGACATCATCACTACATGGAGGACCAGGACATCATCACCACATGAAGGACCAGGACATCATCACCACATGAAGGACCAGGACATCATCACTACATGAAGGACCAGGACATCACTACATGGAGGACCAGGACATCATCACTACATGGAGGATCAGGACATCACTACATGGAGGACCAGGACATCATCACTACATGGAGGACCAGGACATCATCACCACATGAAGGACCAGGACATCATCACCACATGGAGGACCAGGACATCATCACTACATGGAGGACCAGGACACCATCACCACATGGACCAGGACATCATCACTACATGAAGGACCAGGACATCATCACCACAAGGACCAGGACATCATCACTACATGAAGGACCAGGACATCATCACTACATGGAGGACCAGGACATCATCACTACATGAAGGATCAGGACATCATGATCACATGAAGGACCAGGACATCATCACTACATGGAGGACCAGGACATCATCACTACATGAAGGATCAGGACATCATGATCACATGAAGGACCAGGACATCATCACTACATGGAGGACCAGGACACCATCACTACATGGAGGACCAGGACATTGTCACCACATGGAGGACCAGGACATTGTCACCACATGGACCAGGACATCATGATCACATAAAGGATCAGGACATCATCACTACATGGAGGATCAGGACATCATCACTACATGAAGGACCAGGACATCATCACTACATGAAGGACCATGACATCATCACTACATGAAGGACCAGGACATCATCACTACATGGAGGATCAGGATATCATCACTACATGGAGGATCAGGACATCATCACCACATGATGGACCAGGACATCATCACCACAAGGACCAGGACATCATCACTACATGGAGGATCAGGACATCATCACTACATGAAGGACCAGGACATCATCACTACATGAAGGATCAGGACATCATCACTACATGGAGGATCAGGACATCATCACTACATGGAGGATCAGGACATCATCACCACATGATGGACCAGGACATCATCACCACATGAAGGACCAGGACATCATCACTACATGGAGGATCAGGACATCATCACTACATGGAGGATCAGGACATCATCACTACATGAAGGATCAGGACATCATCACGACCACTACATGGAGGACCAGGACATCGTCACCACATGAAGGATCAGGACATCATCACCACATGAAGGACCAGGACATCATCACTACATGAAGGACCAGGACATCATCACTACATGAAGGACCAGGACATCATCACTACATGAAGGATCAGGACATCATCACCACATGAAGGATCAGGACATCATCACTGCATAAAGGACCAGGACATCATCACTACATGAAGGACCAGGACATCATCACCACATGAAGGATCAGGACATCATCACCACATGAAGGACCAGGACATCCTCACTACATGAAGGATCAGGACATCATCACCACATGAAGGACAATGACATCATCACTGCATGAAGGACCAGGACATCATCACTACATGAAGGACCAGGACATCATCGCTACATGAAGGACCAGGACATCATCACCACATGAAGGACCAGGACATCATCACCACATGAAGGACCAGGACATCATCACCACATGAAGGACCAGGACATCATCACTACATGAAGGACCAGGACATCATCACTACATGAAGGACCAGGACATCATCACTACATGGAGGACCAGGACATCATCACTACATGAAGGATCAGGACATCACCACATGAAGGACCAGGACATCATCACTACATGGACCAGGACATCATCACTACATGAAGGACCAGGACATCGTCACTACATGAAGGACCAGGACATCGTCACTACATGAAGGACCAGGACATCATCACTACATGAAGGACCAGGACATCATCACTACATGAAGGATCAGGACATCACTACATGGAGGATCAGGACATCATCACCACATGGAGGACCAGGACATCATCACTACATGGAGGACCAGGACATCATCACTACATGGAGGACCAGGACATCATCACTGCATGGAGGACCAGGACATCATCACTACATGAAGGACCAGGACATCATCACTACATGGAGGACCATGACATCACCACATGAAGGACCAGGACATCATCACTACATGAAGGACCATGACATCATCACTACATGAAGGACCAGGACATCATCACTACATGAAGGACCATGACATCATCACTACATGAAGGACCAGGACATCATCACTACATGAAGGACCAGGACATCATCACTACATGAAGGACCAGGACATCATCACTACATGAAGGACCAGGACATCATCACTACATGAAGGACCAGGACATCATCACTACATGAAGGACCAGGACATCATCACTACATGACCAGGACATCATCACCACATGAAGGATCAGGACATCATCACCACATGAAGGATCAGGACATCATCACCACATGAAGGATCAGGACGTCATCACCACATGAAGGACCAGGACATCATCACTACATGGAGGACCAGGACATCATCACTACATGAAGGACCAGGACATCATCACTACATGAAGGACCAGGACATCATCACTACATGGAGGATAAGGACATCATCACCACATGGAGGACCAGGACATCATCACTGCATGACCAGGACATCATCACTACATGAAGGACCAGGACATCATCACTACATGGAGGATAAGGACATCATCACCACATGGAGGACCAGGACATCGTCACCACATGAAGGACCAGGACATCATCACTACATGACCAGGACATCATCACTACATGAAGGACCAGGACATCATCACTACATGGAGGATAAGGACATCATCACCACATGGAGGACCAGGACATCATCACTGCATGACCAGGACATCATCACTACATGGAGGACCAGGACATCATCACTACATGGAGGACCAGGACATCATCACTACATGAAGGACCAGGACATCACTACATGGAGGACCAGGACATCGTCACCACATGAAGGACCAGGACATCATCACTACATGAAGGATCAGGACATCATCACTACATGGAGGATAAGGACATCATCACTACATGGAGGACCAGGACATCGTCACTGCATAAAGGACCAGGACATTGTCACTACATAGAGGACCAGGACATCATCACTACATGGAGGACCAGGACATCATCACTACATGGAGGACCAGGACATCATCACTGCATAAAGGACCAGGACATCATCACTACATGAAGGACCAGGACACCATCACTACATGGAGGACCAGGACATCATCACTGCATAAAGGACCAGGACATCATCACTACATGAAGGACCAGGACACCATCACTACATGGAGGACCAGGACATCATCACTGCATAAAGGACCAGGACATCATCACTACATGAAGGACCAGGACATCATCACTACATGGAGGACCAGGACATCATCACTGCATAAAGGACCAGGACATCATCACTACATGGAGGACCAGGACACCATCACTACATGGAGGACCAGGACATCATCACTGCATAAAGGACCAGGACATCATCACTACATGAAGGACCAGGACATCATCACTGCATAAAGGACCAGGACATCGTCACTGCATAAAGGACCAGGACATCACATGAAGGACCAGGACATCATCACATGAAGGACCAGGACATTGTCACCACATGGAGGACCAGGACATTGTCACCACATGGACCAGAACATCATCACATGAAGGATCAGGACATTGTCACTACATGGACCAGGACATCCTCACTGCATAAAGGATCAGGACATCATCACTACATGAAGGATCAGGACATCATCACTACATGGAGGACCAGGACATCATCACTACATGGAGAACCAGGACGTCATCACCACATGGAGGACCAGGACATCATCACTACATGGAGAACCAGGACGTCATCACCACATGGAGGACCAGGACATCATCACTACATGGAGAACCAGGACGTCATCACTACATGGAGGACCAGGACATCATCACTACATGGAGAACCAGGACGTCATCACCACATGGAGGACCAGGACATCATCACTACATGGAGAACCAGGACGTCATCACCACATGGAGGACCATCACAACTTAGAAAACGGCACTGTCACCATATAGAGGAAAATGACATTCTCAGTGCATGGATGATCAGAACATCAACATACAGAAGATCAAAGAATAGGAAATAAATGAGTGAAACTTACAGAAACACATTACAATAAAAATTGAGAGGCGTCTACAAAACTGTACCGCTCAGATGTCACGTACACCACCATTATGACTTACGAATCTCTCTCTCAAGATATATACTAATATATGACCAGATTTACTTGTATCACAAGACGTTTTTAAACATAGCAAGCTCTGTTTGGAAATTGAATTTCGTCTTCTAAATTAAGGCAGAATATACAATGATCTGAAAACCAAGCTCAAAAAATTTTTTCAGTGACAATCTAGTAACCAGCAATCAAATAACTCAAATCAAGTACAACTGACTTTTGTATGAGTATCAGAATACTGAGAAGACTTTGGTCCAAAGAAATTCACAATGTGAAAAGGGAAATTGTAACATTGCAACAAACACTAAGCTAAACAAACCCAATGTAGTCACTAACTACAACCAGACTAACTAATGACTGCATGCATTACTCGTACTAAGACAACTCAACAAACCCAGACAAAATGTAAACAGTTGGATAACATGATACATGGAGTACATCATAGAAGACATGCATCACTCACACTGGAGAGTTATATCTATAAAAAAAATAGGCTGAAATGAGGTCCAACAAATTTTTTAAGGAGAAGGAAAGAAATTTGCTTATGAAGACGGCCATTTATGTTCAACACCCCACCTCCCCCTCCCACCCCACCCCCCCCCCGACACCCCAAAAAGAAGAACACAAAGTGGGAGATTTGCACCAAAAATAATGTACCCATCCCCCCCCAAAAAAAAAACAACCCCAAAACAACACACACTAAAACACACACACCACACACACGACACAAACGAAGGAAGGGGGCAAAGCTTCCAAACATCTTTTTTTTTTATATATTTTTGAGAATGATTTTTTCCGACTTGATTTTTTTTGCCTTGTCATTACTGTTGCTGTTGTAAAGATCAATTTTACTCATTCAGAGAAATGTATATTGCACATATTACAAAAGTCTTTTTAAAAGCAGAAAAAAGATGGTAAAACCAATATGGAAGCCTTCTTATTTTTAATAGTGATTTTTTGGGGCCATTTTTTTTTCGTCTTTTGCTTTTTGTCATTAATGTTGCTGTTGTAAAGATCAGTTCTGCTTATTCAGAGAAGTATGTTTTGTACCTACTAAAGGGGGAAAAAATATTTTCTTTAAAGGAGGAAAATGTAGTAAAACCCAAAGAGGAAAAGAAAAATAAGAGATAGTACTGTACTACAAAAAAAACACCCATAAGATTAAGAAAGGAGAGTGGAGGCGAGGTAACAAATCCCTAACCCAAAGGAAGAAAAGGAAAGGAGAGAAAATGGTGTTTGAAATCTACATGCAAATAGAAATAAAAGGAGGTAAGTGTGTTAGGTACTTGAGAACAAAAGGGTAATAAGATGTGTGCGTATAAAAAAAGGAGAGAGGGGAAAGGGCGAATATGATTTTATAGAAGAGATTCAGTAAAATGATGCTTGGGAGAAGGTGATACAGCTGCATATTTTTCAATGTTTGTGGGAATGGGGGAAAATAAAACTAAAGACCATTTTTGCATACATTTGTCATCCTCTTATTTCAGCTTGGAAATATAGTTAGTATACAATAGGCGCTGATGGTATTATTATTTGCGGTATTTGTATACATCACAGATTTTGTAAACTAAGAATTTAAGGGATGGAAGGGGGCGGATGATACTGAGATCTGTGGAAAGACAAAATTGGGGCTGGGGAATAGAAAAAGATACTGGAGGGATGTGTATTTTCTCAAGTCTTAAGATTTAATGTGTTGATATATTTTGGACTTCATCTTTTCAAAATAAATGCAATTAACCTTGAAAAGCTACAGATTTTAAATAAGTTAACTGATAACACAATAAGAGCACATAAAATAACTTGCTATTGGTAAATTCGTGATTATAAAACAAGCTACGTACCATAGTGTCCTTGTGCCATTGTGTCCATACGTATTCAGACCAACCCACTGACTGACCATCAACCCCTACCCCATGTTAATTAAACACTTAACACTAACCCTAACCTTTTTACTAACCGTAACGCTATCCTTGACCTACATGTGGACACAAAGGCAGGTGGATACCATGATGCATGCTGACAAGAGCAGAACATCAAATTAAGGGGAGTGCTGGTAGGGGTCATTCCATTTTAGGGAAAGGGATGCTAGGAAGGGAAAGGATATGATGCATATTCTAGTTAATGGGGATAGGGGAAGAGGGATGCTGTGATGAGTGTGTGTGTAGACAACTAAGAGAAAAAATTAGCAGTTTGTGTGGTCAGGGGGATCATGGAGAGATTTTAAGGAAAAGGGGGCATGAGGTGGTTGATTTAAAAAAAAAACAAGCGGTCATTGGAAATTCGTCAATAAAAAATAAATTTTGAATAAGTCCAGGAAATAAACTTTCTAAAATGGATAAACATACATAGAAAATAGAGGAGTGATGAAAGTGTGGGAGAGGGTATTCAGAGAACAAAAGTTGGTGTGTGTGTATGTAATCAGAGAGCAATGGAAGTGGTTGTGTGCATGCAGGAGGAACAATGAGGAGCGTGTAAGGGGGGGGGGGGGGGGGGGGGGGTTGTGTGTGTTATAAATTGGGATTTTTTTTTTTTTGGGGGGAGGGTACAACTAGTACATTATGCTGTATCAAAAAATACAACAAAAACCCTGCTTTAGTATACCACATGATATGCCATCATCAAATAATGCTGCTGTGAAACAAGCACAAAGTAGTGCATGTGTGTGTACTTAAACTTGAAATAGCTGTTAACCAAAATGATGGATGCTATAATTATTTGTGGTTTCTGATTTTTTTGCACCTTTTTTTTTTTTTAAGTATGAAGAATGATTAAGAGATACGGTAGCAAGGGAAGGATGGTATGGGACAGGGGATTGGGATGATTCTCAGAGACTTTGTGTTCATACATAATTTGTTGTATGTGTAAGAGAGAGAAAGAGAGTAGGAGAGAGATAAGATATAGTTGCATAATGCACACAGATTTGTGTTGAATGAAGGAATGCTTGATTAATATGTATAACTGTGGGTTGCCGTTTTTTAAAAGATATATTGCATACATTTTTATGGCTTTGAGTAAAGAACCACTGTCGTGTTTGCTTTTTCTTCCCTTTTGTGTTTTTTTCCCAAATATTTAGAGAAAAAGTTAGTTAAAAGTTGTCAGTTCCTATGATGGCCTTTGATCGTAGGAGGATTGACAATAGTTCATTGTCCTGCAGGAAAATTGTATATTACATTTCGCAGTATTGTTAAGAAGTTGAAAAGATTTTATTAAATCTTTGCATACCCGTGAATAAGAGTATAAAGAAAATCAAATCAGCACAGTCACTGTGGTGGTGTGTAAGAGATTGTGTGTGTGAGTGTAAGGGGGGGTGGTGGGAGAGGAGGTAGAAAAAGAGATGGGTGGTGGGAGAGGAGGTAGAAAAAGAGATGCTAAGTGGAGGGGGTAGGATGCGTGTTAAGGTCAGGGAATTGGAGCAAAGAGGGATGACTGTTGGGAAAGAATGTGGGGCTTTTTTGCCTTAATTTTTTTTTTTTACTGACAAATTTTTTTGTGTAAATCATATCATCTATTATGAGTCGAAAACAAGCAATGAATTGTCTGTTGGTTTTGGAAAAAGTTCTGACATAATGTTTTCTGTATATATTTGTGGTATTTATTTAGAGTAATTGAAAAGTTACGGATTTTGTTTAATAATACGGCTATCGTTAGCAAAGTGGAGGCGTGTATCTGGCTTAGGTTTGTTAGGTTTTTAAAAATCTTTTTAAATGTTTTTGTTTTTTTGTAACAAAGATCAAATGCTAGTGAGAAAAATAAAGTGTGCTTTTCATTGCAGGTTTTGTTGTTTGTTTGTTTGCTTGTTTTCTTATACTCTTTTTGTACAGTTTTGTTGCTTGTATTTTTTTTTTATCAGATGAAGATTTCTAGTGTAGTTAAAACTTTTTTCACTGACTGAAACATGGATCCAGAATTATTCTCTGATGTTGGCTAGACTGAAAGTTTTTTGTATCTACCACCAAAAAAAATCTGAAAAGAAAACTTGGTTGTCTTAAGTGGATAAGGTTGACATATTTGATTATTGAAAAGAGTTTTGGATTTCTGTGGATTGTATGACGTGTGTTGTAATGTATTCTTTCAAGGGCTGTTGTCAGTTGGTTGGGTTTTGGGTTGGGGTGGTTGTTTTTTTTGTTTTTTTTTGGGGGGGAGAATTTTATTTACTTCGTGTGTGTGTGTGTGTGAGAGAGAGAGAGAAGAGAGAGAGAGAGAGAGAGAGAGAGAGAGAGAGAGAGAGAGAGAGAGAGAGAGCAGATAAAATATCTTGAAAAATATCCCTTTAATGGCCTTCAAAAATTGTTCTGAAATGATCTTCAATGTTTACTTTGTTTTGAGTAGAAGTTTGAAATAGTTTTGAATAATTAAAAGCAGTTTTTGTATATATCTTGTAAATAGACATTACGGTGTATCACTATGTGTGTGTACTCTTGAGGATTTTTTTTTTTACAATACTCTTTTTCCTCTGATCAAAAGTTACTTAATAATAAGCATGATGTTGGCTGAAGTGCCTGTATTCATTAAATCGAAAACCAACAATTTGTATTATTTGTAGGTAGGGGTGTGTGTGTGTGTGTGTGTGTGTGTGTGTTAGTAAAACTTAATTCTGATTTATTCTGCAATGTTGTCTTGGCCCAATATTGTTTCTTTTTGGTACCTAGATTCTTGAGCTTGATTCTTTGGTTTGCATAATTTCTATCAAATTTGCTGCCCATTAAAAAAAGAATCGAAACTGATATGAGTGTTTCTATACTTTTATATATATATATATATATATATATATATATATATATATATATATATATATATATATATATATTATTATTTTGGTAATCAATAATCCAAAACGATTTTTCATTGCAGTGTGGGTGGTGCGGAGGCTTTTTAAATTCTTAACAAAAAGATTTTGCTACAGATAACATATTTCAGTGTTTTTGTTTGAAATATTTTTTCAAAATTATTACGTTAGTTTTGATACATTTTATGTAGACATGTTTACAAGTGGAAAATTTGATAAACTGTACCCATATGTAATTTTAAATATGTTCAGCTTTTTTTAAATTTATAAATTCAAATTGTTAGACGAGACCAAAAAATCATGGATGATGTTAATACCCCCACCCCCACAATAGTACTCTGACACTGTCAAATGAAAAAATAAAATGAAACATTATTCATTTACATTTTGCATATCCTTATGTATATGCTTGAAATGTTCGTTTGAATAGTAGAAAACAGTTTTGTCTGTACATCTTGTAAGTGGTTATTATTGTGTGTGTATGCATCGTTGAAAGTGGTGGTGTTTGGTTGATTTGGGGGTTTTTTTTGGTTTTTTTTCACCTCGGATCAAATTTTGGTTAAGAGTAAGTGATGTTGGCTGGTATACTTTGTCATTAAATCAAGAACACAATAATAATAATAATAATAATAATGTATGGAATTTATAATCAAGAACATATATTGTAATGTTACTTGCCTTTGGTATTGTGGTTTGGAGATTTTTTTTTTGTCAATGTGTACTTTTTTTTTTTTTAAATCGATCTTGAGCTATTCAGTAATTTTGTCTCCACCTGATATTTTTGTTTGCTGGTACCTTGGAGATTCAGAAAAAAACTAGATTTTATTAATTGCTTGATTTTTTCTGAAACAAATCACTTGTCCATTGATAAAAAGAAAATTCAAGTCTGATGGAGTGTATTCCTTTTTTCGTGGGTTTTCCGATCTCTCTTTTTAAATTCAGTCAAGAATCTGAAATTTTGACCTTTTGGCTACACACCGGTATTAAAAAATCACTTTTCCTTCTGTTTTTCTATGTAACTCTTATATTCATACCGCACGCACTGAGGCATCCACAGAAATAAAAACCACTTTTTGTGAAAGACTAGCCTCTGACTCAAAACTCATGTGATTTTGAACAAATTTGGTAGGTTTGAAATTTTTTTATTTTTCAGCAAACACTGTACCCCCTCAGTCCTTTGTCGTCTGCTAGCTTTCTTACCGCAATATGCATGCGCGGGGTTAACGCTGTAGGAATACAGGCAAACTTCATTTTATGGTTATTTCCAACTTTCTCGTGACTACCTGGTATTGCTCTATGTCATCAATCCAAAAACCAAGTGCACAGTGCATCATATCATGCTTTAAAAAATCTGTGAAAATCACCAACAGTTTTTTTCACTCCCACTCTATAGAAAATACTACTTGACCCCCAAATTAATACCAGTGTGTAGCCTGTATTTTCTTTTTTTGGTGTTGAAGTGTGGTTAGTGTGTTGGGTTTTTTTTTATATAAAAGTTTTGAATGGGGTGTTTCAATTTACATTTGGATATTACCTGATTTTGAGATTGGCTTATTTGTGTTGGGTTTTATTCCTCTGTGGAAAGTATTTTGAAATAAATTCCAACGTTGGGTTCTTTTTTAAATATTTGAAATACATGTTCAAATTGTTGAAAGTAGTTTTGATACTTTTCCTGTATACATGCTTGCAAGTGGAAAATTGAGTGAAATACACTCTACTTTATTTTATTTTATTATGATTTTTTTTGGGGGGTGGCTTTAAAAGATCGTATTCACGCTGATACGATCTGCTGTTCTTCTCATCAATTCAAAAATTCCGTGTGAAATACACTAGTAGGCTTCTTCAGATGTACGACTCCTCGATCCACACACCGACTTTCACCCAGAAATTCTGTAGATCTAGCATAGACACAACGCAGGATTGAATAGAATTTCTCAAAATTCACCTTCAGGTTATTCAACACCACAGCACTTCATGCTTCAGAACAAAACTGCTTTAAAACACACACACACACACACACACACACACACAGGCTGCCTACATTTTTTGTCACCCAGAATGACAAAGTTATCTTGTTTATGGCCTGAACACAATTAAATTCAAATACTTTATTATCTCACAAACGGATAAATTAATGTGGGTTACAACTCGCACATAAAAACGGGGAAAACAGCACAGAAAAAATGCCACAATATCCTAATCACTCATGTCCCTGCCAGTATGCCCCCCCCCCCCCCCCCCCCCCAATTTTTATCCTTGGGTACAAAAGATTATTCATTTGTTCAGTTTCTCGCTTAGCAAACCGTGCTTGTGTTAACTGGTTCAGGAAAAGAAATACATGGTAGAAGACCGTCATAACCATCGCTGGACTTCGCGGGTCATCCAGTACCCAGAAGCATAATAAAAGCATTATAATGACCTCTATAGCCATTAAGAGTATTGTAATAAATCTTATGTACCTTTCAAACACCTGATTTGCTCTGCGTTAGCAGATTATTGTGCATGTTCATGAAACAATTTTTAAAATCAAGTCGTTTTGTCTAGAGGGGTGGACGTGGCAAAGAATTTGGGAGACCTGTCATTGGCCCGGCCTGTGGAAGCAACAAGAATTCGTCATGCTCCACAAGGGTGATGATACTACAAATCCGTAGCAATTACAGAACAATTGCCTTGATAAGCCACACAAGTAAAAAATTTATTCTGAAATCCATCTTTCTCAACAGAATGAAAAACAGATATCTGATTTTCAGGCAAGATAACAGACGTGGAAGAGGAGCAACAGGCATACTTTTTGTGCTTCAGATACTGTTAGAATTAGAAACACTGAAGATGGGGCATTCGTAACGTTCACAAGCTATTGTAAGGCTTTTGACAGTGCCAAACATCACCATCTGTTATCACAATGTCAGAAATGGGCTTCCCAAGCATCTGATCTCGTTCATAGCTAATGCAGATCAGAAGGCAACAAACCCCTGGAATGGCGAGTACCATGAGTTCTTTGATATGTTATCTTCGCATCATTTCAACATTACATACAGAAATGAGCTCGAGAAAGGCAGACAAAGATGACTTGGGCAAAAATCAATCAAATTCTTTTATTTCGAGGATAATGAATAAACGCTCGTGTGCTTTTTTTGCATCCAGTCCCTGCACTTGTCAGGCATATAGCATGAAAATAACAATAATAAAACAATTTGAAAAAAAAACAACTAAAAATCCCCAGAGCCAACGTCTAAATACATACTGCAATGGCAACAACAACCAACATTCACAGCCAACAACAACAAACGGGGAAACTTCAAAACAAAACGACCCCCCCCCCCTCCACACACACTCACACATACATACAAACGCATAGAAAAACAAATAATGACAACAAAACACAACAAAAGCAAACGGCCAACAACTTATCAGAAAAAAATATAAAAAGACAAACACCATCCCCCGAAAAAACCCCAGCCACTTCAACAACAACAACAACAACAACCAACAACAACAAAATAACCACCATCAACTTTAATCCACTATCCATCACCATCAACAAAAACCAGTCACTACATTTTGAGAACAGGAAATTACACTAACTTTTAAAAAGAATAATTGCATTGCAAATGACACAGGACACCCACACATTACAGCAAAATCAATGAACAATATGCGAATACGAAAATATACTTTCAATTTGAGTATAATTGTATAAGTAACAGAAAACAAAAGAAACCATTATTGTGGTTATATAATTATCTCATATAATTGTATGAGGCAGAAACCTCGGGTACGCTGGTACAGGACTCGATCAAGAATTCTCAACCGAATTGATGTAGAGGGCACCCCTGCTGGCCTTGAGGTAAAGGCTAATGTGATGTACATTAACGGTACAGCCACCCCATAGAATATCAAAATCAGTAGAAGAGATCTGGAATACGTTCAAAATTTCAAATATTAAATTTTAGGCTCAGTGAAAGAGAATAATGGCTCCTGCCTGCAAGACGTCAAGATTAGAATAGGTTCACTCATTGTTCACTGGTCCCGTAACCCGCCAAGGTCGTAGGGGCGCTGCGTGGTGGACGAACAGTGGACCAGCTGGCTCCACTTAGCGCGGTCGTGGGCGAGTGCCTGGGTGACACTGAAGTCCTCCCCTGTCCAATCACGGATGTCGTCGGCCCACTTTCTCCTCTGTCTGCCCCGTCTTCTCTTCCCCTGGACTGTTCCTTGCAGGGTGGTCTTTGCAAGTCCTTCTGAGCGTGTTACGTGCCCATACCATCGAGTTTCCTCTTTTTTGCCGTGGTCAGTAGGTCTTTATAGTCCCGCACTTGAATAGGTATGACGGAGCAAAAGATGATTCAGTTAAACAACATTAGGAAAAACAAGCATACACAAATATCTGAAAATTACAATTGTCAAAACCTGTATGGGTCAGAGGCCTGGACACTATGAAAATTGGAAAGAGAAAATAAACGCAGCTAAAGTGTTTTGCAAGGGCCCTCTAAGTCAAATGGCCAGACAGA
This sequence comes from Rapana venosa, assembly GCA_028751875.1. Classification (NCBI taxonomy): domain Eukaryota; kingdom Metazoa; phylum Mollusca; class Gastropoda; order Neogastropoda; family Muricidae; genus Rapana; species Rapana venosa. The sequence continues at coordinate 46,560,763 of CM054145.1, forward strand.
TGAATAAATGAAAGCAATCTTGATGAAGTTTCAGTGCAATAACAAATGTTGGCTGAAACTGACAAGCACACACTGAGATACTGTGGTCATGGAAACGGAGAAACCCCAGACAAATCTGATGACAAGGGTTCTCCAAGGTAAGGTTGAGGGTAGAAAGAAAAGAGGCAGACCACCAACATCTTTCATTCCCAACATCGCTGAGATCAGTTGTCTGGGAGGGCTACAGGATATCGTAGAACAGTGCTCAGCAGAAAGACAATGACAATGGCAAATTCTTTTATTTCGAGGATAATGAATAAGCACTCATGTGCTTTTTTACATCCAGTCCCCGCCCGTAGGGATACATCTTAATAATAACCACTCTCACATTAGAAACAAGGGGAAATACCCTTTTCAAAACAGCCCCCCCCCCCCCCACCAAAAAAAAACCAAAAATACCCCCACCTTATAAACACCCCCCATCCCCACCCCCCCCAAAACCCCCAACCAAAACAAACAAACAAACAAGGAGAAAAAAACCAAATCAACAAAAGAAGGAAAAGGAAAAAAAAAGAGAAAAACAAACTACAACAAAACCAAGAAAATAACAACCAAACTTAATAAGTCATAAAGATAAACATCCACACATTGTCAAATGGTACATATACTTGTTACATATAACAATAAGATATTGAAATAGGACACTCATTAAAACTTAAGTACAGCGGACAAGCCCAATAAAGTATTGAAAATATGAATCAGGATACACTATAACTATAAGCAAAACGATAAAAGATGAGATATACAGAGACAGACAGACAGAAGTGTGTGTGTGTATTTCAGATGATATCCAATATATAATTCCCAAAACAGTACACGATCACCATCAACACTCATTTTTGATTATACTAGTTCAAATTATATGTCATGATAATGAAATAAACCCGATACCCATACATTCACATAAAAAAAACAAGAAACAAAACAAAAGAACAAATCTAAACCTATACAGTCATTGACAGAGAGAATGTGTTTAAGTGTGTGTGTGTGTGTTTAAGAGAGAGAGAGAGAGAGAGAGAGATTTTTTCAAGATTTCAAATGTTTAATGTGTTTTGGCCATAGGCATACATACACATTGAGGGTGGGTGGAGATGGGGTGGTCCATTAATGTATGACAACCGAAATATAATAACCTTTTCCCAATCAGAATACAAAGTACAACCCATTTGTATCTACAAACAAGCATTTAAATATTCTATACTATTGCTGATATACAGCTTTTTATCATCTGTCCTTCCAAGAAAAATTAAAACAAAATATATATCAACTGAACAAGAAAATCACTGAACAAACCTCAAGTTAATATTCGGAAAGTGGTGGGGGTGGAGGTGTTGAGACTGAAGATGACTTAACTTTCAAGAATAGCCTGTCTTCTTCTAATAGCATGAAACACATATTTACCGACATGGCGACAGACATCTTCGCTCTTTCCATCTAGCAGTCTTGACAGAGGTAAATAAAAAAAAAACCTTTAAGGAACTTTTCTCTCATGTCATTATATAATGGACAAGTAAGTAAGAAATGCCGTTCATTTTCTTCTTGAAAACCACATGCACATTGCTTATCCATCGGGTTTTCACTGTACCTATGCATATTGCAGTTTATAGGTAATACACCAAGTCTTACATGTGAAAATGCGACTCTAAAGCATACTATATCAATGCATGAAAGATATCGTTCTTTGCCAAAGACATCTTTAAACGTTCTATACATTTCATACTACACTCCCATCACGTAGGGTAGATGACCATTCCTGCATGAATATAATCTACTAATCTCTGTTTGAACTCACTTAAAAAACTGCGTTTATTACTGGTACCTTGGTTCATCCATACAAACTGAAAACCTGTGCTACATAACATGTCCTTAATATCTGTCACCCAACATTTTTTAACCCCGATTATCCAAAGACAAAAGCATCTGATAGCATGTTTTGGAAGTCTGTCTGCTTCCATCTGCAGTAAATGCAGCCAATACTTCACAGATCTGACAGTTGTGTTGATGAAAAGGGGATATCTGCCTAGCTCACCGTACACTAAATTTGTTTGGCGTTTTCAAAGGTACGCCCAGATATCGTTTGCAAGCTAAAAGGTGTACTTTTTTCAAGGTTATCGAGTCTATTAACTCCCCAGACTTCAGAGGAGTATAACAATATCGACTGCACTTTGCATCAAATATCTTGAAGAAAGTTTTTTGTGTCATTTCTTTGCATTTTGAATAACCTCTACTTAAAATATACAACGCTCTTTTACCTTTTGTAACAAAAGCAGCAGTTCCAAGTTTGCAACTTAGTTTTGTTGTAAATGTAAATCCAAGGTAAGTGCAACTGTTTACCACTTCCACAAGATCACCATCATAAAACCATTTTTCATTTTTTGATAGGTGTCCAACTTTTCTAAAAACCATAACCTTAGTCTTTTCTTTATTAACTCTAAGTTTTAAAATTATCACAAGTTTTTAGATAATTCAGTTGAGTCTGCAATCCTCTGGGAGTGGTTGACAACAATACCACATCGTCAGCGAATAAGAGAATAAACAATTCGGTCACAGTTGGAATAAGCTGAATATCATGAACACCAAATTCATTAATATGATGAGCTAAGTTATTTATAAACAGTGAAAAAAGGGTCGGACTAAGAACACAACCATGGCGAACTCCCGTAGGACAATGGAAAAAATCTGTATAGTCGTTATTAATTCTTACACAGGATAGGAGTGAGCTATACATAGCTTTGAGGGAGCAAAAAACTTTCCCCTCACTCCAGCATCAAGAACAGCTTCAAGTAGTTTCTGGTGATGTACAGAGTCAAATGATTTCTTGATATCAATAAATGCCACGTACAGCTTTTTTTTCCCACTCTTTAGACATTTCTGGATAACAGAATACAATGTAAAGATATGATCGACTGTGGAATAATTTCTCCTGAAACCTGCCTGGTTTTCAACTATACTGTGGGTGTCTTCCAACCACAAGTACAGTCGTGTGTTAAGAATTGATGTATAACATTTACATAATATACTAATTAACGAAACCCCTCTATAATTGTCTGCATCACCCTTTTTGAAGATAGGAACTACTATTGCTTTTGCCCATTCTTTAGGATAAATGCCTTGACTAAATATTTGATTAAAGAATTTTTCCAAAAACTCTAACACAACTCCATTACCTGCTTTTAGCATCTCTGCTGTAACACCATCCTGGGGATTTGCCACATTTTAGATTGTTTATTGCACGTTTAATTTCTTCTTTTAGTATGGGCATATTTAATATATGATCTTTGTCTTCTTCCAAACTGCTATCTGAATCAGTGTTATCTTTGAGCTGTATTTTCCCAGTATTATACACATTCTTGAAATGTTCATACCATTCTTCCAGTTTTATTTTATCACTGATGCCAGTCCTTTCACTCCCTCCAATCCTTTTAAGTTCTTTCCAAAATAATGCAGAATCGTTGTTTTTCTTTGCCAACAACTCAGCAAGATCTTTTCTGAACCATCTCTTCTTTTGTTTTAACAAAAATCTATACTGCTTTTTCCCTTCTAGATATGTTTTTCTATCAAACTCCTTCCTCGTTCTTCTAAATGTTCTTAGCTGATTCTTTGTCATTTGTTTTGCTCTGTGACATTCAGCATCAAACCAAGGAGATCGCCTGTGCTTTTTCCCCATACTGCATTGTTTAACCATGCACTTACTTGCCGTTAGGAGGCAGTCAACAAATAACTCGAGGGCCTTATCCACATTACTGTTAGTGAATGAAATAGCCTCTTCCAGTTTAATTCTGATACTATTTCGTTAATGTCTTTTTGAAATCTCCCTCTTTTTCTTTCTCCCAAATTATTTTTTCCCTCAAACATGATTTTCTCCCTTCCTTGTTAGTATTATCAATATTGTCCTTACTATTGTGTTGTATGTAGATTTTAATACGTAATTCGACAGGTAAGTGGTCTGATTCTATTGCATCCAGCACTTTCAGGTTTTCTATCTTTAGACCAGTTAACAAATCACATGATACAATAAAATAATCCAGGACACTTGCACCTGAGCTACCAATATAGGTGCAGCTGCCATCGTATCCATAACCAGACATACCGTTCAAAATTACACATTCAGTCACATTACAAAACTCCAAAAGTTGCTTACCAAACAAATTAACATCTTTGTCTTCCAAGTTCTAGAAAGAAAATAATCATTTGCGTTATGTACATCAAAAGGTCGAATATCATCAGAACTCAAGTCGTCACAGTTTTTGGAAGCAGTTTGTGCATTAAAATCACCAGAAAGCATCAAAAAGAAATCATCATGTGTTTTGTAAAGGTCTATAACACATTTTTCTAATAATTCTAATCCATAGCCATTGTCAGTTTTGCTCCAAAATGGCGATTCATGTGGTGGAATGTACGTAGATATATAAATAACATCTTTCTTTGTGTTCAACAGCTCTTTACTAATTTTCAGTATAACAACATTTTCAGTTTCTGTGTGAATTCTCAGAGTAGCACTTCTTCACGAGAACCACTACACCTCCAGAGTGTCTGCCGTGCTTAGTAAGCTTTCTTGCTTTTGAAATGTAACTGTTAAACTGTGCAAATGATGCTGTCTCTAGATTATCAGAAAGAAATGTTTCTGTTAAGGAAACAAAATCATACTGTGTGACAAACTTAATAAAATCTGGGTCTTCTAACTTAGGAATCAATCCACACACATTGTAACACAAAAATGTCATAACACCACATTTACTTTCCTGTATATTTGAGGCATATGTTAGCTTGTCATGGTTTAACAACCTATTTGTGTCATGCTGTGCCTTACTAGGGTATGATGCCCGGCCAAACCCCTATTCCTTCTCCCTCCCAGGTGAAGGGCTCCTAGAGTCATTTCCCTGATTCTCACGGACTATTACACTGTCAGCTACTTCCTGTACTTGGCGCCGCCTAAAGGCATCAGTGATACTGCTTTGGCTCAGCGTTCTTTTCTGGTTGCTGTCAGAGCGAAGTGTCCGTGTGGTTGGTCATGATTCCCTTCTTCTTGCCTGCACTTTCCTCCCTGTCTTGCGCGCAGAAGGTGACCTGGCAGGCTGGGGAATTCTGGACTCCAAACCACTGCTCCCTTTGACTGACCTGGAACATTCACCTCCCGCCTCCTGTTGTTCCACTTCGGAAGTGTCTGTTGAAGCTGGTTCTCCCATCCCTTTTTCAGTCCGTTGTGTGGCCGTGTCCTTGTCAGCTATTTGGTTCGAGTCAAGTTGCAAGTTGTTGTTATTACACTGTTGTAAAGTCATGTCCATTACGTCTTTATCCTGTTCAGCACATAGTTCTCCATCATTGTTTACTGTGCTGTTATTTCTGTCATTTTGTTGATATGGTGTAGTTTCTCTTGTGTCTGTCTGTTTGTCCTCTGTCTGCCTTACTCTACCGTTTTCTGCATCTCTTGTGTCTGTTTCTGTATCACCGTGTGCACGTCCTGGTTTGCCACACACTCAGCAGCATGTGTGACTGCTGGCAGCAGCAGGTCACTGGACTGTGTCTCTGTGGAGTGTGCCGACCCTGCTGACTGTTCCCTCCTGCCTTCTGTTCTTCTGGTCTGCTGGTTGCTGCTGTGCTCCCCAAGTCTGAAAGTCCGCAAGCTGTGTGGTTTGGGCGTCGAGCGGACCGCCTGGCTGTAGGTCTGGTGCCCTGGAACCACCGGCAGTCGGTTGGCAGCGTGCTGGTGGCCAGTTGTGGAGCTTGTTGTTGTGCTGGTTTCTCTTCTCTGGACAGGGTCGTCATTATGCATGCGCTGATAGATAGGACTGCCATTTGACGCTCTTGGATCCAAATTCCTTTCCTCTGTATAGTCTCTCTGTAAATTTGTACGCTGTTTCTTCTCAGTCATTTCTCCTGGTAATCTGTCATATGGGAGTCGAGTAGTTTGCGGTGCACTGTTCTGGTAATGCTGGTAGTTCCTGATTCTCCTGGGTTGTGCTATCTCAAGATGATCTTCATTGTGATCAGTTGCTTGCTCTCTCCTGAAGTTGTGTTTTGGAGCATAGTTTTTCATCCCTTCCCTCTGACTTTGCTGATTGGCGTGTTTTCTGTCGTATCTACGATTTCTGTATGGTACTTTCTGTGTCGTCCTGAGGTAATAGTTTTTATTCCGTAAGGTTCCTGGCCCAGAGAAATCATCTTCATCATAGCTGTCTTCTGGATCCCGCCCATCTGGAAATCGTGTTCGAGACTGGTATCGGTCCTTTTTGATCACCTCTAATCTGCCCTGTCTGTAAAAAGCAGTTAGACCCTGCCGCTTGTAGAAGTCTAACAGTTGTCTCTGCCTTGTTGTTAAATCAGAAGTGACTCTGATATTCTCACTTCTCAGTGAGTCTCGTAGCTCTCTGTCTGTCAGTATTTCCATTTTGTCCCCCCACCTCTGAAACTGTACAATCAGTGGGCGCGCTTCTTCATCACTCTGTCTTCTTCCTCCGACACGGAATGGCCTCCTTATATCACAGTGAGTCCACATACGTCTGGAATGGACAGTCAGAATGTCTAGGATTTGATCCTCGCATGTCGTTCCGTATCTCCCTGATGGTTCACGGATTCCAAAGAATTTCAGGTTGAAGGTTTTTGTTTCTGTCTCTGTCTGTTCTGCCACCTGTTCCAGTGTGTCCAGTCTCTGCAGTATTGAACTGTAGTCTTCTTGCAGATTTCTGATATCTTCAGCACCCTGACTTGCAAATTCTTTCAGCCTGTTGACATCATAGACCATCTGGCGGAGTGTGTTGTCTAGATGATCAAACTTGCTGTTCAGAGTAGCGTTGATAGAGGCTGTGTGGGATTGCAAGCAATGTAGCATCTGTCCTAGACGCCAGTCCATGACTTGGAAAACAGTATTGTACTGTGCATCAGGACCAGCTGTCGACATAGTGGCTATGTATTACAACAAAGAAAGAAAGACTTTGGATAAGAAAGAAAAAATCTTTCCTGGCTCTGTGCCTTGAATTTTTCTAAGTCCAAAAATTCAAAATCTGATTTCAAGTCATTGCTTGCAGAGAGAGCCAAAAATTGCGACCGCTCGCCACGAAGTCAGCTCACCGAATCCGAGAGAGAGAGAGAGAGAACTACCCTGCTGGGCATGATTGATGCATTTCCAGTTGTGGAGTGCTGCCTTCTAGGCCAAAGCTCACCGACCACTTCCTGTAATCACACGGGCAGGAAGGCTTTTGTGGGCAACCTTTGAGACACTGTAACCGCCGAGCATTTGAAGGTATTGTGAACTGAACAATTGTTATGAGAACAAATGGTGAGTTTATGAACTATTTGATGAGTAAAATTGTTGATAGTTTGTTTTTAAACAGTGGTTATTCTTAAATCCTTCCGATGAAGCGAAATAGTTCACTAGTCATTTGTGACTCGATCACAGCCTACGCAGTTTACCAGTAATGTTTAATACTAACGTTCGTTATCCGTTTTATTAGCAGTTCTTGGTCGTTTTGGTTTCAATCGATTAACATTAACACTTTGTCATCGTATACATGGAGCAAATATCAAAAGATCGCTTTTTCCGTAATTTTTTTTTTAAAACAAGAAAGGCTTAGGTCCGTTTTGTTTTTTAAATCTCAGAAAGGGTATTCCCGAAGACGATTTTAGTTTTATGTTTTCCCGATTTGGGGAGGTGGGATGGTGCAGTCATTGTTGATAATTCAGTTCAGTTTTTGATTAAAAATGATAATCAAATAACTTTGAACAGCATAATATGAGGGGAAAAAACTCAAATAATTTTCCTTCCAATTTACAGTGAACATGATTTAACTGTAATATTCTTGTAAGGAAATAAGTAATCATCATTTCAAGTAGCCTTCACAAAAAGAACAGGGCAGCAGCTCTAGACTACTGTGACTGTAACTTGACAACCACACCATTTGTGGGAGAAGTATAACCAATTGTAAATATTAATGGCCAGGTTCTGGCTGCTGCATTCAAGACCTAACCAACCACTACTTTAATGCCAGTGCACAGTTAATGCATACTTTGTTATTTAATTAAATGAAATACAGTTTTTGACCCTCTCCATTTTAACCCCATGCCAGCCTTTCCCCTAGTATACTTTCCCTCTTAACTTTCATATGTGGGTTTTATTTTCTGGTTTGTATTTTGGTTTTTTTGGTGTTTGTTTTTTAAACTAAGTAAGCTGTAATGTGTATGCCTTTGAGAAACCAAATCTCTACATTAAAAATGTAAATATTATAATCAAATGCATGCAATTTAAATGTAGTCACCTTGGACTGCCTACATTAACTCAAATGTAAATATATAGTAAGAATAAGATACACTAAGGAAGTGGAAATATTGAAGAAAACAAACTGCACACACGCGCACGCACACACACACGCACACACCAAACACATACACCAAACACTGAAAGGAAAGGGACAAAACAATTGTAAAAGAGCATAAGAAATGCTGACAGAGATTATTTTATGTCAAACTGCTTTCTATGACTTGTATTCGTGAGGAAATGAAAAACGTGTGCGCGCACACACACACACACACACACACACACACACACACACACACACACACACACACACAGGTGACAGAGTGATAGGACTAGGGGAAGGGGGAATTTTTACATTTTCTGGTTCTATTTCACCATGGTTTTGCACGAACCCTTCCCCTCATAAAGAAAAAAACCTATGTGTGTTTGTGTGTGTGCGCGCGTGTATGTGTGTACTCATACAAAAGTATGGAAAGAAAGGAAAGTGAATGATATGGAGTCAGAGCCTGTTATCCCCCTTAATGTACAGGGTTTTTTTTGTGTTGTTTTTTGGTTTTGTTTTGCTCTCATTCCTCGACTTATGCTCTGAGGTTCACCGATGGTGAAATTTCTGCATATGCGACAATCCCCCCCCCCCCCCCCCCCCCCCTCCCTTGCAATTTAGGTATCCACATTCTGACTTTGTGGATGATGTCTAAACACGACACCTGTGTGCGTGCATTTAAAGAAATTTTGTCATTCATTCCTACTGGCATGAAACGGTTTACTCTTCTAAAAGGCAGAATGGGGTTTTTAACGTTTGGGCATGATGTTCTGTGTGCATTTGCGCACAGGGCTTCAGTTTACAGTCTCATCCAAAGGACTCGCATTCAGTTTGATTTTCTCATCAAACTGGGGAGGAAAAGGGCAAGGCTGGGAATCAAACCCACAACTTCACCTTTTACTTGCCAGGCAGGTCAACGCCTTACCCGTCCTGCTACTTTGCAAGAGACGAAAAGCAAACAAATGATTCAAAAACGAAACAAACAAACAAAAACCCCAACCTGAAACAAACACAAAGTACCCACCAAAAACAATGAGAATATGTTTGTGCCTCTCTCTCTCTCTCTCTCTCTCTCTCTCCTCTCTCTCTCTCTCTCTCTCTCTCTCTCTCTCTCTCCACACACAAACACACACACACACACACACACACACACACACACACACACACACACACATTTGCTATGAATGAAGTGCACAGGAGTTTGGTATTTTAAAAATATATCTTTTTAGGGAATGAGGTGGGGGATGGGGGCAAAGACATGAAAGGAAAAGTGGAAACAAAGATAATAGAAAAACAAGAAACGCAAAAATGAGGACAAAAGACAGACAGTAGGAGAAGGGTGTAAGTAAAACTGAGCCCTATGACAAATTATGCAAATGAGAGTCTAAAAAAAAAATGAAGCTGGCCAACAATGCACAAAGAATATGATAGCAATATTAATAACATTCTCAGGGCATAAGTAAAATGAGACGTAAGCACACATTAAGCAAATGGCAGTCTAAAAAAAAAAAGTTGGCCAACAAAGCACAGAGAATACAATAGCAATATTAACAACAATTTCAGGGCATAAGTAGAATCGAGAGGTAATGCCACATTAAGCAAATGGGAGTCTAAAAAGAAAATAATGAAGTTGGCCAACAATGCACAAAGAATATGATAGCAATATTAATAACATTCTCAGCATGCACAAAGAATAGATAGCAATATTAATAACATTCTCTGGGCATAAATAAAATCGAGAGATAACGACAAATGAAGCACATTTTAAGTCTAAATAATGAAGTTGGCAAACAACCAACAAAGAATATGCTTGCATTAATTAAAGAACATTTCCCCTTTATATGTACACATTAGGCTTACCAATGTTTCCATCAGGCTAACGTCATCGAGAATGAACCAGCTGTTAAGCCATGCTGAATTGATCACAGGTGTTTTTATCTTACACACATTTTGCTGTTGTTGGGTTTATAATTTACCTCTTAGATGAAACAAACATTAAAGTGTCCTTACATGGGTTGGAATCAATAGTAATGATTTTATTGACGTCACGTGTTTTCCCGTTAGTATTTCAGTCAGCAATAGATATATTCGGGGTCTGCCTAGGCCCAAAACTATTTTTAAAGATGATAACCCCCCCCCCCCCCCCCCCCCCCCCTCTCTCTCTCTCTGGGTGTACTTTGGGCGACGGTTGGGATCCAGTTTGTACTCAGATTTTTCTCAGGATGTGCGTTCAGCGGTACTGCAGCGGTTTTGGTTTGTGTGATTCAATTTTGTTGCTGAAATCAGTGGTTTTCATGTTGGCCTAGAGTTTTCTTTCTTTGTTTTTCTTTTGTGTTTGTTCTTCCGTTTTTTCAATAACTGTCGATAGTAGCGATCATAATTATTACCGTTATGATTTAAGAGCGCTTCGATCAATGATAGATAGCATTTATAAATCGAATTTAACAATGGCATGTAGGCCATCTAGGCCTCTAGCAAAGTTGGTAAACTATGATCCCGGAACTTTGTACTTACAATAGGCTAATGTTCTGTTCCCTCAGCGCTGTGGAACCTTGGTCTCTGCACAATGTCACGTCTGCAACATTTGTCAATCCACCTTGTATTATGTTGTTTATCTCACAACAATCCACCTTGCACCATTTTGATTTTCTTACCTCTCCTTCAATCACCTGCGACAGACAGTTCCTGGAATGAACCGTTTGCTGTTTTTGTTGTTGCATACTCAGCTTTTTTCCCAGTTGCGCGGGCAGCAAATTGCGCGACCACTCTCGACAGCAGGCCTGCTGCACCAGCTACGCGGCTAGCCTATTGTGCAGCGCGTCCTAGGCTATCGCGCAGCCTACTGACCTGTGCGGCAGCCTGCAGCATGGTCTCATATTAAATGGTGGTCTGCAGCAGAATAGCCTACGGCATTCTGCTGCTACGGCATTCTGCTGCAGAGTGACCCATTGTGCAGTATGCTGAAGTGTAGCTTAACAACGTAGCAGTTCTCTCTCTCCCTCTCTGTGTGTCTCTGTTCTTGTCATCGTGTTTACCATCTGTTCATTTCTTAGTTTTTTAAAATTTATTTTATTCCTTTATATTGAGGATAATGGAATAAGCGCTTATGTGCTTTTTTACATCCAGTCCCCGTGCGTATGCGGATTTGTGAATTCTGTCATCTGTTCCCACCGGCACACAATGGCCTACTCTTACGAAAAGCGGAACAGGATTTAGCGTGTGCGCAAGATGTTCTGCGTGCGTTCGCTTACGGGACCTCGGTTTAGTCTCGCGTGCGCGCGCGCGCGGTGTGTTAAAGCCCATACCCCCCCCCCCCCCCCCCCCCCCCCCATATACTCTCTCTCTTCTTATAATTAAAGAAACAACAACAGTTGACTTTAACTGGCTCAAGATTTGTCATGTTTTGCACAATCCCTACCTACATTTCCCATTTCTGAACTTGGAGTAGTTTTAATTAATGTTACTCCTGACAGGTGTAGCACCACTTTGAATAGTGTACAGGCTGGGCCATAGAACTCAGCATCCTAGTTAAGAGTTTTTGTGTCAAACAAATGGAATAATGTTTCTGTCAAAAGTTAGAGGCAACAAAAGGGTGGAACAATAAAATACAACATAATAGGTTTTTTTGTTTTTTGTTGTTGTTGTTGGTTTAAAAAAAAGAAAGAATTACAGTTGTTTGTGTTTTTGATTTTCTCATCTTTGGAACACACTTGTTTCTGTTTTTTGTTGTGGTTGAATTTTTTTTAACTCATTGAGGTTGTAGCTTCGGCACTCCTCTCCTTTACTGTGACGTGCCGAAGCTTAAGAGTCGGCAGACTTAAGCATTTTTTTAAATACACAAAGTGATGGTTAACTCAGGGGAAAGTATTTTGGAAAATTTGTAAAAGAATAAATACAGTCATCTATTAAAAAACTGTGAAACAATCTCAAAAGAAGACATAAACTTTTCAATGATGTATAATGTGTATGTCATTATTATGTTGGGTAAGTCTGCTGAATTTTTCAAATACAGCTAAAATCATGGGTCACCACAAAATGGCCGGATCCATTTCACTGCGACTCCAATGAGTTAAGGGGGGTTGCCTTTTCTGCTGTTTTGAAAAAAAAAGAATATTGACTTTAAAATTTTTCAATCTTGAATAAAAACACTGGATCCAACTAATTTTTGTTGTGTTTGATGTGATTATCATGTTTTAAGCGAATAGTCATTTAAAAATGATTACCGATATGTGAATTTTATTTATTCTTTTATATTGAGGATGATGGAGTAAGCAGTTATGTGCTTTTTTTTTTTTACATCCAGTCCCCATGTGTATGCAGTTTTGTAATTTCTGTCATCTGTTCCCTGTCATCTGAATCACTGTGAGAGTGTAACTGTAAGTACAAACCCGATGAGAAGTTTGCGTGTATGGCTGTTTTCAAGTAATGAACCATATGTAGACAGCCATACTCCATCTTCAGAGGATTTTTTTTCTTGGTTCTCCTTTGACTGAAAGTACATGTTGTTATGCTAGGAGCTTGTCATAGATGTGGTGTAGTTTATTTATATAGTGGCTGTGATGCCTTGGGGAAAACGAAAGGGAAAGGTAACAGACTGTTGCTATCAGAGTTAACACTCTGCCAGGATTCGTGTGGAGTAAAGAGAATTTTCTGTTCGGTGTTACTGAGTGAAACAAGTCTGTGTGGTTTATTCGGCCTTGAATTCCATCCAGTTATTTATTGCTAACGTTTTGTGTGGTTGGTGATAGTGTGTTCTTGGTGGTTACCAGCCCTTGAAGGATTATTATATCGTTATTTTATTCGTTTATATATATATATATAATATGTGTGTGTATGTGTGTGTGTGTGTGTTTTTGTCTTGTTCTCTCTTTCTTTGTCTGTTGCACTGTCTTTGATTTTCTTCTCTTATGTGTGTGCTCTGAGTGAGTGTGTGTGTGTGTGTGTGCGCGCATGTGTTGACAGTGTGAATGTCGTCTACAAAGTTATTGTCTTTTGACCAACCCACTTTTCTGACAAACAGTGCTTTTTAACTCTCCCAGCATCTTTCTGTATTGTTTCGCACTAAGTGACCAAGGTTAATCCTTTTTAAAAAACAAAAAACAAAATAAAAACGTGTTTTGGTACTGTTTTAATTTACATTTTGCATTACTTACAAAACATGTTTTGGTACTGTTTTAATTTACATTTTGCATTACTTACAAAACATGTTTTGGTACTGATATAATTAACTCTTGCATTACTCTATGTACTCTCTTTATTCCATTTGTACAGATTTATGATTTGTATAAAAAAAAAAGCACCTGATTAATTTCGATTTTCTTCAATCGATTTCTATCTAAATAAGCAAAGACAGGACATTGATGTACATTTCAAGTCTAAAAGAAGAAGTGAAAGTGCTCTAAAACACACACACTCACACTCACTCAGTGCACACATGTAAGAGAAGAAAATCTCTCTCTCTCACACACACACATGCATGCTTGCAACGTGCATGCGCACGTGCACACAACACACACACACACACACTCTCTCTCTCTCTCTCTCTCTCTCTCTCTCTCTCTCTCTCTTCTCTCTCTTCTTTCTTTCACACACACACACACACACATGCACGCACTCACACACACAAACACGCAATGAGCATGGACACATGTGTGCTTGCACAAATGCTTAAAGACTCACACATAGGCAGACTTCACACATTTGGGTGTATGTGCACCTCGCATGCTCACACATGCACAGGCACACACACACCACTGGGATAAGTCAACAGATTCAGTCACACATACATATGCACATGCACACACTGGCAGTAACACACACACACTAGCAATGACACATAAGTCATCCAGAAAGTGAAGGATAGTGATTTGATACCAGCTTTGATCTGGAATTTTGCTCCATCCATTAGACCGTGAGGAGTGGTCTGGGTGCTAGTCTTTGAGAGAAGATGGTAAACTTAGGACCCTTGTGCAGCATTGATTTGGCGTTGTTAAAGAACCCACAGCAACCAAAGAGTTTTCTCTGGCAGGATTTTGTTATCAAAAGAATCACTAGTAGCCACTCTCGTTTTAAACAGGGGGGGGGGGGGGGGGGGGATGACTTTGTGCAAGTGGTGATGGGCACTACTGAATTTAATGCAGATCTGATTTAAAAGTATGCAATACAAAACTATTTAAAATTAAAGAGGAAAACAACAACTCCCCCCCCCCCCCCCCCCCCCCCCCCACACACACACACACACACGGTTCTGCATGACCTCACATATATTTACGCAGAAATGTCATTGTGAATAACATCGGTAAAGTTACTTTATTCTCAACATTCGCTGGTCCTCGGAATAACTTCAGGCGTACGCTTTTTGGGAATTCCCGATGGTGACCTCATTCGCCGTCATCTCGATTAGATTAGGCTTAGCCCTATTCAGTGTTCAGATCCGTTGCTGACGGTCTCTTGATTGCATTCCATTACACCTACTCGTGCGCGTATGTACACGCCTACGCACGCACGCACGCACAGACTAACCCGCATACTTGCCACTCGTTTTTGTTCTAAAACAATGTCTCTGTCTCTGTCTGTCTGTCTGTCTGTCTGTCTGTCTGTCTCTCTCTCTCTCTCTCTCTCCTCTCTCTCTCTCTCTCTCTCTCTCTCTCTCTCTCTCTCTCTCTCTTGTGTGTGTGTGTGTGTGAAAAAGTCTTTGTACTTGCTCTATTACCCTCTGAAAGTAATTCTGTTGTCGAACTGTCTGCCTCTGTCTGTCTGTCTGTCTGTCTGTCTGTCTGTCTCTCTCTCTCTCTCTCTCTCTCTCTCTCTCTCTCTCTCTCTCTCTCTCTCTCTCTCTCTCTCTCTCTCTCTCTTTAAATCATCTTCCTTACTCTGGTGGGTTATCTATTATGGAATAATATTAATTCTTACAAAGACACATCAAAATGCTTTTAAACAAAAGTATAATTTACTTCTGAAGAAAGAATACACAGGTACATTCACATGAACATCTTCTTTTCTCTTGTCTGGCACTACTTTCTCAGTCTGTCTCTGTCTGGTTGGCTGGGTGGCTGTCTGTCTCTGTCTGTCTGTCTGTCTGTCTCTCTGGGGGGTGGGATAGCCTAGTGGTTAGAACATTGCACTGCAATCTGATGACCGGGTTCGATTCCCCTTCAAGGGGATATTTTCCTCTGGAGTTAACATCAGTGCAGACTCCACTCTCCCAAATAGTCCTTCCGATGAGACTATAAACCGAGGCCCTATGTGTGAACACATGCAGAACAACTTGCTACATGTTATATCCTGTTCCGCTTTTTGTAAGAGTAGGTCATTGTGTGCGGGTGGGAACAGATGACAGAATTTACAAAACCGCATACACACGGGGACTGGATATAAAACACGTAAGTGCTTATTCCATTATCCTCAATATAAAAGAATTTAAAAAATTTAAAATCTCTCCATAAAATATAGATATCATGTGATTGCTTTAAATAAGTTTATTGATTCATTGATCATCTCCAGCCCTCATGTTCTCAGTTTGAGGTTCTACCCCTCTTTTGTGTGTGTGTGTGTGTGGGGGGGGGGGGGGGGGGGTTGTTGGTGTTGTTGTTGACTCTTCTTGTTTGGTTGAGTTGTTTTTTTATGTTGTTTTGTTTTTGTGTTTTTTACAGTGATACTTTAGACACACAGTGCATACATACATGGTTTTGTGTGCTAATGCATAGTGGATCGGTGGTCTAGAGGTAACGCGCCTGTCTAGAAAGCGAAAAGTCCGGGTCTGAAGTGTGCGGCGGTTCGTACCCCGTTTGGACCGGAAATTTTTCCCCCATCCATTAGACCATGAGTGGTGGTCTGGGCGCTAGTCTTTCGGATGAGACGATAAACCGAGGTCCTGTGAGTTACACATAATTATTTAGCGCACGTAAAAAAACCCACGGCAACAAGAGAGTTGTCCCTGGCAAAATTCTTAGAAAAAAGCCACTCTGATAGGGAAACAAATACAGCTGCAAAAAAAAAGAAAAAAAAAAAAGGGTGAAAGGGTGGCGCAGCGCTAAGTGGCGACGCGCTCTCCCGCTCTTCCCGGGGAGAGCAGCCCGAATTTCACGGAGAGAAATCTGCCGTGACTTAAAGTGGTATGAAACAAAATCTGAGCGCTTTGATTTGTTGCTTTACAAGATTCAGCGCTATATAAATTCCATACATTATTATTATTATTATTATTATATACACACAGACATGCATACACACGAACACATGCACACGTGCACACACACATGCACAAACACATTCATGCATGTATGCACACACATTGCTAACACATCTATTTCTGATTTGAGGAGACTTAAGAGTCACTTAGAGATAGTTTTTGGATTCTAGAGAGAATTGTACAGAATTATTCAGAGAGGTTCTCCAGAACATTTTTCTTTTCTGTAAATTTAATTAGATTGCTATCACAGTTTTGCTAGTAGCATTGAGATGTTTACAATTTCATCAAAAGTGTCCCCTAGACTTCATTATGTAGATTTTTTTTAATGTTTATCTTGTTTCGAATGGCTGGAGGAGTGGTATTGGCAGAAGAACTTCACTTCAGTGACAGTTGTGGCCTTTAATTAAACTGATGAAAATGGATGGGGGAAGACAAAAAGTCTCAGCCTATGAATCTACTTAAGTTCTGTAACAAATGGAAAAAAAATCTGCCAGTTTTTGAAAAAAACACAGTCTACTTGAAATACTGAATATGAGCATAATTATTGCAAATAGAATCTTCAACCAGTCACTGCAGGGAAAAATGGGTTTCAGGCAGATGATGTGGTTCCTTTTGACAGTCTAATAATGTACAAGGAAGGACAAGTATGCTATTATTGAATTTGTGTCTGTTTTTAACCTTCCTTTTTGTTTTATCACTGGCACAGTGTTGTTTGTCGTAAATTATACTGGGATGTGTCAGCTGTTTAGTGTCAGACATGAGTGATTTTAAATGAAGGGAAAAGGACAGACTTAAACTTGAAAAAAAGATGATAAAGTGGATTTAAATTCTTAAGTTACAAATCATTAAGATATCATTGCACTGTATAGGAGAGACACACACAAAAAAGATGGAAGGTGGATTTTGAAAGTGAGTGATGTGTTAAATTTTGGGAAAATGATTGTCGTCTCATGATAGTGTCTTGTGACATTGAAAAGATACACAATTATGTGTATGGTCAGTTAGGTCTTAGCATCAGTGAGTCAAAGTGTGTTCTGCTAGGCTATTGTGTTTGTGGTTCTGTGTGACTTTGAGTAAGATTTTGTTATTTTCTGTGAGTGGGGAGGAAGCGAGGATGACATGTTTGGGTTTAGTTTACCTATATGTATACATATTGAGTTTTTAATTGTTTTTTTCAAATAGATTGCTATGGTAAATGCAGAGGCTCCGTTATATGTTAGTCTAAGTATGTTAATGTATTGGTGATGACAACAGTGATGATTGTGATGGTAATGATGATGATTTTATCTGAAGAATGATGGTGAGGGTGATGATTTTATCAGAATACATATCATTGAGCCTTACTGTAGTGTGTTATATTTCTCTGAGGGCTTTGTAGAAACAAACCAACCACAAAAAAATTAAAGAAAAAAAGAGAAATGCCTTTAAATCAGAAACACACTTTGCTAGCATATAATTTATAATCTGCACAAGTCATGTCAAGAGCCTAAAGGTGTATACTTTGTGTTTAGCTTTTGCCAGTTCTCAAAGTTTAAAAAGAAATCATCCAAAGTATTCTAAAATTCATTTTAATTCTTTTTATTCAAAGATAATGGAAGAAGCGCTTGTGTGCTTTCAATTTTTAAAAAAACCCCATCCAGATGTACATGTGGTTTTGTAAATTCTGTCATCTGTTCCCACCGATGCAAATAGCCTACTCTTTCAGAAGGCAGAACAGGTGCACAAGAAGTTCTTTGTGCATTTGCACATGGGGCCTTGATTTATAATCTCATCCAAAGTAGTTTTGGGGGGAGTGGAGTTGGATCAGTTACTTTGTGAATTTGATTTCAGCCATCAGTAAATAGAATGTTGATGTACAGACTAGAATACTAGACCACTTTGCACTGCATCGCATTGCTCTGCATTGCATCGATCTATGTTGCGTTGCACTTTACTGTAGTGAACAAGAGCACATAGCTATCACCACACTACATCAGACCAGACCTCATCACACACCTCTCGGGATCACGCTGCTTCCTACATCATCTCATTTGTAATGTGTAATTACACTGCACAAACCCACTCCATACCACACTGCAACACATTTGTGTCATGTCCTGCCATACCACACTATGCCACCATGTCGGGCCACATCACACCACACCACACCACATTACAATTTACATCATGCTTCACACCACACCACACCACATTATATCACACTTTTGCCACACCTCACCACACCACACCATGCCACCTTGTCAGACCATAACACACCCCACCACACCACACCACACCACACCACATTATACATTATGCCACCATGTCAGACCACACCACAGTACATCATACTTTGCCACACCTCACCACACTACACCATGCCACCTTGTCAGACCATAACACACCACACCACACCACATCACACCATAACACACCACACCGCACTGCACCGCACCACACCAAACCAAAGCCCATAATTCACATGCCTCTTGTGGCTGTGCTATATCCAGGGAGTATAATCAGCCAGTTTCATGCTGAGAAATCTGCTGTGACTGTAATAAGTACAGTACAATGCATAATTTACGATACAACACAATACAATACAGTGCAAATTACAATTCAGTACAGCAGTACGCAATACCATACATACGTTCTCCCGCTCTCCCCGGGAAGAGCAGCCCGAATTTCACGGAGAGAAATCTGCCGTGACTTAAAGTGGTATGAAATAAAATCTGAGCGCTTTGATTTGTTGCTTTACAAGATTCAGCGCTATATAAATTCCATACATTATTATTATTATAAAAGGCAATACAGAACAGTACGTAATGTAATACGCAGCACAACACAGTACAGTGCAATACATATATATATATATATATATATATATATGTATTGCTCTGCCAGAGAGCTCGGCTTGCAAAGATATTGAAGTATGATAGATAGATAGATAGATAGATAGATATTCAAAGGGTCTGTAGAAGGGAATGCATGCTGAGATACAGAGAGAGAGAGAGAGAGAGAGAGAGAGAGAGAGAGAGAGAGAGAGAGAGAGCACCTTAATAAGTTGCATTTAATGAACAATGATTTTTTTTGTTTTTCTTTTGTGTTCTAGATTCCAGTGAGCGAGCAGATTGAATATTCTATCAACCCTGTGCATCAATACATCAGTTACATGTCCACCATTCACAGCTACCAGATCATCACATTACCAAGCGTTTGATTGGGAAAATAATCATATTTGCCTTGTACTGTGATTTTGAATTTTCTTGCCTTTTGAAAATCTTTAAATTTTTTTTAAGGATTAACAGAATCTGTGACTGTCTGTTAGCTGCAAGGCTGTCTACACTGAAGCGTTAGCCATTCTGAGAGACATCAGAAAAAGAGGTGGTTTGAGGAGGAGAAATTACTCATTTTGTGACAGGCCACTTTGCAAGCTGGTAAGAATGGGATTTTGAGTTAGGATAAAAGTAAGAAAGAGCTTAAACGTCGTTAAAATTGAAGTAAAAAGGAGCAAGAATTGATTTGACTGAATGTTGTTGAAATCCGCAAGTGTAACGGAAATAAGGCTGCAGCTGTATGCATCATCTTGAAATTTATGGAAACGAGACTGCATAATAGTCTATCTATATTGTGCTGAATGAAGCAGAAAGTGGGATAGTGCTTGATTGTTGTGCCAAGTGAAATTAAAAGAGAGGATTTGATTGGTATGCCCCTTTTACATCACCAGGACAATACCTGATAACAATGGAACTAGGAGAGCTCTTTCTTTCAGTACTCAAAGAAGCAGCATGTGAGACAGGCTTGTTATTAAATCTTGCTGAGTGAGATATGAAGTGGAACAATACAGCTTGCATCAATTACTGTAGGAAGTAGAAGTAAAACACCAGTTAGAAGACTGTGCTATAGATTAGACAAATCGTGAACTGTACGTCATTTGCTGTTAGAAATAATTCCTCACCATATGAAAAAGCAAAAGAGACGATTGTTTCTAGATGCCCTGTAGAGACAAGCATAAGAGAAAAGATATGGAGGGCTTTTGGCATTTTCTTTCACAAAAGTGGTCCCATATCTTAGCGTCAGACTCTACTTGTGCCAGCAAAGATTGTAGGTTAGACCATACACGTGACTTTCAGGATCTTCAATTAATGTTGAGGACTTTACCAAACCTGGAGACAGTTCATGATGTAATGGGTATATTGACAAGATTATGTTGTGTTCTGGATCACCTGGCTTTATTCCTTGATGACAGTTTTGTATATATTATTTCAAAAGAACGTCATGAAGGGAAAGAGAAAGTCTCTAACAGATTGCATTCATTTCTGGAATCAGTTTTCAAGAATGGTGCTTCTAAATCATCCTGCGCTGTTTGTGAATCAGTCTGCAGAGAGGGAAAATCTGATTCAAGATGCATCCACCAAACCCCTGATTCAGTCTGTGAGCATTGTGATTGTGGAATTTCATGGAAACATCTGATTTTCACAATGATCATTTCTCAGAACACACTTGGCTACAGTGTAAACAGTACAGCAACACTGAAAAATCCCAAATTCCCTGACCAGGATACAGTTATTTGTAAGCACGAAACACACAATATCATGCAGCAAAATGCCTGTGTGAAGTGGGATGCTGGTCTGTGTATGGAAAAATCGTTATGGCTTCTGGAAGAGAAACGGGTCATGGAAAAGAAAGTCAGGAAAAGGGTAGTGCTATCTGTGCATTTTTTGTCTGATATTGGTCCTCCTTTTGGATCAGGTTACTGGGAAAAACACTTCTCCCAAAATGGGCAGACATCACCACATTATCATGTAAGTATGAAAGCTGCTGTTCTAGGGAGATGTCGGAAAGAGCAGGTGAAGTCCCTGTCACTTCTTCAGGTGACACAACAGGCATACAGGCAGATAAAATGTTGTGCGATGTTATCCAACTCGGATTCAGAAGTAGTAATTCTGATAAAGTGGTGAAGGAGGAAGAGATGGATCATACACAGTTCCAGGATCAAAGTTTGCACATGTTGTTGGATGAACCACAATTTTCTAAACAATTGTACCAGTTGTTGAATGGTCCTGATTCAGAAAAGAGGCATGATTCTGATGAAAGCTCTGTCCCTGGGAACATTGCTTGCACCAGTAATCCCACCAGTAGCCTTTGTACTAGTATCGACTGTACACATATGGAAATGTGGAATGCCGAACCCCTGACTTGTTCTGGTCTTGAAGGCATGCCTACTGTACCAGGTCCTGAAAGAAGCCTGTTGCCACAGAATGAGAGGGGCCCTTGCTTGCTCTGCACTCCAGAAGAGGACAGAACACAAAGCTGTGAGGACACACTGGTTAATAATGCAGATTTCCAGATCAGCACCAACTTACCTTACTGCCATGGAACAGATGAGCGTTCAAAGAAGTCTATGGAGCTCGATGCAGAGTGCTTATTGTTCAGAGTTACTACAAAGAGCAAGTGTGATGCTGATGAAACAGAAAAGTTACCAGTTTTCATAAAGATGGAAGAAGAAGAATCAACAGAAAAGTTGAGAGCTTTTATAAAGAC